>OY726529.1:64820305-65420305 GCA_963383655.1 Bathymodiolus septemdierum
AGAAGAGGTTCAATTCATATGAAATTTTCCTTCACAGGACAAGAAGAACGTGACCTTTTAATACAGGTGACTGTTTAATAGAGGTGACTGTTTAATAGAGGTGACTGTTTAATAGAGGTGACTGCTTAATAGAGGTGACTGTTTAATACAGGTGACTGTTTAATAGAGATGACTGCTTAATAGAGGTGACTGTTTAATAGAGGTGACTGTTTAATACAGGTGACTGTTTAATAGAGGTGACTGATTAATAGAGGTGACTGTTTAATAGAGGTGACTGCTTAATAGAGGTGACTGTTTAATAGAGGTGACTGCTTAATAGAGGTGACTGTTTAATAGAGGTGACTACTTAATAGAGGTGACTGTTTAATAGAGGTGACTGTTTAATAGAGGTGATCACATGGGCAAGTTTGACTGTATATAGTGTTAAATAATAAACAAAATTGAATATTGCAACTTTCTTCTCATAAGTTCTGGAGACATTGACTGTCATAGTATTATATTATACAATTACTTAGCTTAAGAATGATCAAAAGATTAAAATTACCCGACCTTTTAAATTATTAATATTAAGTTACATTTAATTCATAAAATCGTATTATTTAATCTCCTTTGTTGTCTTGCAATCGATAGTAACTACTAAATCTAAATTACATAATATTGAAATGAATAACAAGGCGTCTTAGCAGATGACAACGTTCTAGGATTTTTATTACTATATTTTATTTCCCGTCTTTTATTATAACTCTGCCTATGATTTATCGAATCATCCCAGCATTTCAAATAATGGTACTCCCCATATGGCCATAAAAACCACAACAACAATTTCTTCATTTCGCTCGCTAGGATATCGTCTCCGAGAGCTCGTCCGTAAATCACTGACTCTGACTTTTATGTTCTTCGGACAATAGCTTGCACGTGTGCCATACTTGAGAAAGCAGAAAATTAGCTTTCCTCTGTTAAGAATGGACGTGACATCGCTAACTGTGGGTCAATTTGTTTCTCCCAAGTGTAAAACTACTTATATTAAGAATTCATCCAAGAAAGAAGAATTCGTGTGTGAAATAACATAGCTTTACCCATCATTTCACAACATGCTAATATGTGTCTTTTTTTTCTTCAAAATGTTCAAATATTCATTTTTATAGATGCACTTAATATTTCATAGTTCAGCGACTTGAACTAACTTTTTGTAATGGTTTTTAGTACAATGTGCGACATTCCATCGTTGTTTGTATAATTTAGTTACAATGCACATATTTTCAACCCCTAAAAACGGATGGGCATTTTCCGGATAATTCAAATTTTTAAACTCCCACATTTCAGTTAAAAAGTGAAATGTAAAATTTAAAAATACCATACTGAAAAACAGTTTTTAAATCCACTGAAATGGGCACATCTGCTTGTTTTAAGTTGAACATTTTCGTGTCTTTTATTTTTAACAAATATGTGTGTAGTTCAAAAGAAAATAATTTGGTTGTATCAAAGAAAAACGTCCGTCAACGGTAGACATTTTTTTCGACTGCACTATGCCGTTATGCTAAATGGACTTTAGTGCTTAAGGGTTTGATTATAATCATATATGTGTGTTGCTGTTTTTAACATGCATTATTTATTATACATGTGAATAATAAGCAACAGTACGTCGAGTCTGTTAAAACTCCACGTTGTATTTGCCCTTGTCCAGTAAGCTTGCTATCAAATATAGAAGATTGTCATATTTGCATATTTGCAAATCAACGTTTTCAGAATTTATAACCAAAGACAACCGGTGGTGTAATGGTTAGCATGCTCATCTCGAGTGTGGTAAATCGTGGGTTCGGGTCCCGATTGGGTCAAACCAAAGACTATGAAATTTGTATCTGTTACTTCTCCGCTAAGACACATCAATAAGGAGTAAGAACAAAGACTGATTGGCTCAGAATCAGGATAATGTGTCCGAGTGAAGCTATAGGTCTACCAACATACTGATATTTCAGTGAGCTAGCACTCATGTCCACCCACAGACTGCTGTATCAGTGAACTAGCACTCATGTCCACCCACAGACTGGTATATCAGTAAGCTAGCACTCATGTCCACCCACAGACTGGTGTATCAGTGAGTTAACACTCATGTCCACCCACAGACTGGTGTTTCAGTGAGCTAGCACTCATGTCCACCTACAGACTGGTGTTTCAGTGAACTAGCACTCATGTCCACCCACATACTGGTATTTCAGTGAGCTAGCACTCATGTCCACCCACAGACTGGTGTTTCAGTCAACTAGCACTCATGTCCACTCACAGACTGGTGTTTCAGTGAGCTAGCACTCATGTCCACCCACAGACTAGTGTTTCAGTCAACTAGCACTCATGTCCACTCACAGACTGGTGTTTCAGTGAGCTAGCACTCATGTTCACCCACAGACTGGTGTTTCAGTGAGCTAGCACTCATGTCCACCCACAGACTGATGTTTCAGTGAGCTAGCACTCATGTCCACCCACAGACTGGTGTTTCAGTGAGCTAGCACGCATGTCCACCCACAGACTGGTATTTCAGTGAACTAGCACTCATATCCACCCACAAACTGGTGTTTCAGTGAGCTAGCACTCATGTCCACCCACAGACTGGTGCTTCAGTGAGCTAGCACTTATGTCCACCCACAGACTGATGTTTCAGTGAACTAGCACTCATGTCCACCCACAGACTGGTATTTCAGTGAGCTAGCACTCATGTCCTCCCACAGACTGATGTTTCAGTGAGCTAGCACTCATGTCCACCCACATACTGGTCTGTCAGTGAGCTAGCACTCGTGACTACCTGCAGACTGGTGTTTCAGTGAGCTAGCACTCATGACTACCTGCAGACTGCTATGTCAGTGAGATAGCAATATGAAAATCCATCTAAGCGTGTTTGTCTAGTACAAAGCGGACATCGTTATCATCTCATAGAATGTAACTTGTTCTCGTCGTGATACAGCTGTAAAGTTGCTATTTGGCGTTAAGCAATAGTCACTCGCTCTATACACCAACGGCGTTCATAGAATAAAACATATTGTTCCTGCACTGTGTAGGAATTATAACACCAAGTGGTAGTAAACATCGAGATTCTTTTTTTCAACCTCGCATAATACAGTTCTCATCATTTGTAAGAATTATTTCGAACTCAAACTTAAATAGGTTTCCTAAGAAAAACCAGATATATACCTTTTCTAAGTGAAAACCATTAAAACACAGATAATTTCAAACCCGTAGCCACCCACCTACCCACCCCCCTTTTTATTTAAACAAAGAACTATTTATGTAGATTAATGACTATTAATAAATGGATTTTGGTTAGATTCCAGGCCGCAGGACCATGTCGCATCTCGGGTTTATTGACCCCTTGCCACATTGAAAAATCCAGGCTATGTCAATATCAGATTGACATTTATTAATGGCACATATTTACAAGGGTGTGTTCGTGGACTTGTTTGCTGTACTAAGACAGATGGACGAGTTTGTCGATACGAACAATACTTTCGGATTGTACATTCACTGATCTTAAGTTCGATAGCCAGTATGCTTAGCAGATGACGCGTCCGAGTGAAGAAACATGTCTACCTGCAGTCCAAGTGAAGAAACATGTCTACCTGTAGTCCAAGTGAAGAAACATGTCTACCGGCAGTCCAAGTGAAGAAACATGTCTACCTGTAGTCCGAGTGAAGAAACATGTCTACCTGTAGTCCTAGTGAAGAAACATGTCTACCTGCAGTCCTAGTGAAGAAACATGTCTACCTGTAGTCCGAGTGAAGAAACATTTCTACCTGCAGTCCGAGTGAAGAAACATGTCTACCTGTAGTCCAAGTGAAGAAACATGTCTACCTGTAGTCCTAGTGAAGAAACATGTCTACCTGCAGTCCGAGTGAAGAAACATTTCTACCTGCAGTCCGAGTGAAGAAACATGTCTACCTGTAGTCCAAGTGAAGAAACATGTCTACCTGTAGTCCAAGTGAAGAAACATGTCTACCTGCAGTCCAAGTGAAGAAACATGTCTACCTGTAGTCCAAGTGAAGAAACATGTCTACCTGTAGTCCAAGTGAAGAAACATGTCTACCTGTAGTCCAAGTGAAGAAACATGTCTACCTGCAGTCAGAGTGAAGAAACATGTCTACCTGCAGTCCAAGTGAAGAAACATGTCTACCTGTAGTCCAAGTGAAGAAACATGTCTACCTGTAGTCCAAGTGAAGAAACATGTCTACCTGTAGTCCAAGTGAAGAAACATGTCTACCTGCAGTCAGAGTGAAGAAACATTTCTACCTGCAGTCCAAGTGAAGAAACATGTCTACCTGTAGTCCAAGTGAAGAAACATGTCTACCTGCAGTCCAAGTGAAGAAACATGTCTACCTGCAGTCCAAGTGAAGAAACATGTCTACCTGCAGTCAGAGTGAAGAAACATGTCTACCTGCAGTCCAAGTGAAGAAACATTTCTACCTGCAGTCCGAGTGAAGAAACATTTCTACCTGCAGTCCGAGTGAAGAAACATGTCTACCTGTAGTCCAAGTGAAGAAACATTTCTACCTGCAGTCCGAGTGAAGAAACATTTCTACCTGCAGTCCGAGTGAAGAAACATGTCTACCTGCAGTCCAAGTGAAGAAACATGTCTACCTGTAGTCCTAGTGAAGAAACATGTCTACCTGCAGTCCGAGTGAAGAAACATTTCTACCTGCAGTCCGAGTGAAGAAACATGTCTACCTGTAGTCCAAGTGAAGAAACATGTCTACCTGTAGTCCAAGTGAAGAAACATGTCTACCTGCAGTCCAAGTGAAGAAACATGTCTACCTGTAGTCCAAGTGAAGAAACATGTCTACCTGTAGTCCAAGTGAAGAAACATGTCTACCTGTAGTCCAAGTGAAGAAACATGTCTACCTGCAGTCAGAGTGAAGAAACATGTCTACCTGCAGTCCAAGTGAAGAAACATGTCTACCTGTAGTCCAAGTGAAGAAACATGTCTACCTGCAGTCAGAGTGAAGAAACATTTCTACCTGCAGTCCAAGTGAAGAAACATGTCTACCTGTAGTCCAAGTGAAGAAACATGTCTACCTGCAGTCCAAGTGAAGAAACATGTCTACCTGCAGTCCAAGTGAAGAAACATGTCTACCTGCAGTCAGAGTGAAGAAACATGTCTACCTGCAGTCCAAGTGAAGAAACATGTCTACCTGTAGTCCAAGTGAAGAAACATGTCTACCTGTAGTCCAAGTGAAGAAACATGTCTACCTGTAGTCAGAGTGAAGAAACATGTCTACCTGTAGTCCAAGTGAAGAAACATGTCTACCTGTAGTCCAAGTGAAGAAACATGTCTACCTGTAGTCCAAGTGAAGAAACATGTCTACCTGCAGTCAGAGTGAAGAAACATGTCTACCTGCAGTCCAAGTGAAGAAACATGTCTACCTGTAGTCCAAGTGAAGAAACATGTCTACCTGCAGTCCTAGTGAAGAAACATGTCTACCTGCAGTCCAAGTGAAGAAACATGTCTACCTGTAGTCCGAGTGAAGAAACATGTCTACCTGCAGTCCTAGTGAAGAAACATGTCTACCTGTAGTCCAAGTGAAGAAACATGTCTACCTGTAGTCCAAGTGAAGAAACATGTCTACCTGTAGTCCGAGTGAAGAAACATGTCTACCTGCAGTCAGAGTGAAGAAACATGTCTACCTGTAGTCCTAGTAAAGAAACATGTCTACCTGCAGTCCAAGTGAAGAAACATGTCTACCTGTAGTCCGAGTGAAGAAACAAGTCTACCTGTAGTCCAAGTGAAGAAACATGTCTACCTGTAGTCCAAGTGAAGAAACATGTCTACCTGTAGTCCGAGTGAAGAAACAAGTCTACCTGTAGTCCAAGTGAAGAAACAAGTCTACCTGTAGTCCAAGTGAAGAAACATGTCTACCTGTAGTCCTAGTGAAGAAACATGTCTACCTGTAGTCCGAGTGAAGAAACATGTCTACCTGCAGTCAGAGTGAAGAAACATGTCTACCTGTAGTCCGAGTGAAGAAACATGTCTACCTGTAGTTCAAGTGAAGAAACATGTCTACCTGTAGTCCTAGTGAAGAAACATGTCTACCTGTAGTTCAAGTGAAGAAACATGTCTACCTGTAGTCCAAGTGAAGAAACATGTCTACCTGTAGTCCAAGTGAAGAAACATGTCTACCTGCAGTTCAAGTGAAGAAACATGTCTACCTGTAGTCCTAGTGAAGAAACATGTCTACCTGCAGTCAGAGTGAAGAAACATGTCTACCTGCAGTTCAAGTGAAGAAACATGTCTACCTGTAGTCCAAGTGAAGAAACATGTCTACCTGTAGTCAGAGTGAAGAAACATGTCTACCTGCAGTCCAAGTGAAGAAACATGTCTACCTGTAGTCCGAGTGAAGAAACATGTCTACCTGCAGTCCTAGTGAAGAAACATGTCTACCTGTAGTCCAAGTGAAGAAACATGTCTACCTGTAGTCCAAGTGAAGAAACATGTCTACCTGTAGTCCGAGTGAAGAAACATGTCTACCTGCAGTCAGAGTGAAGAAACATGTCTACCTGTAGTCCTAGTAAAGAAACATGTCTACCTGCAGTCCAAGTGAAGAAACATGTCTACCTGTAGTCCGAGTGAAGAAACAAGTCTACCTGTAGTCCGAGTGAAGAAACATGTCTACCTGCAGTCAGAGTGAAGAAACATGTCTACCTGTAGTCCGAGTGAAGAAACATGTCTACCTGTAGTTCAAGTGAAGAAACATGTCTACCTGTAGTTCAAGTGAAGAAACATGTCTACCTGTAGTCCAAGTGAAGAAACATGTCTACCTGTAGTCCAAGTGAAGAAACATGTCTACCTGTAGTCCAAGTGAAGAAACATGTCTATCTGCAGTCCGAGTGAAGAAACATGTCTACCTGCAGTCCAAGTGAAGAAACATGTCTACCTGCAGTCCAAGTGAAGAAACATGTCTACCTGCAGTCCGAGTGAACAAACATGTCTACCTGCAGTCCAAGTGAAGAAACATGTCTATCTGCAGTCCGAGTGAAGAAACATTTCTACCTGTAGTCCTAGTGAAGAAACATGTCTACCTGTAGTCCAAGTGAAGAAACATGTCTACCTGCAGTCAGAGTGAAGAAACATGTCTACCTGTAGTCCTAGTGAAGAAACATGTCTACCTGTAGTCCTAGTGAAGAAACATGTCTACCTGTAGTCCGAGTGAAGAAATATGTCTACCTGCAGTCCAAGTGAAGAAACATGTCTACCTGTAGTCCAAGTGAAGAAACATGTCTACCTGCAGTCCAAGTGAATAAACATGTCTACCTGCAGTCCAAGTGTAGAAACATGTCTACCTGTAGTCCTAGTGAAGAAACATATCTACCTGCAGTCCGAGTGAACAAACATGTCTACCTGCAGTCCAAGTGAAGAAACATGTCTATCTGCAGTCCGAGTGAAGAAACATGTCTACCTGCAGTCCAAGTGAAGAAACATGTCTACCTGCAGTCCTAGTGAAGAAACATGTCTACCTGCAGTCCTAGTGAAGAAACATATCTACCTGCAGTCCGAGTGAACAAACATGTCTACCTGCAGTCCAAGTGAAGAAACATGTCTATCTGCAGTCCGAGTGAAGAAACATGTCTACCTGCAGTCCAAGTGAAGAAACATGTCTACCTGTAGTCCTAGTGAAGAAACATGTCTACCTGCAGTCCTAGTGAAGAAACATGTCTACCTGCAGTCCGAGTGAAGAAACATTTCTACCTGCAGTCCTAGTGAAGAAACATGTCTACCTGCAGTCAGAGTGAAGAAACATGTCTACCTGTAGTCCAAGTGAAGAAACATGTCTACCTGTAGTCCAAGTGAAGAAACATGTCTACCTGCAGTCCTAGTGAAGAAACATATCTACCTGCAGTCCAAGTGAAGAAACATGTCTACCTGCAGTCCGAGTGAAGAAACATGTCTACCTGCAGTCCAAGTGAAGAAACATGTCTACCTGCAGTCCTAGTGAAGAAACATGTCTACCTGTAGTCCTAGTAAAGAAACATGTCTACCTGCAGTCCAAGTGAAGAAACATGTCTACCTGTAGTCCAAGTGAAGAAACATATCTACCTGTAGTCCAAGTGAAGAAACATGTCTACCTGTAGTCCAAGTGTAGAAACATGTCTACCTGTAGTCCAAGTGAAGAAACATGTCTACCTGCAGTCCAAGAGTAGAAACATGTCTACCTGTAGTCCAAGTGAAGAAACATGTCTACCTGCAGTCCAAGTGAAGAAACATATCTACCTGTAGTCCAAGTGAAGAAACATGTCTACCTGTAGTCCAAGTGTAGAAACATGTCTACCTGTAGTCCGAGTGAAGAAACATGTCTACCTGTAGTCCTAGTGAAGAAACATGTGTACCTGTAGTCCAAGTGAAGAAACATGTCTACCTGTAGTCCGAGTGAAGAAACATGTCTACCTGTAGTCCAAGTGAAGAAACATGTCTACCTGTAGTCCAAGTGAAGAAACATGTCTACCTGTAGTCCTAGTGAAGAAACATGTCTACCTGTAGTCCAAGTGAAGAAACATGTCTACCTGCAGTCCGAGTGAAGAAACATGTCTACCTGTAGTCCGAGTGAAGAAACATGTCTACCTGCAGTCCAAGTGAAGAAACATGTCTACCTGTAGTCCAAGTGAAGAAACATATCTACCTGTAGTCCTAGCGAAGAAACATGTCTACCTGTAGTCTAAGTGAAGAAACATGTCTACCTGTAGTCCAAGTGAAGAAACATGTCTACCTGCAGTCCAAGTGAAGAAACATGTCTACCTGCAGTCCTAGTGAAGAAACATGTCTACCTGTAGTCCTAGTAAAGAAACATGTCTACCTGCAGTCCAAGTGAAGAAACATGTCTACCTGTAGTCCAAGTGAAGAAACATATCTACCTGTAGTCCAAGTGAAGAAACATGTCTACCTGTAGTCCAAGTGTAGAAACATGTCTACCTGTAGTCCAAGTGAAGAAACATGTCTACCTGCAGTCCAAGAGTAGAAACATGTCTACCTGTAGTCCAAGTGAAGAAACATGTCTACCTGCAGTCCAAGTGAAGAAACATATCTACCTGTAGTCCAAGTGAAGAAACATGTCTACCTGTAGTCCAAGTGTAGAAACATGTCTACCTGCAATCCGAGTGAAGAAACATGTCTACCTGTAGTCCTAGTGAAGAAACATGTCTACCTGTAGTCCAAGTGAAGAAACATGTCTACCTGTAGTCCGAGTGAAGAAACATGTCTACCTGTAGTCCAAGTGAAGAAACATGTCTACCTGTAGTCCGAGTGAAGAAACATGTCTACCTGCAGTCCGAGTGAAGAAACATGTCTACCTGCAGTCCAAGTGAAGAAACATGTCTACCTGTAGTCCAAGTGAAGAAACATATCTACCTGTAGTCCTAGTGAAGAAACATGTCTACCTGTAGTCTAAGTGAAGAAACATGTCTACCTGTAGTCCAAGTGAAGAAACATGTCTACCTGCAGTCCAAGTGAAGAAACATGTCTACCTGCAGTCCAAGTGAAGAAACATGTCTACCTGCAGTCCGAGTGAAGAAACATGTCTACCTGTAGTCCGAGTGAAGAAACATGTCTACCTGCAGTCCAAGTGAAGAAACATGTCTACCTGTAGTCCAAGTGAAGAAACATATCTACCTGTAGTCCTAGTGAAGAAACATGTCTACCTGTAGTCTAAGTGAAGAAACATGTCTACCTGTAGTCCAAGTGAAGAAACATGTCTACCTGCAGTCCAAGTGAAGAAACATGTCTACCTGCAGTCCTAGTGAAGAAACATGTCTACCTGTAGTCCTAGTAAAGAAACATGTCTACCTGCAGTCCAAGTGAAGAAACATGTCTACCTGTAGTCCAAGTGAAGAAACATATCTACCTGTAGTCCAAGTGAAGAAACATGTCTACCTGTAGTCCAAGTGTAGAAACATGTCTACCTGTAGTCCAAGTGAAGAAACATGTCTACCTGCAGTCCAAGAGTAGAAACATGTCTACCTGTAGTCCAAGTGAAGAAACATGTCTACCTGCAGTCCAAGTGAAGAAACATATCTACCTGTAGTCCAAGTGAAGAAACATGTCTACCTGTAGTCCAAGTGTAGAAACATGTCTACCTGCAATCCGAGTGAAGAAACATGTCTACCTGTAGTCCTAGTGAAGAAACATGTCTACCTGTAGTCCAAGTGAAGAAACATGTCTACCTGTAGTCCGAGTGAAGAAACATGTCTACCTGTAGTCCAAGTGAAGAAACATGTCTACCTGTAGTCCGAGTGAAGAAACATGTCTACCTGCAGTCCGAGTGAAGAAACATGTCTACCTGCAGTCCAAGTGAAGAAACATGTCTACCTGTAGTCCAAGTGAAGAAACATATCTACCTGTAGTCCTAGTGAAGAAACATGTCTACCTGTAGTCTAAGTGAAGAAACATGTCTACCTGTAGTCCAAGTGAAGAAACATGTCTACCTGCAGTCCAAGTGAAGAAACATGTCTACCTGCAGTCCAAGTGTAGAAACATGTCTACCTGCAGTCCGAGTGAACAAACATGTCTACCTGTAGTCCAAGTGAAGAAACATGTCTACCTGTAGTCCGAGTGAAGAAACATGTCTACCTGCAGTCCGAGTGAAGAAACATGTCTACCTGCAGTCCTAGTGAAGAAACATGTCTACCTGTAGTCCAAGTGAAGAAACATGTCTACCTGTAGTCCGAGTGAAGAAACATGTCTACCTGCAGTCCGAGTGAAGAAACATGTCTACCTGCAGTCCAAGTGTAGAAACATGTCTACCTGCAGTCCGAGTGAACAAACATGTCTACCTGCAGTCCAAGTGAACAAACATGTCTACCTGTAGTCCAAGTGAAGAAACATGTCTACCTGCAGTCCAAGTGTAGAAACATGTCTACCTGCAGTCCGAGTGAACAAACATGTCTACCTGCAGTCCAAGTAAAGAAACATGTCTACCTGTAGTCCAAGTGAAGAAACATGTCTACCTGCAGTCCGAGTGAAGAAACATGTCTACCTGCAGTTCAAGTGAAGAAACATGTCTACCTGTAGTCCAAGTGAAGAAACATGTCTACCTGCAGTCCAAGTGAAGACACATGTCTACCTGTAGTCCAAGTGAAGAAACATGTCTACCTGCAGTCCAAGTGAAGAAACATGTCTACCCGCAGTCCAAGTGAAGAAACATGTCTACCTGCAGTCCAAGTGAAGAAACATGTTTACCTGCAGTCCAAGTGAAGAAACATGTCTACCTGCAGTCCAAGTGAAGAAACATGTCTACCTGCAGTCCAAGTGAAGAAACAAGTCTACCTGCAGTCCTAGTGAAGAAACATGTCTACCTGCAATCCAAGTGAAGAAACATTTCTACCTGCAGTCCAAGTGAAGAAACATGTCTACCTGCAGTCCAAGTGAAGAAACAAGTCTACCTGCAGTCCTAGTGAAGAAACATTTCTACCTGCAATCCTAGTGAAGAAACATTTCTACCTGCAGTCAAAGTGAAGAAACATGTCTACCTGCAGTCCGAGTGAAGAAACAAGTCTACCTGCAGTCCTAGTGAAGAAACATGTCTAACTGCAGTCTAAGTGAAGAAACATTTCTACCTGCAGTCCAAGTGAAGACACATGTCTACCTGCAGTCCAATTGAAGAAACAAGTCTACCTGCAGTCCTAGTGAAGAAACAAGTCTACCTGCAGTCCGAGTGAAGAAACATGTCTACCTGCAGTTCAAGTGAAGAAACATTTCTACCTGCAGTCCAAGTGAAGAAACCTGTCTACCTGCAGTCCAAGTGAAGAAACATGTCTACCTGCAGTCCAAGTGAAGAAACATGTCTACCTGCAGTCCAAGTGAAGAAACATTTCTACCTGCAGTCCTAGTGAAGAAACATGTCTACCTGTAGTCCTAGTGAAGAAACATGTCTACCTGCAGTCCAAGTGAAGAAACATGTCTACCTGCAGTCCAAGTGAAGAAACATGTCTACCTGCAGTCCAAGTGAAGAAACATTTCTACCTGCAGTCCTAGTGAAGAAACATGTCTACCTACAGTCCAAGTGAAGAAACATGTCTACCTGTAGTCTGAGTGAAGAAACATGTCTACCTGCAGTCCAAGTGAAGAAACATGTCTACCTGCAGTCCAAGTGAAGAAACATGTCTACCTGTAGTCCAAGTGAAGAAACATGTCTACCTGTAGTCCTAGTGAAGAAACATGTCTACCTGTAGTCCGAGTGAAGAAACATGTCTACCTGCAGTCCAGTGAAGAAACATGTCTACCTGTAGTCCAAGTGAAGAAACATGTCTACCTGTAGTCCAAGTGAAGAAACATGTCTACCT
This sequence comes from Bathymodiolus septemdierum, assembly GCA_963383655.1. Lineage (NCBI taxonomy): Eukaryota > Metazoa > Mollusca > Bivalvia > Mytilida > Modiolidae > Bathymodiolus > Bathymodiolus septemdierum. Next base: position 64,832,615 of record OY726529.1, read on the forward strand.
GCAGTCCAAGTGAAGAAACATGTCTACCTGCAGTCCAGTGAAGAAACATGTCTACCTGTAGTCCAAGTGAAGAAACATGTCTACCTGTAGTCCTAGTGAAGAAACATGTCTACCTGCAGTCCAAGTGAAGAAACATGTCTACCTGCAGTCCAAGTGAAGAAACATGTCTACCTGCAGTCCAAGTGAAGAAACATTTCTACCTGCAGTCCTAGTGAAGAAACATGTCTACCTACAGTCCAAGTGAAGAAACATGTCTACCTGTAGTCTGAGTGAAGAAACATGTCTACCTGCAGTCCAGTGAAGAAACATGTCTACCTGTAGTCCAAGTGAAGAAACATGTCTACCTGTAGTCCAAGTGAAGAAACATGTCTACCTGCAGTCCAAGTGAAGAAACATGTCTACCTGTAGTCCAAGTGAAGAAACATGTCTACCTGCAGTCCAAGTGAAGAAACATGTCTACCTGCAGTCCAGTGAAGAAACATGTCTACCTGTAGTCCAAGTGAAGAAACATGTCTACCTGTAGTCCAAGTGAAGAAACATGTCTACCTGTAGTCCAAGTGAAGAAACATGTCTACCTGTAGTCCAAGTGTAGAAACATGTCTACCTGTAGTCCGAGTGAAGAAACATGTCTACCTGCAGTCCGAGTGAAGAAACATGTCTACCTGTAGTCCGAGTGAAGAAACATGTCTACCTGTAGTCCAAGTGAAGAAACATGTCTACCTGTAGTCCAAGTGAAGAAACATGTCTACCTGTAGTCCAAGTGAAGAAACATGTCTACCTGCAGTCCAGTGAAGAAACATGTCTACCTGTAGTCCAAGTGAAGAAACATGTCTACCTGTAGTCCAAGTGAAGAAACATGTCTACCTGTAGTCCAAGTGAAGAAACATGTCTACCTGTAGTCCAAGTGAAGAAACATGTCTACCTGCAGTCCAGTGAAGAAACATGTCTACCTGCAGTCCAAGTGAAGAAACATGTCTACCTGCAGTCCAAGTGAAGAAACATTTCTACCTGCAGTCCTAGTGAAGAAACATGTCTACCTACAGTCCAAGTGAAGAAACATGTCTACCTGTAGTCTGAGTGAAGAAACATGTCTACCTGCAGTCCAAGTGAAGAAACATGTCTACCTGCAGTCCAAGTGAAGAAACATGTCTACCTGTAGTCCGAGTGAAGAAACATGTCTACCTGCAGTCCAGTGAAGAAACATGTCTACCTGTAGTCCAAGTGAAGAAACATGTCTACCTGTAGTCCAAGTGAAGAAACATGTCTACCTGTAGTCCAAGTGAAGAAACATGTCTACCTGTAGTCCAAGTGAAGAAACATGTCTACCTGCAGTCCAGTGAAGAAACATGTCTACCTGTAGTCCAAGTGAAGAAACATTTCTACCTGCAGTCCAAGTGAAGAAACATGTCTACCTGTAGTCCTAGTGAAGAAACATGTCTACCTGCAGTCCAGTGAAGAAACATGTCTACCTGTAGTCCAAGTGAAGAAACATGTCTACCTGTAGTCCGAGTGAAGAAACATGTCTACCTGTAGTCCAAGTGAAGAAACATGTCTACCTGCAGTCCAAGTGAAGAAACATGTCTACCTGCAGTCCAGTGAAGAAACATGTCTACCTGTAGTCCAAGTGAAGAAACATGTCTACCTGTAGTCCAAGTGAAGAAACATGTCTACCTGTAGTCCAAGTGAAGAAACATGTCTACCTGTAGTCCAAGTGTAGAAACATGTCTACCTGTAGTCCGAGTGAAGAAACATGTCTACCTGCAGTCCGAGTGAAGAAACATGTCTACCTGTAGTCCGAGTGAAGAAACATGTCTACCTGTAGTCCAAGTGAAGAAACATGTCTACCTGTAGTCCAAGTGAAGAAACATGTCTACCTGTAGTCCAAGTGAAGAAACATGTCTACCTGCAGTCCAGTGAAGAAACATGTCTACCTGTAGTCCAAGTGAAGAAACATGTCTACCTGTAGTCCAAGTGAAGAAACATGTCTACCTGTAGTCCAAGTGAAGAAACATGTCTACCTGTAGTCCAAGTGAAGAAACATGTCTACCTGCAGTCCAGTGAAGAAACATGTCTACCTGCAGTCCAAGTGAAGAAACATGTCTACCTGCAGTCCAAGTGAAGAAACATTTCTACCTGCAGTCCTAGTGAAGAAACATGTCTACCTACAGTCCAAGTGAAGAAACATGTCTACCTGTAGTCTGAGTGAAGAAACATGTCTACCTGCAGTCCAAGTGAAGAAACATGTCTACCTGCAGTCCAAGTGAAGAAACATGTCTACCTGTAGTCCGAGTGAAGAAACATGTCTACCTGCAGTCCAGTGAAGAAACATGTCTACCTGTAGTCCAAGTGAAGAAACATGTCTACCTGTAGTCCAAGTGAAGAAACATGTCTACCTGTAGTCCAAGTGAAGAAACATGTCTACCTGTAGTCCAAGTGAAGAAACATGTCTACCTGCAGTCCAGTGAAGAAACATGTCTACCTGTAGTCCAAGTGAAGAAACATTTCTACCTGCAGTCCAAGTGAAGAAACATGTCTACCTGTAGTCCTAGTGAAGAAACATGTCTACCTGCAGTCCAGTGAAGAAACATGTCTACCTGTAGTCCAAGTGAAGAAACATGTCTACCTGTAGTCCGAGTGAAGAAACATGTCTACCTGTAGTCCAAGTGAAGAAACATGTCTACCTGTAGTCCGAGTGAAGAAACATGTCTACCTGTAGTCCAAGTGAAGAAACATGTCTACCTGCAGTCCAAGTGAAGAAACATGTCTACCTGTAGTCCAAGTGAAGAAACATGTCTACCTGCAGTCCAAGTGAAGAAACATGTCTACCTGTAGTCCAAGTGAAGAAACATGTCTACCTGTAGTCCAAGTGAAGAAACATGTCTACCTGTAGTCCAAGTGAAGAAACATGTCTACCTGTAGTCCAAGTGAAGAAACATGTCTACCTGTAGTCCAAGTGAAGAAACATGTCTACCTGCAGTCCAGTGAAGAAACATGTCTACCTGTAGTCCAAGTGAAGAAACATGTCTACCTGTAGTCCAAGTGAAGAAACATGTCTACCTGTAGTCCAAGTGAAGAAACATGTCTACCTGTAGTCCAAGTGAAGAAACATGTCTACCTGCAGTCCAGTGAAGAAACATGTCTACCTGTAGTCCAAGTGAAGAAACATGTCTACCTGTAGTCCAAGTGAAGAAACATGTCTACCTGCAGTCCAGTGAAGAAACATGTCTACCTGCAGTCCAAGTGTAGAAACATGTCTACCTGTAGTCCGAGTGAAGAAACATGTCTACCTGTAGTCCAGTGAAGAAACATGTCTACCTGTAGTCCAAGTGAAGAAACATGTCTACCTGCAGTCCAAGTGAAGAAACATGTCTACCTGCAGTCCAAGTGAAGAAACATGTCTACCTGTAGTCCAAGTGAAGAAACATGTCTACCTGTAGTCCAAGTGAAGAAACATGTCTACCTGTAGTCCGAGTGAAGAAACATGTCTACCTGCAGTCCAGTGAAGAAACATTTCTACCTGTAGTCCTAGTGAAGAAACATGTCTACCTGCAGTCAGAGTGAAGAAACATGTCTACCTGTAGTCCAGTGAAGAAACATGTCTACCTGTAGTCCAAGTGAAGAAACATGTCTACCTGCAGTCCAAGTGAAGAAACATGTCTACCTGTAGTCCGAGTGAAGAAACATGTCTACCTGTAGTCCAAGTGAAGAAACATGTCTACCTGTAGTCCGAGTGAAGAAACATGTCTACCTGTAGTCCAGTGAAGAAACATGTCTACCTGTAGTCCAGTGAAGAAACATGTCTACCTGTAGTCCAAGTGAAGAAACATGTCTACCTGTAGTCCGAGTGAAGAAACATGTCTACCTGCAGTCCAGTGAAGAAACATGTCTACCTGTAGTCCAAGTGAAGAAACATGTCTACCTGCAGTCCAAGTGAAGAAACATGTCTACCTGCAGTCCGAGTGAAGAAACATGTCTACCTGTAGTCCAAGTGAAGAAACATGTCTACCTGTAGTCCAAGTGAAGAAACATGTCTACCTGTAATCCGAGTGAAGAAACATGTCTACCTGTAGTCCAAGTGAAGAAACATGTCTACCTGCAGTCCAGTGAAGAAACATGTCTACCTGCAGTCCAAGTGAAGAAACAAGTCTACCTGTAGTCCGAGTGAAGAAACATGTCTACCTGTAGTCCAAGTGAAGAAACATGTCTACCTGCAGTCCAAGTGAAGAAACATGTCTACCTGTAGTCCGAGTGAAGAAACATGTCTACCTGTAGTCCAAGTGAAGAAACATGTCTACCTGCAGTCCAAGTGAAGAAACATGTCTACCTGTAGTCCAAGTGAAGAAACATGTCTACCTGCAGTCCAAGTGAAGAAACATGTCTACCTGTAGTCCGAGTGAAGAAACATGTCTACCTGTAGTCCTAGTGAAGAAACATGTCTACCTGCAGTCCAGTGAAGAAACATGTCTACCTGTAGTCCAAGTGAAGAAACATGTCTACCTGCAGTCCAAGTGAAGAAACATGTCTACCTGTAGTCCGAGTGAAGAAACATGTCTACCTGCAGTCCAGTGAAGAAACATGTCTACCTGTAGTCCAAGTGAAGAAACATGTCTACCTGCAGTCCAAGTGAAGAAACATGTCTACCTGTAGTCCGAGTGAAGAAACATGTCTACCTGTAGTCCAAGTGAAGAAACATGTCTACCTGTAGTCCAAGTGAAGAAACATGTCTACCTGTAGTCCAAGTGAAGAAACATGTCTACCTGTAGTCCAAGTGAAGAAACATGTCTACCTGTAGTCCAAGTGAAGAAACATGTCTACCTGCAGTCAGAGTGAAGAAACATGTCTACCTGTAGTCCAAGTGAAGAAACATGTCTACCTGTAGTCCAAGTGAAGAAACATGTCTACCTGTAGTCCAAGTGAAGAAACATGTCTACCTGTAGTCCAAGTGAAGAAACATGTCTACCTGTAGTCCAAGTGAAGAAACATGTCTACCTGCAGTCCGAGTGAAGAAACATGTCTACCTGTAGTCCAAGTGAAGAAACAAGTCTACCTGTAGTCCAAGTGAAGAAACATGTCTACCTGTAGTCCAAGTGAAGAAACATGTCTACCTGTAGTCCAAGTGAAGAAACATGTCTACCTGCAGTCCAGTGAAGAAACATGTCTACCTGTAGTCCAAGTGAAGAAACATGTCTACCTGCAGTCCAGTGAAGAAACATGTCTACCTGTAGTCCAAGTGAAGAAACATGTCTACCTGCAGATTGTTGCTTTACAATACAAATACAACTCAACATGTTCAGAATAAAAAAAGTTCATCAGAAAAAACACTTAAACACAAAACAAATACCGCGTAACACATAGTACATACCTGTCAATATCCTGGTCGTGATCATATGGTTGTTGGATTTACAACTACCTATGCAATCAGTGCCTATCACCACTAAAGTTGTGAGTTCGAATTTCGCTCATAGCAAAGTGTACTCGACACAACATTATGTTTACAAGTTTGTCAGTGACTTGCGGCAGGTGGGTGGTTTTCTCCAGTTTCCTCCACCAATAAAACTGACTGCCACGATATCACTGAAATATTGTTGAAAGTGACGCTAAACAACATAAACCTAACCCCTTTCAATATTATGATGCTTGCACCATTTTGACATCGTTTGTTTGTAAAATATTTTTGACAATCAATGTCAATTGCAAACGTACTTTGCCTCACACAACAATACAATTTAGAACGCACGACTGGTTTCTTGAATAACCCTCATAGGATAGATAGGAAAGCCAATATCTTTGAGGGTCTAAATGGGAAAGTCTAAGCTAAGGTCACCAACGCCTGAGGGAGGAAAACATTAGTTTTAACAATAATTGCAATATGTTTTTATACACAAGGGTTGTTACAAAGTTTCCCTTTATGTTTAGAGAGCATATCACTCTCCATACTAGACAAAGAAAATAGATGAATTAAATTTGCAAAATATTATCTTAATCAGTTCAACATACAGGCTTGAAGTTTAATATGAACAAAATATAAATTTATATTTCGTTGCGAAAGAATCCGTTATTCACTGCGATCCAATTAAAATTATATGTTTTTTTGTGGTGATGTATACTAGCATCTAGCAACATCCTGTTTTGAGTCACGTCACGTAACCTTTCATTCAAATTTGACCGTTCAATCATATACAGGACAGATAAATATACTGACCAACCAGACAAGAGCTCTCGGCGTGTACTCAGCTTTAATACCTAAAGATGTACGTATGCTCGTCACCGATTGTTCAGTTGAAGCTATGAACCTGACTGACCCTGTACGAAATTTCATTTGGTGTTAGTGTATTGCCAAAGGAAAAAAACATATAGCAAACTAATTCTAATTATAGATTGTGTCGGTGACTTGTGGCAGCCCGATGGTTCGTCACTGACGGCCGTTATAGATTGTGTCGGTGACTTGTGGCGGGTCGATGGTTCGTCACTGAGAGCCGTTATAGATTGTGTCGGTGATATGTGGCAGGTCGATGGTTCGTCACTGACAGCCGTTATAGATTGTGTCGGTGACTTGTGGAAGGTCGATGGTTCGTCACTGACAGCCGTTATAAATTGTGTCGGTGACTTGTGGCAGGTCGATGGTTCGTCACGGACAGCCGTTATAGATTGTGTCGGTGACTTGTGGCAGGTCGATGGTATTCTCATGCAGGGTACCCCGGTTTCTTCAACAAAAAAGCTAACCGCCACGATATTGAAATATTGTTGAAAGCGGCGTTAAACACCATAACCCAAACCCTTAACCCTACACTGAAAAAGAGGCTCTGAATGAATACGTTTTACTGGTTCCATCGACACTATAACCCTAACTCCATTATAGATTGATTTTCGAGAAAACGTCCTGCCTTGTCACATTTGTTGATACGGATTTGTCATTTCATTACAATACATTATGTAATGTATTTAAAACTGTGGGCATCATTTATCAAAGTGGTTAAAATAAACTTTAGCTTTACATTCTACTTTTTACCTGTAATTCATTATGAAGGACTTCTCTAAAATATTACGATAATGGGTTATTACTTAAATCAAACGCTGCCAAATTTGATTTAAATAACGATAAGGGGTATGATAACAGAAAGTCCAAGCTAACAGTTATGTGTATTCACTTGTCAAACTAAAGCCCATTTAGCTGATTAACAAAACATATTTGTCTATAAGAGTGTCAATTCTAATTGCTAATTTTATCATGCATAATTTGAGAATTATTTATTTCGTGTCATTAAAATCTATTTCACGTGTCGAAGTGTCAATTATGACACATTTAAAGATTATATAAAATTGTAATTTGCATGTTTTTCAGCATGTTATAATAACGTGTTGATTTTTATTATTCTTTTATTTTGGTTCCAATGCTAAATAATTCATTAAAATGGAAATTCATACAAAAAACTACTTTTAATAGAAGAGAGAAGAGAAAATTTTATTTTTGTCGAAAGAAACAGTTAAATTTGCTTAATTTACTAATTATAATTGATATAGCCTGTACATTTGCTGTCATTTGATTTGTTTTGTTTATGCTATTAATGTATCTGTATGGAGAGGGACTAGTAAGTTGTAAAAACTTGTTCCCAATCCAATTGTATATATATATATATTGACAATTAAATCATTATAAAGTAAAGTAAAAAAAAAAAAAAAAAAAAAAAGAAGTTAACTGCATTTATATAATATTTTACCCATTGTGAAAGGGGCTACGTGGTGGGGTTATGGTGTTTAACGGCACTTTCGACAATATTTCAGTGGTTTCGTGGCGGTCTCGGCTATATTCGTGAAGGAAGCCCGAGTACCCGTAGGAAACCATCGACCTGCAGCAACTCACCGACATACTTTATCACATAATGTTGTATCGAGTACACCTCGCCATAAGCGGGATTCGAACTCACAACTTTAGTGGTGATAGGTACTGATTGCATAGGTAGTTTTAAATCCAACTACAATATGACCACGACGGTCCCTACATCTGGCCATCTGTGTGGGTTAGTTATTATTTGGTGTATACTGTGACGGTTTGTTATTTAGTTTATACTGTGACGGTTTGTTATTTAGTTTATACTGTGACGGTTTGTTATTTAGTGTATACTGTGACGGTTTGTTATTTAGTGTATAATGTGACGGTTTGTTATTTAGTGTATACTGTGACGGTTTGTTATTTGGTGTATACTGTGACGGTTGGTTATTTAGTGTATACTGTGACGGTTTGTTATTTAGTGTATACGGTGACGGTTTGTTATTTAGTGTATACTGTGACGGTTTGTTATTTAGTGTATACTGTGACGGTTTGTTATTTAGTGTATACTGTGACGGTTTGTTATTTGGTGTATACTGTGACGGTTTGTTATTTAGTGTATACTGTGACGGTTTGTTATTTAGTGTATACTGTGACGTTTGTTATTTAGTGTATACTGTGACGGTTTGTTATTTAGTGTATACTGTGACGGTTTGTTATTTAGTGTATACTGTGACGGTTTGTTATTTAGTGTATACTGTGACGGTTTGTTATTTAGTGTATGCTGTGACGTTTGTTATTTAGTGTATACTGTGACGGTTTGTTATTTAGTGTATACTGTGACGGTTTGTTATTTAGTGTATACTGTGACGGTTTGTTATTTAGTGCATACTGTGACGGTTTGTTATTTAGTGTATACTGTGACGGTTGGTTATTTAGTGTATACTGTGACGGTTGGTTATTTAGTGTATACTGTGACGGTTTGTTATTTAGTGTATACTGTGACGGTTTGTTAATTAGTGTATACTGTGACGGTTTGTTATTTAGTGTATACTGTGACGGTTTGTTATTTAGTGTATACTGTGACGGTTTGTTATTTAGTGTATACTGTGACGTTTTGTTATTTAGTGTATACTGTGACGGTTTGTTATTTAGTGTATACTGTGACGGTTTGTTATTTGGTGTATACTGTGACGGTTTGTTATTTAGTGTATACTGTGACGGTTTGTTATTTGGTGTATACTGTGACGGTTTCTTATTTAGTGTATACTGTGACGGTTTGTTATTTAGTGTATACTGTGACGGTTTGTTATTTGGTGTATACTGTGACGGTTTGTTATTTAGTGTATACTGTGACGGTTTGTTATTTAGTGTATACTGTGACGGTTTGTTATTTAGTGTATACTGTGACGGTTTGTTATTTAGTGTATACTGTGACGTTTTGTTATTTAGTGCATACTGTGACGGTTTGTTATTTAGTGTATACTGTGACGGTTGGTTATTTAGTGTATACTGTGACGGTTGGTTATTTAGTGTATACTGTGACGGTTTGTTATTTAGTGTATACTGTGACGGTTTGTTATTTAGTGTATACTGTGACGGTTTGTTATTTAGTGTATACTGTGACGGTTTGTTATTTAGTGTATACTGTGACGGTTTGTTATTTAGTGTATACTGTGACGGTTTGTTATTTAGTGTATACTGTGACGGTTTGTTATTTAGTGTATACTGTGACGATTTGTTATTTAGTGTATACTGTGACGGTTTGTTATTTGGTGTATACTGTGACGGTTAGTTATTTTGTTTTTGTAATTGTCAAGTTCTAAGACAATACTTCAGATAAATAAATGTACGAGGTCTTTTACCTGTATAGTGCGTTGTTATAACACTACAACATTCTAAGGTTAATCCAATGTTTCTACTCGGTACAAATTTTATGACCATGATATTACCTTCGAATGTCTTTTTTATGTGTTCACCTTATTCGGGCATCTGATTTATTTATTCTTATGATTTCTCCTTCACACAGTAATTTGTACCTGTTGGAACAGGTGTTTATATTGAAAGGAGTCGACTTTTTATATAAAAAAACACATTTATGATTCTTCATATACCAGATGAGAAATCTTAAAATTGCTTCACAAATTATACTTATATTTTTAACATTTGCATCATGAGCACCTTATGGGCATTTTGACTGAATGTGGAATCTTTTTTTTATCACCTTCCACATTGAAACCTTACTTGACCCCCGTTATATTTCTTACCCTAACACCTGGTACGATAACCACGCATAGTTTGTTATTTAATCAGTATATGAAATATAAGTAAAAATGAAGTATATATATAAATACATAAACTCGACTATGATGAATATAAAGAATCATAGGTCTGGCATTGATGAAATATCTTAAAAACAATTCTTACATTAACATCGTCCGACAAGGTTTAGGGGATAATGTCTTAGTACACATTTTATAACGCGTACCTTTATACATTCTTGATCATGCGTACATGTCTTATTTTCATGAAAACCAACAAGACATGTACAACAAATGTAAATATCTATGAAAACGTGCATTTAAGCAAAGTGTTTAAAGAAAAAAAAAAATAGTTCAAAACATTTCAGGTTATGGGGAACAAATTTTGGCAAAACATCACTGTAAAGGACTAAATATTTCAAGATTAGTGGTGAACCAAGCCATTTCCTGAATTCGACTATGTATACTGTGTAACTAATCAGCCACGGCTGCTATACTTATGGTGTACGTTGTGTTTGAAGTGGTTGACTATTTGGTCTTTGTTTGTCTGAAGACAGCATACTGTTGTGTATCGAAATCGAAAATACCACAACGTCAACAACACCAAAAGGACTATTGTTACTTCGGTTTATCCAGGAAAACGACATAAACGAGTACGATATAGAGAGCATTTTGTTATGTATCGAAGTCGAATAGACCACAATGTCAAAGGGATTATTGTTACTTCGGCTTATCCAGGAAAAAGACATAAACGTGTACGATATAGAGAGCATACTGTTGTGTATCGAAGTCGAATAGACCACAGCGTTGACAACACCAAACGGACTATTGTTACTTCGGCTTATCCGGGAAAACGACATAAATGAGTACTATATAACCAAAAGCTACTGTACCTAATTCACCAACATTCATAATCAAGAAAGGATATGGACAGGATACGCTCCAAATTATTTTGCATAGATGTTAAAAAATGTTTCGAATTTCTTTCTCTTTAGAAAGATTATTTGTGAAACTTTACTTGTACATTGATTGATTGATTGATTGATTGATTGATTGATTGATTGCTTAGCGCTACGTTAGCAGTATGTCAACTACAAACACGAAATCATAGATCGTATATGTCTTTATTACTATTTCGGACTAGAAATACCATGTGATGATATATACAAGGTTTATGAACATCGCATGTCTGTCCCAAGCTATGACTTAGCTTCACATCGGCTTCTACTCCCGCCATTCTCTGCTTAGGATTTTGAGGTATGAGAAGGGAGTGGTTCGTATTGTTGTGTTTGGTTATATTGTCGACCATTACTGGTGTATTATTGGTTTTCATTTTCTTCATTTGTGTACATGGGCAAATATAATTTCGGCATATGCATACCGTTAATGTTTACAGTATTGGCAGTCGCATTCTTGGCCGTTCAAGTGAAAACATTTCCAGCAAGTACAAAAAGAGCCAAGAGCAACTATTGTTTGTCTGGACAACAAACAACCTACACAGATACTTAAGACATATTTGACTCAGGATTGCGTGACGAGGATATCCATTTCTGTCCACTGTAGTCGGATTAAGAAGATCAGAAGATTATCTTTGCTACCTAATTATGTTAGTTTAATGATTCATCGGACATGATTAGTAGAAGTCATTCCTTTTTTTCTATCTCGAAAATTAGGTGATGATATCTTAAGCCTATGAAAACTGCCGAAACTCACGGAATGTCACAAATATATTGGAAGTCTTGACTTTTACTGTGCATTTTTGTTTTTAATTGTGACATTTATAAATAACATTTCTGTAAATGAATTGATATTGATGTTTACACGATGACAATCCTTTATACCGGTATTTCATTTCATGATATTTTGCTAGATTTGTTAATTGAATTGTCCCATTAATTTTGCCTACTCCTGAATAATGCTGATGCTGACTCTATTGTACTTTTTTGTTTTATCATCTCATATCAGCTCGGTCAGGAAACTTAAAATCAGCTCTCTGCGTAGACTACTTTCGATTGTTTATTTCAGAGAAAGGAAATTTACAACAACAACAATAAACATTAGGAAACATACATGTACGACTGAAATCACGTGATGAAATTGTCATCTGCTTCTATCTATTTCACCTGAAATTTTGTATAAGGGTTAAGGTTATGCTGTTAATGCCACATTCAACAATATTTCAGTTATAGCTTGGCGGTTAGTTTTATTGGTGGGAAAACTGGAGTACCCGAAGAAAACCAGCGACCTGCCGCAAGTCACTGACAAACTTTATCACATAATGTTGCATAAATTTTATAAGGAAATATGGAGAATTGTATGTAAAAAATGTATTAAAGGTATTTGTTGTGGGAGACTACAATTTGATCCTTCCATCCCATTTTGTAATGGAGTGTAAATCTATAGCTTTCAATTTAAATATAAAATCCATTTTTCATCCAAATTGCTCAATCCAACATCAAATTACATTAAAGGCATCAATTATAACAAAAAAATACCAAACTTTTAAATAATTTGTATTTTATTCAACCCCCTTTTGTTCTGACAAATAATAACAGCACAAATCCGTGGTATGGTTGCTAACATTAGAGGTTTTACCGCACACAAGGGCTGGAATAAACATTATCCAGTTCAAATAGCACAATATTGTAGAAAATCAAGTGCCATGCTGACGGAAAACCAAGACAAATGCGTTTTGTCCTTTGTAGAAATAATATGATCTTTCAAGAAACATATTAAGACAGCAGGGATTCATATTGCTAATTTAAAGGTAGAAAGAATGTTATCACGTTGACTGTGGCTTAATGATACAGCGATATTTTCTTACAGAACAAGATAAATGTTTTATTCGCATTTAGAAAACACGTATGAAGTGCTATGAGAGAAGAAGGAGCGAAGAATTCTAGTTAGTTTATAATTGTAATATATAGGAAGAGACCGGGAAAATCTTCATTAGATAATAATATGGATGCTAATAAATATTCGGAAAATGAATAAATTACATTTATTTAAATCAAAATGACAATCCCCCCCCCCCACACACACACATTGGAAAAAAATAGCTTAATGATTTCTTTTGGTGTCTACATTGCTTAAATGTCCTTTTCATTATGTGAAAAGTTTGTCAGTGACTTGCGACAGGTCAATGGTTTTCTCTGGGTACTCCGGTTTCCTCCACAAATAAAACTGACCTCCACGATATAACTGAAATATTGTTGAAAGTGGCGTTAAACACCATAACCTTAACCCTTAATGTCCTTTACCTTTATGGTCATCTTAATGTCCTTTACCTGTATGGCCATCTTAATGTCCTTTACCTGTACGGTCATCTTAATGTCCTTTATCTGTATGGCCATCTTAATGTCCTTTACCTGTATGGCCATCTTAATGTCCTTTACCTGTATGGCCATCTTAATGTCCTTTACCTGTATGGTCATCTTAATATCCTTTACCTGTATGGCCATCTTAATGTCCTTTACCTGTATGGTCATCTTAATGTCCTTTACCTGTATGGCCATCTTAATGTCCTTTACCTGTATGGCCATCTTAATGTCCTTTACCTGTATGGTCATCTTAATGTCCTTTACCTGTATGGCCATCTTAATGTCCTTTACCTGTATGGTCATCTTAATATCCTTTACCTGTATGGCCATCTTAATGTCCTTTACCTGTATGGTCATCTTAATGTCCTTTACCTGTATGGCCATCTTAATGTCCTTTACCTGTATGGCCATCTTAATGTCCTTTACCTGTATGGCCATCTTAATGTCCTTTACCTGTATGGTCATCTTAATGTCCTTTACCTGTATGGCCATCTTAATGTCCTTTACCTGTATGGCCATCTTAATGTCCTTTACCCGTATGGTCATCGTAATGTCCTTTACTTGTATGGCCATCTTAATGTCCTTTACCTGTATGGCCATCTTAATGTCCTTTACCTGTATGGCCATCTTAATGTCCTTTACCTGTATGGCCATCTTAATGTCCTTTACCTGTATGGCCATCTTAATGTCCTATACCTGTATGGCCATCTTAATGTCCTTTACCTGTATGGCCATCTTAATGTCCTTTACCTGTATGGCCATCTAAATGTCCTTTACCTGTATGGTCATCTTAATGTCCTTTACCTGTATGGCCATCTTAATGTCCTTTACCTGTATGGTCATCTTAATGTCCTTTACCTGTATGGCCATCTTAATGTCCTTTACCTGTATGGCCATCTTAATGTCCTTTACCTGTATGGCCATCTTAATGTCCTTTACCCGTATGGTCATCGTAATGTCCTTTACTTGTATGGCCATCTTAATGTCCTTTACCTGTATGGTCATCTTAATGTCCTTTACCTGTATGGCCATCTTAATGTCCTTTACCTGTATGGCCATCTTAATGTCCTTTACCTGTATGGCCATCTTCACTCATCGGGTTTTCTATTATGAAAAGAAAGTTTTGAACGATGATGGTCAACAATTCCACCAATATCAACAAAACTAACAATCACCTATGTCCACTTTTGAGCAAGAATATAATTTACATATTTATTACATAAATAACAGTTTATTAATTTACTTTAACGAGTATGAGACAGCAGTGGTCTGAAAATAATATGCATAATTTGAAACAACGTTGTTCTTTTCCAAGTTTTTTTTTTTTTTTTTTTATTATTTTTTAAACGACAAGTACACAACTCAAAGTGATAAAGAATTAAGCACTTTGTTGAATGACAAAATTTTCTTCTCACCGAGAGACTTTCAGTTTCTAATGCCAAACCAATATGGCGACTTTGCAAGTTCAAAAAAGGTTTTTGATGGTCAATGTGCGGGCCAAAAGACTCAGATAAAAGATGTTACGTGTGTCATATGAAAATACATTCATAATAGAATTGAAATCCCACATATAAATTAATTATTCATACATCAAGTTCAAAATATATAAGATATTAAATTTGATTTGATTTCTTAATTTGCTCATATTACCTACAATGTAATTTTGATTGGTCTTCTTGTGTGAAATTTAAGACAAAAGTTTATTCATTATTTCAGTTTCATTAAGATTCTTATTGCATGTACTTAGATAAAACAAAAAGCATAATCAAGTCGTACCCACTGGCTGTTGAAATGCGGGAAACGAACACACCGCGTTGCAACTTTTATTTAAGTGTTGAAATTCGATCCGTTCTAAACCAAGTTGCAACGACGTGAGAATGTATTGGAGAGGAGGGGGGGGGGGGGTCAGACAAGTGTAGACGTGGACCAGACAATGTGGGGAGCAAGGTTAAGAGTGCACCAGACCGTGTAAAAGAGGACAGTACGCCTGAGGCCTGTCAAACAGAGAAAATACTTCTACCCTTTGTAAAGTGAAAATTGATGTTTTTGGTTCTATGCTACAACTTCAGAGTTTTCCTAAATCTTTTTGCAAAAAAGTGCGGGGGTTCAAAACATAGGTTTGACCCACCCGGCCTCTTAGTAGGGTACCTACATTTATTGTTGTTTGCATGAAAAAAATGGAATAATGTACATTAAGTTTGTTTATTTATTGTACACTAACGGAAGTGATTTCGAGTGGAAGTGATCTACTATGTTTAAAAAAAAGTCTTGTATATATGAAGTGTTACGGGGATTCAAAATCACTCAAACGGAACCGGCTTTAAAAGAAGTCTAAGCATTGGGCAATCTGAGAATCTACACTGTGTGGGATGGTCGAGTTAAATGAACCGTGTTTGTCTTCCGTGAGAGATACCCGAGGTGGTCCGGTACAGTTTCTTTGGACAAAAGACCCTGTTCTACTGACCGAATGGTATGTCAAATATTAACAAAAGAAATGAAACAAATCAGTAAATAAGCGAAATGTTATATTGCATGAAATGAACATGTTTTGAAACTGATCTAGATGGTCAATGAAATTTACAATGGTTTAAAGGACCGTGAAATATACAAATAATGAAATTTAAACTCAAAACCACAACAGATTTATATTTTTTACTGGTTTAATGTAAATTATAAGTCCGAATCATACCGTGCTGTTGTAATTGTTAACTTGTACTCGCAATTTGCTTTGACACCTTGTTAGATCGGTATGAGGAACGTCCCTTTTTAGGGGGATGTTTTTTTTCATACTTATTCAATATACAATGGTACTCCCCAAAACTGGTCCCTCTGAAAAACGGATTCCTATGAGAAACCGAACATTTAGTTTTGTTCCGGAATGTTCCCCTTTATATTTAAGTTAAGATTTCCTCAAAATACCGGCGGATTTCTTTGGTCGCAGTTCATGGTCAGTTTTCAGAGGTTCCACTGTATGCATCTTGAAAGGGTTATAATTCGACAGCCTGATTTCAATTGTCAATGATGATGTTTAAAACTGATACATATTCGATATCTATTTAATATATTACGCTGCTCTGCTGCTCTCTTGAACTAAAACTGTACATTAGTCTAAATGATGTGTTTCTTTTAATGTGAAACTGAGGTTCTGGTTAGGATTATGGTGTTTAAAACCGACATCCAAACAGTGATGTAAACCTATCACCCTTAACTTCAGAAAGAAAATATTGATAGATTGATTGTTGTTTTACGTCTTTTATTGAGCAGTATATTTCAGCCATTTTCACCAGAGAAAAAGAAGAAGAATAAAGTGAAGAAAAAAATATCCCACTGTGGAAACAGTTCTAAAATACAATAGAAAAATCATAGAAAGAAGCAAAATCGATACCCCTAACACACAGATACATGACCGCCTACCTTTCCTGACTTGATACAGGCACGTCAATAAAAAGTGGCAGTGCTAAACTAGTTTTATGGACCCAACTCCTCCCATCTTAGCGAAATGATGAAAAGAAGCTATTAATAGCATACTATACCATCTACAATTTAATTTGGACAACACTTTTATTTCCACAGAATATTCGACAGAACTAGTAAAATGAAATATGTGTTCTTTGATAAAGAGGTTTTCTTATCAATAAATAAAAATTGAAGCCAAAAGAATCCAATTTTAAAATACGGAAATATAATTAATTGATTACATCATGTCATTATCAATTATTGTCCAACAGTAATGATTACTTGAACATTGCTGTAAAGGGTAGCTAGTACAATGTTTTATCCAGCATAATATGAAGAGTTTGTAGATACCGATATCAGGGGAGGATGCAGGATTTCAAGTTAGAGGGGGTGCATTTAAAAAAAATTGCGCCGAGCGGAGGGAGGCGCGAAATTTTTTTGGGTATTTCTTGTGAAAAATCACGATTTTACGCCAAAAAAATCATATTTTTTTCAATTTTAGGGGTGGCGCGCGCCGGGTGCGCCCCCTGGGTACCAAAGGTATATCAGAATCCGTAAATCGAAGAAGGATGGACAACACAATGGCCAAAAGAAAAAGGATAAAGGGACAAACAACGATCTACAAAAATTACACATAAACTAACACGAACCCCACTTAAAATTGGGGGTGATATCAGATTCTCCGGAAGGGTAGGCACTTCCTGCAGTGGCACATGTCGTGTTTACTCTAGTTACAAACCCGGTGATAAGTCATGAATGAGGAAAGGACCGGAAAGTGTTTACGACAAGTGGAACATATCAATGGTCATTTGTGACACAGATGTTCCGTAACGGTTAACCAAGTCATGGTGGCGACCGTAACACTTTCGAAGTAGTGACTTCAACTTAACCAATAGGAACCCTTGGTTAAGTTGCTTCCTTGTTTATTCAGTAGAGCTTGTTATATTGTTACTTCATAGTACAGGCACCTCTGAAGTATCCCTGTGAAGATTAGACTGATACGCCAGGGATAGTAATCAGAATATTTAAATATACATAATATTTTATATAATAAAACAGTTACAGTTCAAACATTAATAATTATGTGCATACTTTGAATAATCGGTAACAGAATTTTCTGTAATGCATCATATTCTACGATTCGTGTGTTTATCTCTTGTTAAAAAGAGACTATGCACATTTATAATGTTATTGTTTTGGTCTGGATACATAGAACGTTTTGTATATTGTGAAGGATAAAATAGCAAGACAATAATTGAAGTCCATTTAATCTCTGTCAAATGTTGTGGCTGGTTAATATAAACTTTCAAATTTTAAAAATTAGCACTTTTCGGCGTCTTTCGAACAAATGTAACTCGGAAACCGTAAAACGAAATCCTGCGATTTTCTACCGAAAGCTCTCAACACAATCCATTAAACAACCAAAAACACATTGAAATTTGATGAAAAATAAAAAATTGTATACATTTCAACTTGGACCCCTTGTATACCCTTTTTGGAATTGAAATAGCAAAAAACAATATTGACTGATCAATAACACTTAAAAAAAAATGCAGTAAAATTGGATGAAAATTTAAAACATTCATCTCTCCATTTTATGCTAAGAACAGTACAGGTACATAATAACGTTATGCATGTTTCTGAAAGTCTTTTTTTTTTACTAGAGAAACTCATCAAAATCAAATGAACAATAAATAATTTATGCTCATATATATGGACACACCCTTTTTGACACATTTGGACATCTTGTTCATTTTGTGTACTTCCGATCAACAAAATAACATAAACCTTTAGGGAACCTACCAATGAACATTCCTACCAAGCTTGGTAAAATGTAAAAGTTTAAAACCGAAGACGCAGACCACAACGACATACCACGACGGACGGACGTTTATTTTCGTATTTTATCATTTTTACACTATGCAGTCCATTGCTTTCGGAACAGACACGGTTCTAACACCATGTTTTATACTATGCCAGACATTTAGTAGTTGTGTGTTTATTTTATCTTCCATATACCAACCTGTGTTGGCGCATTTTGTTTCTGTTCTGTGTCAACGAAGATCCGTGTCATCTCGTTTCTTTCATATTGCTGAAAATAGATAAATAATGCTCTTATTCAACTTCCGATTAATAAACTTTGTCATAAAACAGGAATTTATAGGGCTACACAAATCCCTAACTAAATATTTTACTTCAAAATAATCAGCGATAACATAAAGAAAACTATACAAGAAGCCAGTCAACGAACGATATGGTATATGTTCGGCTATCTACAGAACGCAAGTGAATATATATTTTGTTGGTAAAATGATCTATTGGGTTATCGCGTTATAATTATGTGCAGTAAATTTATTGCACCTTATCTCATTTCTACGGCATTTACATCAAGTTGCCATAGATTATAGTTCATAACTGAAATGTTGCAGAATAAAAAGAGTAACCCTTTGTTACTTTGTGTCAGTCTTAACCTTAATAAACAACTTATCAGAAAAGATTCGTTCCAACAGGCAATTTCAAATTTCCTCAGTTTCGTATCAGATATTTACGGAGTAATACCACTAGAAGAATTCTCCATAGCATTCTATGTTAAATAAATTCTTTTTGAGCTTTCATACAGGTTTCACCTGAAGTTTAACATAAGTGACACTCATATCTCATGGAAGGGATACGTTATTGGAAGCGTACCTCCAAAAATCAACATACGCTTAATGCCATATAAGAAAATACAGACAGTCTGAAGTTACCTACCTTCAAAAATCCTGCTTTCAATTTCTATTTAACACAAACCCAGGTGGTTTCTTTCCAATGCAATCCAAGGTGATCAAATATGGGCTTAGAATTATCTTAATATCTGTAGGTTTCTGCTGACATCCAGTATTTTGCACTATCTAATAGGGTTTATTTTTTATCTAACAATGTAGTTATTCATTTTGTATCTACGTACAACTTTATCATACATCCTTTTCGACTAGTTCCCAGATTTAGTAGTATTACACCTTAATATAATATAAGGTATCTCCTTTTTTTTTCGTTCATGCTAAAAGTGTAGAGATACTAATGTTTAAATACAAATAAGTTCTACAAAAAACAAAATAAATGTATAGTCGAAAAGGCTCAACAAACTCCGTCATCGCAATATTAGATACTTCATGTAAAAAAAAAACGTATTTAATTTCTGTTATCTCAAACATGTTCACTGTCAAAAGAACTGTGGCGAAAGAAAACAGATTTACAACAAACACACTGGGTATATATATCATACAGATTTCTTATATAAAACTAGAATATTTGCCAATAAACATATTATATATTATTATTCTTGGATGTTTTTTGTTTTCTTTTTTTGCTGTTGTTTGTTTGTTTTTTTTTTTTTTTTAATGAATAGATATATATATATATGTCATCTTCAATTTGTGTTTGCTTGTTTGCTTGTTTTTTGAATATATTTTTAATCTTCAATTTCCTTTGGAAATTAAAGGTCAGTCGTTCCCCTTCAGCTATTCTCCCGTCATAAATCTAAAAGTATCAAGATTACTTTTTTTATTCAAAACAAAACGTTTGAAAAGATTCAACACTATATATATATATATATATATATATATATGTATATATATATATATATATATATATATATATATATATATATATACATCAAGATGACTGAGATTTAGCGATAAGACTATACCATCCTCTGTACCGACCGAAACATTAGATATTTCGATAATAATTTATTACGATTACGTTAAGATGTATTTTAGTTAAATATGTAGATCTCAAAATAGATATATGAAAATCTTTGAATTGCGTTATATTATGAAAATTTGGAGTTAATGGTATTTCAAGAAATACCCCCAATTTTTTCTATTTCTTGCACATTAATGTCACTTTCAATTTAAAAAAAAAACAAAAGTAACTGAAACTTCAATTAACAAAATTACTTGAAATTTTAATAGAAGATAAAAACAACAAAATTGAGTGGGGAAGATTTTGTTTTAAAGTTCATTTGTATTTGTATCTAGATACTGTCTGCTAAAACATTTTCCTAAAACCATGATATTTATCAAGAAAACATAGCACTAATTTCGTTTTTTGACCAGGTTTCTTACATTTTTACTAAATATCGAGTTTACGTAAACGATAGGAGATAATAAAAACGCCATTCTTCAACAACATTTAATGGCATGGCTAAACTTATTTTACAATAAATGGACGGATTTCCTATGGAATTCTGTCGAACCATTTATACCCTTTTACATTTTTGAGCGTTTATGGGGATTAAAACGAACGATATATTTAGTACCCGTCAATCACACACTAAATAGCTATAATAAATTAACGTGTAATCTGTTGATTAACAAATTAAGGAAGATAATTTCTAAATATGACGGTTACAATTTCCTGATCAAATGCAATGGTAAAAACCTTAGACGATTAAGCGACATCAGGGCTGTTTGGCGACGTATTTATTCTGTCTATGCGGGATGTGTGAGCCAATTTAGCGCTTGATGTAGGAAACAGTTAACGGAGCATTTTAAGCAACAAATTTAGACGTGCATTTTTTTCGCTTTTAAATACGTTTACGGTATTTCCTGTTTAGGAGACAGAAAAGTATCCGTTTTCATGAAAGTACGTCTTTATTAAGTATTCCATTACCAAAATACTTTAGAAGACTTCAACAAGTTTTATAAACACAATTGCTTTCACTACTCTGAGTATCTAAAATGTACTGATATCTATAATCCCTAATGATATGACGTTTAAACCGTGATGGTCAACAATTCCAACAATATCAACAAAACTAACAACAATATCAACAAAGCTTACAAGAAGAGTTTGAAGATACCAAAGGGGGGTAATCAGAATCCGTATATCGAAGAACAGACAACACAATGGCCAAAAGAAAAAGTACAAAAGGACAAACAACGATCAACAATACATACATATAAAACTAAAGATCGAGTAACAGGAACCCCACTAAAAACCGGGGGTGAACTCAGGTGCTCCGGAAGGGTAGGCAGTTCCTGCTCTACTAGTGACACCCGTCGTTCACCTCAAATCACTGAGCACAAGAATTGACCAACGACATGTGGCGTTTGAAATCCATGTATTAGCTTGTGAAAGTAGTATATTCATGTTGAATGTAATCAAAAGTTATTGTGTAATATTCCTCCGCTATTGTGCAATATCGCTTCAAATAATGACGCCATTGACAGGTTTACATGGCTGTTATAATGTTTGTAATGCTTTAAGCCCTGTCTTCTAAAGTTCGTGTTTTATAAACTATAGTGGTGTCCAACTCTTCTTACCCTTCGCGAGCAGCTGGTTTCACCCCTAGTTTTATGTGAGTCCGCGTTGTTCATCTTTTTAGTTTTCTGTGTTGTGTTTTGTTTGTCTTCGTGCCGTGTCCTGTGTGCTCAATGTTTCCAGTGTCTCTGGATTGTCCATTCTTGATTGTGCCTTCGGGTTTCTCTATAGTTTATTTATATCCTCTTAGTATTTTTTTCAAGAGTTATATTATTAATATAGTGTTACTCAGGTAAAATTGGTGAATAAGAAATTCGAGAAACAAAGCTAACATAACACTGACTTATTCTATTACCAGACTGAACAAACAAACCCATAAAATTTAAATAAACAATTGATGGAAAACGTCACGACATATCATACCGGCGGAAAAAAGCTAACATCAGTTCTGTAATGGTCAATTCATAATTTCTTAATGTGGAATATGGAGCCTGAAATCATATCAGATTCATTGAAACGTAGCACAAATATAATTACCAATTATGAAATTACTTTATTGTTTGTTCTTACTATGTGAAAAACAAATATATTGTTAGAAAAGTGTAGCCTTGGGATGTTAGGATTAATGTATTTTTATATAGTTCTAAACTAATAGAGAATTCATTAAGTTGAGAATGTTAGCGTATTAATCAACAAGTCATTTCTAAAGAATATTTTAAACAGAAAAGAAAGAAATAAAACGCAACAAGCAGCTAATGTTCTATAAGCTGTCTCCACCATGATCGGGCGATATTTTTCATTGACGCTCACGCGCGCCGTCTGCAACAGCATGAATGTATATAACATATGTTTTAATACTCATCTCGTAGAGTTTGTCGTCATCTCGTTTCACCTCGTAAAATAACGTTCCACGCCATAAACTATTTTTTCGATTGTTCCATGATAAAGACTATGTGGTCATGTTCAGTACCCCTCGGGAGGTTTCTTATTAAATCAGATTTCTGGTGCTTCGGAAATTGACTGTCATTTTGTAGATAAATTATGTGCTGCACTTCCGATCTTGCAGCTGATAAACGCAATACGTTCGTCTTTCTGATGTATGGGGAAGATGATATATGGCGCAGTTTGTTCTCATTGTCGTATATGACTGGTGACTGTATACATATACCCCCGCTTCTCTTATTCATATATACCATTAACCTAATATTTTACTTTATCATGAATTCTTACTTCCCACAAGTCATAATAACAATAGTGCATAAATCTAGATTATGAAACCACTAGTATACATACAGGGAACAATGAAGAAACAGATAATTAAATCAGTAGGCAGTTTTTAAGCCCCTTTCATTGATAATAACTAACAAGTATATATTTTCGAAGATTGCTTGATACAATAACTATAAGAATCTCCATGTTTTCCTATGTTGCAATATTTTTCATATCGTTTTATCAAAGTAGAAACTGTTATTTTTTTTAAAGTTAATATTACAGAAAAAATGGTATTACAATTTTTGATTTGCAATTTGTAGAGTCGTTCATTTTTTATGCGTATTTAACTCAGATTCCTATTTAATTGAAATCTTCATCTACCAAATGAAACTGAAAAATATATATATATTAACAAATTTTTTGGCCCAAAAAGAGCATCATCACGTCAAAACATACGTCTAATGAGTGATATTTTAGAACCTTTAATAAATGGCGTTTTATATTTTGACTATTAAGAAATATACTTAGCAACAATATTGTCTTATCATTTCAATTTAAGGCTATTCTGTAAATAAAATGTCTACATAAAAATACGAACATTTTTAAATATAATGATTGATTGATTGATTGATGTTTATTGATACGTATTACAACTATATTCACTGCAAAAAAAGTCTCCAAACAATAAGTGACCATATAACATTAAAATGTGGTGTTTATGTAAACCTACATATAGCCGTTTTAGATTGCCTCAGACAAAAGACGATTTGCATGAATAGGGTCGGAAATTTCTTTTTGTAGTACAACCTGTGCTACTAGTGGACCAAAACTTTAACACCCTCCGGAGCACACGAGTTCACACCCGGTTTTGAGGGATTTCCTGTTTTCCAATCATTAGTTTTCTGTGTAGTATTTGTAGATTATTATTTGTCTTTTTCTGTTATCCATGGTATTGTCAGTTTTTCGATTTACGCAGTGCCGGATTTACCTATAGGCTCGATAGGCTGAAGCCTATGGCCTCAAATGTAGGAGTCCTCCGGCCAAGGTGTATAATATTTTTAACACTGTTATTGGACTTTCACACTTATGCTGTCACACTTATGCTGTCATAGCGTACTGTACTTTCTAAATAACCCTTCAGTAATTTTCCTTACACAGTTGCACTCCACCACAGAACAAGTGGAATAGCCTAGGGCCTCTATTTATCTAAATCCGGCACTAGATTTACAGCTTCTGATCACCCCTTTGGTATCTTAGCTTTACCGGCTTCTGATCACCTCTTTGGTATCTTAGATTTACGGCTTCTGATCACCCTTTTGGTATCTTCAAACTTTTCATTTTACAGTCCCTAACATGCTGTTGATCATAAATTATCACTAACTGCAAGAAGTGGTCTTAACTTAGTGGGAGCTTGGCATACTCCAAACATGGAGATCCAATTGGAGAAATATATATATGTATAATGACTATTTTACTTGGTTTACACAAATTTAAAAAACAAAACAGAGCATCCATACTCCTTTAATGTTTGTCTTTACATTGAAAACTGGAATATTTGGGAATTGATTGATTGATTAGTTGATTTAACGTCAAGAAAGCGATATTTTAGGTACAGCTTTGACGGCAACAAGTTCACAGGCGGCAAATGATATAGGTAAAATGGCACCGGTGTGATTTTCCGAGCTATGGGTGGATGTTTTGATTGCCTCAAAGGGAGATTGGGGGAAATGCGCCCGGCCCGGTCCTGTCTTCATATTCATTCTGATGACAACGCAATGTTTAACAATGTAAAGAACATAATTAACACAACAGCCAATTGTTGACGACTATTTGCATAATTATAGCTCTGTGTCTGTCTGCAGTTGTATATTTATAGTTTTTCATAAATAATTTAAAATTTTTCACATTGTAGAAGATTAATGAATATGAGGAAGTAAAGGGGTGTAGAATATTGCCGACTGAAACCACAAAAACGGTTGGTTTGTTTGATCATTTTTTTTTAAATGTTCCTGGTCATTCAAATTGTCATTCACATAGATTAAAATTTCTTTGTCCAGAAGTGCAATTAATTCATTAAGATATGATAGGAAAATCATCAGAAACACTGATAGAATAAAAACAATAAACAGAAACAACGTGTTGTGTTGTTGTTGTTTTTGCTGTTTTACATCTCACAGTCACTATTAGACCAATAAGGGTAATAACAAAATTACCGAACTCCGAACAATCTTACAAAGGGAAAGTCAAAACTCATAAGTATATAAACAGACAAAATCAGTCAACAACCGGAAAACTGTGAAAACCGTAATGACCCTGACTTGGTACAGGCATTTCTAAAGAAATGGTGGGTTGAATCAGATTTTAAAGCGCCAAACCTCCCGCTTTCATTACGGCTCAAAGGTTCCGGCTGTCACTATAGCAGTATTTATAACAATATTGGAACAAAATAGGTAAAATAGTTGTCAAAGCATTAACAAATACTATGCAATCAGGATAATTTGTCCGAGTGGGGCGACATATCAACCAGTGAACTGTTGTTTGAGTGAGCTAGCACCATAATAAATAAAGCAAGCGTGTTGGTCTAGTGCAAAGCGAACCTCATCATCATTTCATTAAAGATTAACTTGTTCTCGCCATGATATAGCTGAAAAATTGCTGAGTTGACATTAAACAGCAATCACTCACTAACTCATTCACTATTAGATCAAGTGCCGTCGTGGTCGTGATCGTATGGTAGTTGGATTTACAACTACCTGTGCTATCACCACTAAAGTTATGAGATCGAACCCCGTTCATGGCGAGGTGTACTCGATACAACATTATGCGATAACGTTTGTCAGTGACTTGCGGCAGGTTGGTGGTTTTCTCCTGGTACTCTGGTTTCCTCCACCAATAAAACTGACCGCCACGATATAACTGAAATATTGTTGAAAGTGGCGTTAAGCCCCACAAACCATACCAAACCACTATTAGATCCTGAACTACATTATTTACTAATATGTGAATGTTATTTCCTGTAATTTATATATAAAGGGGTTATTTCATTTATAATTAAATTGTAGACATGTCTCGCGTACTTGTTAAATATATAAACACAATTGACAATATATTTATATGTTGTTTTGGTATACCCTGATACAAATAATTAATCACATAAATTAAGTGTTACCTATCCAATTAAATTATAATGTACATGAACGCTACAATACATACACAGTCTACATGCTTATATTAGAAAACAACTCGGGAAACAAAATTAAATTTGTTACACATATAACTATTGTTGACGCCTACAAGTTTGTGACATTTAACTTGACTTAATTGCCCAAAAAACCTTTTGTGAAATATTACAGGATCGACCTTAGTTTTAATTAAAGGATAATTATCCGTTTTCGTTTCATTGCCGCCCTCCGTAAAATTGTATTCTCTCTTTACAGATAGCCATCTTGGAGATCTTTAACAGCGCAAATAAGGTCAAATTGTCAGCAATGTAAGACTGTCCCGTCCGATGTAAATTATAGCTGAATATAGTAGAATGAATATAACACCCAAAGAGCCATTTATTTACTCTGTTGATAATGCTTCGTGACAGAATATACACACCGTGCGCATTGATATCAAATTTGGTGAGGTAATCGGTCTATTTTCTTTTTCATCCCTAGGATTTAAAACGTCTTTGCGATCAAGATAGCATTGAAACGAATCTCTTTGATGTTTGGACCGTTGTTGGATACGGTAACGTAGATGGTCGCAGGAATGTAGATTCTACTCGAAATTTGTTTGAACTTCTATTTTAAACCAATTTACTGAAGGCTCAGACAGATATTTCGAAGTTGGCTCGTGCTTTTTGTGTACTGATATTTATATTACAAAAGTAATTATTCAATTCAGGAACCAATGCATACACGAAAAAGATAAGCTGCCATATCTGTATTGTGAAATATTTCCTGTTCGTTCTTTTAAATATATAGGTTTATATCAAAGTGATTCATTATGATCATTATTTCACAAATTTTAACTTCTAAAACTCCCAAATATATTTGTATGCAAACATTTGGACACTGAGTCATACGGCTCATCGAAGCTTTCTGTGAATAAAGATATATTCGCCGACTATAAAATATTTCCCATCCACACCCTTTCACACATATGTACTATCTAAGTAGCCGTTACTAGAAGATAGAGGCGGTTTAATGTCTTTTATTTTTTAAAACAATTTTCTGGTATGAAAAACATCGACAAGTACTGTAATATGGGATGTAGTCTGAAATTTGCAAATACAATGTATATATTTTTCGAATTTCGTTTAATTATAGAAATAATAGTAACACATACATCCGTCTCACAGACATTTGTTCGTGTTGGACCGATATTATTCTAAACATTAACAGGACCACAGACAACTTTAACGTTTCACCTAAGTAGAGGGTTGTTATTAGAGTGATAACTAACCTGGTATAATTTTACAAATATTGCCAAACCCATTGTTAAAGGCACACAGGCCGTTATTTTAATAAAAACATGTTTCCCAATATAAGACCTAAACTTTGATTTAATAAACATAAAAATCTATTGCAGTTGAATTTTTTCATAATATCATACGTAAATAGCCTAGAACGAAGGAAATACATCGCTGTTTGATTTTCTTCCATCCAGGAAAGAATTCAATGTTGACCCGCCCAATGCTATGCATTCGAAATTTTTTCACTATTTACGACATTATAACGAATTTTTTAAAACTGGCTTTTTGTTCAGAACATTTTATTAGTATAAAACATCGAATATTGGCAACTTTTAATCTAAGCAAAAAAATTTAATTCTGACAGCCTGTATGCCTTTAAAGATGTGTTGTGGAGTAAGAAATGAATATAGCTTACTTATGTTGGGTGATAGGTAGTTTTGTAGTGAAGATATTGTAATAATCAGAGGCGTAGGTATGGATTGGAAAATAAGGGACAAGCTTTGTTGTATTGTGTTTTTGTCTTGTTTGTCTTCGTCTTGTTGCCAGTTTCTCTGGATTGTTCATTTTTGATTGCCCCTTCGGTATTCACTAACCTTTATTTGTAAATGGGTAGGCAAGTGGGGACAAACACTTTAAGTTGACTGGAAAGTGAGGGAAGGAGCAAGCTGCAGGACAGGACGGGAAAGTGAGTGACAAACTTTTAAATATATCAAGAAACACACTTTTTCATCTTGATGTATTGATAATTACTAAAAATTCAGCTTTTTCTAAATGTTTGACAAAAAGTGTACCATCCCTTGTCACCCCGGCTCCTACGCCCCTGATAATATAATAATAAATATTCATAGTTAGAGACAGGTGTATGTGTCCCTTAATTGAGCTTAAAAGTCTAAATAGACATTACAAAAACCATCCACAGACTAATTATTCCTAGACCAGCTGATGCTAACTGGAACACGTGAACGGGAAGTAGATTGCTATACACTACACTAGTATGGTACCAGTCATGTTCCTAGCGTATCTATATAATAGTTGCATGCTACCCAACCGTTTTTTTTTTAATATCAGTACTTTTAAGAACTATTGTACCATACGAACTTTTTGTTTTGCCTTAAAATGCCATTCTAACATTCATATACGCTTTGATAGAGCTTATTACTCTCTGAACAACAAAAGGATGACGGTTACAAAGAGTGACTCGATTACTTTGCAAGGTTCCCCTACAAAGTGGCATACACGATCATTGTTGACATTATTATGTAGTGTTAAACAATCTAAATGCTAAGATATTAATTGTTTTACAGGGAAATAAATTACACTGTACTAAATCACCCGCGCGCTTTAGTGTTTTGTAAGGTCATGGTTAATTATGCGTTTTATGTTTCGTTTTAAAACCATGTATGGACATGAATACAATTGGACCCAGTTTAATATGCATAGGTAGATGGAATGGGATTTAAATGTATTGAAAAATGCTTTATAACTGTATCAAATAGAAAACTGGGGAAGACCAAAGAAGATACATGTCTAATTAGTTCTGTCTTCTCACATAAAGATAAATATCAATAAGTAGAATTGGTTTTATACTGTTTAACACCACTTTCAATAATATCGTGGCGGTCAGTTTTATTGGTGCAGGAAACCGGAGAAAACCACCGACCTGTTGTAAGTCACTGACAAACTTTATCACATAATGTTGTACACCTCACCCTGAGCGGGATTCGAACTCGCAACATCAGTGGTTATAGGCACCGATTGCATAGATAGTTGTAAATCCAGCTACCATACGATCACGGCCACGACTGCCTATCAATAAGTATAATAGGATGTTGTTGTCACAATCCTTAATTAGGTGACGGAAATCAATCCTGTGTTTTATTTTCTATAAAACATGGCGCTTCTTATTTGTACTTTTTGGTCATGAACAGAATCATGTATGTTTTGTGCACGACACCTACCAGTTAGCTATTTCCTTTCGAATACGCCGCCATGTGTTTTCTGTGGGGGTGAGGGGTAGATATCTAACAAACAATACGGCCAAAACAGGTTTTCATTTCGAAACATCGACGGTCATAATTCATTCGAGCTTGGTATAACGAATTTAGACAGCTGTTTTCACGCAAATGTCGCTTTGAACAACACAAACCTAAATGAATTAAGGAACGAAAATACAACATGAACTACGCCATGTATTACAATGGATTATTTTAAGCAGGAACCAAATATGCCCAGTTGCAGCGTTTTTCGGCAAAGCTAAAAAGTAATCATTTCACACTTATTTTAGAATATGAGTTATGCTCATTATAGAAACCTCTTCTGTGACTGTGAAATGTAGAACAGCAATAAAAGCACTGTTCCTTTTCTTGAAAGTGTGTCAAAGTGTAATGTTGGATATTCTCTCATGTGCATTTGCATACATATCCTGTCTTACCAATTGTTTCAATAAAGTTCATACAACATCCTTTCCAAAAAATATATGTCCCCAGTATAATTTCGTCTTGTTTGTGTTCCAAAAAGACACCTTTTATCGTGTTGACCACTTGCAAATTTTAGTTTCTTCTTCTGACAATTTCTTAAGGGCACGGGTGGATCAATGGGTTTGGTAGTTGTAGGGCCCGGGTGGCTCAATGGGTTAGGTAGTTGGAATACCTAACAACTCATACAAGCCTATACCAATACGGCGTGGGTTCGCGCCCGGCTTTGTAAATTACTAAAAGGGTGCATTCGACTCGTAGCCGCAAGTGATAACGATTACCAGTTACTTGCCCATGGTCGGTGTTTCTCTCCGGGTACTCCGGCTTCTTCCACCACTAAAATTGGTCGCCATGATAAAGCTGAAATATTGCTGAAAGTGGCGTTAAGCACAATAAAATCAATCAAATCATTTTTCATAGGCCTATCAAAATCAATATGTAGAAAGATAGATATGATTCAGATTTAAATTCCTGTCCATGCAACAGTGTAATAAAAGTGATGACAGTGTAATAAAAGTGATGACAGTGTAATACCACATGTATGTTTAGAGGGGGCTATGATTATGGTGCTTAACGCCACTTTCAACAATATTTCAGTTGTATCGTGGATGTCAGTTTTATTGGTGGAGGAAACCGGAGTACCAGGAGAAAACCACCGACCTGTCGTAAGTCACTGACAAACTTTATCACATAATGTTGTATCGAGCACACCTCGTGATGAACGGGATTCGAAGCCGTAACTCTTTAGTGGTGATAGTGGTAAAGTCACATAATGGTGATCCCCCTGATCGAGATTTTCGAACTCACGACATCAGTGGTGATAGGCACTGATTGCATAGGTAGTTGTAAATCCAACTACCATACGAGCACGTCCACGACAACCCTTATGTTTTAATGGCTGAGGATAGAATACAAATAGCATATTGTTCCCGTCTTTAGTGGTATATATTATATATAATTGATGACAAAAAATATCTTGGAAACATTTAAATGATCATTTCATAAATTTCTTTACAAATATACTATTTCGGATTTTCCTGTTATTAACCATGACAAACTTGCACACTTGTTGGTATTTGTACACAAAATGTCAGTATTATCATATCATGCACATTTCTCTTTTTATTTATTTTTTCATAGATAGAGAGGACTTTTTTATTTTATTTTTTTCAAAGATTTCTGTTTTGCTTAAATTTTATTTATTATGACAAGATAAAAAATATATTAGAGGATTTTGTTTTATTAGATGTACAAGAAGAGTTTGAAGATACCAAAGGGAGGTAATCAGAATCCATAAATCGAAGAAAGACAAACAACAATGACCAAAGGACAAAAGGACAAAAGGACAAACAACGATCTACAAAACATACAACTAAAGATCGAGTAACACGAACCCCACTAAAAACTCTTATAGAAACTGGATGCTGGAGACATTACTCTGCTGAAAAAAGAATACAGTTCAACCTGCCCATGCGGCCACCTCTATTAAGCAGTCACGTGTATTTCAAAATATCCTTTCATTGTTCTGTCGTAGAAAATTTCTTATGAATTGCACCCCATTTTCGAGGTCACCTGTCTTAGAAGGCCACTTTTTCTTTGCCTCAATGTGACCTCTTAAGATAGGTTTGATTGTATATGGATTATTCACTTGTACGTGTCTTCCGTGTTTCATGGCATTATATATATTGTTATGTTCGATTCGTTGAATATTTTTCCTACCGTAAAGAGTTACAGATCCACGGCTAATTCTGAAACTAGGTAGCTAAGTTTTATTGAATTTTTTGATTGATTGATTGATTGATTGATTGATTGATTGATTGATTGATTGATTGATTGATTGATTGATCGATCGCTCGCTCGCTCGCTTGATTGATTGATTGATTGATAGCGACATGCAACCCTCCTTTTTCACTTGGTGGTTTTGATATTAACATACAATATAACATATGCATGTGTATCTGTTTTATGCGCCATAAAAATAGTTATTTTAGCGACACCTCGTATATGTCATCTATTTTTTTTTTCTCTTTTTTTTTTTTCATTTTCAATCCAACATAAGGATTTGTTATGTAACAGCCTGGAGTTCGTCGTGAACATACAATTAGACGTTTAAATCTTTGAAATATTTATTTACCCTTAAACTATAGGTTAGTCGTGTTGTGGTTTTTGTTGCAGCGTTGAAGGTCCTTAATAGCTTTTAAAGTGAGTGAGTCAGTTAGTGATTGCATAACGCCAAGCACGCAATTTTTCAGCTACCATAACAGGGTTAGGGTTATTATCATCTTGTTTAACGCCACTTTCAATAATATTTCAGTTATATCGTAGCGGTCAGTCTTATTGGTGGAGGAAACCGGAGTACCCAGAGAAAACCACCGACCTGCCTCAAGTCACTGACAAACTTTATCACATAATTTTGTATCGAGTACACCTCGCCATGAGCAGCTACCGTAATATCATGGAGAGAACATGCTATTCTTTAATGTCTGCTTTGTTGTTGATCAACATACTTTGTTGTATGTTTATAGTGTTAGCCAATGCCGGATTTACCTATAGGCTCGATAGGCTGAAGTCTAGGGCCTCAAAATTTAGGGGGCCTCCCGCCAATGTGTGTATTATTTTAAACACTGTTATTGGACTTTCACACTTATGCTGTCATAACGTAATGTACTTTCTAAACAATCCTGCAGTAATTTTCCTTACACAGTTGCACTCCATTGCAGAATTTTAAACACCCTTCATCATCCTTCCCTTTATTGAAATTGATTAAGCACACTTCCATCTTCCTCCAGTGGTGAAGGTGAGGAATTGGGAGGGGCCTCACAAGTGGATTAGCCTAGGGTCTCTCATTATCTAAATCCGGCACAGGTGTTAGCTCATTGAAACATCAGTCTACGTGTAACCTTTTCACCACCGAAGCGTTTCCAACTCGTGCAGCTCAGCGACAAAGCTTACTGAGCACAACTATCATTCAGTTGAAGAATTGCAGTGTTTCTCTTTGCTGAAGGGAGTCTCATTTCGAGAAACGTGCCAGTACATATACAATGTAAATGGTGTTGTATTTGAATTTGTTTTGGGTTGAAAACCCCTGCATCTCAGATAGATTTGATATTGATCATTGTGAGTTTTGTTTACGATTTACTGCGTTGCATGTGATAATAGAGCAAAACGTCTTAATCAGCAAGTTATCGAATGATAACAAATTTAATTGTTTTACTTGATTAGTGCAGCTTTGCAGCTCAGCAGGAATGATGATTCCAGTGGGAAAATGTACAATCTCTGAAAAAAGTTTATACATTAAAAATGCAGAACCAAAATCTCAAGCAACTAGTGAGCATACTGAATGCTAAATGAAATATGTGGTTAGTCTGAAGTTTATGATATTCAGTGGGAAAATACACCATTCTAAGAAAAACATAGTTCATTTTTGGAACACATATAAAGGCAAAATAATAAGCTATTATTTTATGAGAACATAAATTATTATTATTATTAATTCTGACATTTCCTTTTCCAGCTCTGACCTGATGGTCTTCAAGAAACACCCAAAATATATGGCGTCCAATTCATAAAGCTAGATTAATTTTTAAATAAATGTCAAAGAAATAGGTTGCCATTCTTCATTTAATTAATGTTTTTTCCTATTGTGTAAGATGATAAAAATTGTATATATTTTTTATCAACCAGGAGGTACATTTTAGAGTTGATGGACAATGTTTTAACATATCAATTTATTAAAGATGTTAACGATATATGTTCATGTTCTTCTTGTTAAATAATAATAGTTAAATCACTTTGGCAGCCATTAACAAGAACATTAATGTTCTGTGATTACAAAATTATGCTTTAATTGTCACTTTTTAAATCCATTTGAAGAGTATAAGACTACAATTTAACGTTCAGACTTATTTTTTTCGAAATAACAGAGGCCTAAGGCGGCATCTTTGTCTGACATCGTAATCCTTCAACATTTCTGTGTTTTCCTATTGGACGTAAATAGTTTTAGTTAGAGGGTCGAACGTCTATGTCACACAAAATGTAATCACTGTAACCTGAAAAACTGAAGACGTATCGTGTCTGATTGGATAAATTTACGACCAAGCTTGGTCATTAAATTATCTAATGGCAGATTGGATACCTAGACGTCTTATAAGGTTTTTTTCGTGATTTTTTTTTTTTACTAATGAAGTATGCAACGATTACATATTCTGAACTTTTAAAAACTTTTTAGAAACACCGAAATTATACAAATGCATTACTAAATTCATTTCTATTTTTCTAATCTAAGTTTTATGTAATCAAGTTTTTTTATATAAATTCCAAAATTCACAATAATATCAGAATACATTTTTGTTGGGTAAAATTAGAACGTGTCTGTTTATAATATAATATTTTTAATTTTATATTGATTTGCAAATATTATCTATGTACTGCTGCAAAAATTAAAAAGTGAATGATATTAATAAATCTATATATATATATATATATATATATAAACTGGAAGTCATTGCAATAAAAACGTAAATATCAAATTTAGTGCGCAAAACGCGTTTCTGGCAATGATAATCCTGAATGTAAGAAAGAATTACAAATACATTTCATTTTATTAAATAATATTATACGCATGCAAGAAAAAATACTGTAAATGTTTCTTTTTATTCATTGATAGCGCGCAAAATAGAACAAATGAAAATGTTGGAAATATTGTATATAGCATGTGACCACATTGTACAGGATATGAAAAAAATTTCAAATTTGAATTTTTTCCCTATCTCTTTTGACAATTTGTTTTATTTTATTTTCAAATTGATATAAAAGTATCAGTTTATATAAACCCATTCCATTTTATTGCAAACCCTTTTTTCCGAAAATATAATAAGAACAAAAAAAAGATATTTCGCCATAAATAAAAAAAAAATAGCCTTCTTTGGAATAGTCAAATACTCGGGGTCATAAGTTCATATTTTGACTCTATTAAATAGGCAAATACACCTCACTCTAGGTTGAAGTTGACCTATTAAGACATGGTCATATACACCTAGCTATAATCTAGAATGGACCCCCAAGATGTACCTCGCCATAAATTTTAATTTGCCATCTATGGCATAGTTCCATTTACCTCATAATATGTTAATCAACGCCAAACTCATTTGAATTATTGCATTTTGTTCATTTGCAAGATTATTGTGAGTCATAAATAACAGATCACAAATTGCCAAGTGTAAATAAATGCATTTTTTAGCATTAACCTTTCGTGTATTTTTCCATCTGGATTATCTGGTATGTAAACAATTAATACAATGACTTTTCATTCCCAACATAAAGATAAATCAAATTAACATTGTCTTAGCAAAAAAAATAAATTTCAATAAATCTTGGACATTGCAATATTGAAAAAAACTAATTCAAATTTAATTAAAAGATAAATACATTTTTGGATAATAAAAAAAAAAATGATACAACTAACATAATAGGGATTGTCTCCCTTGTAACAATTGTGGCACACTTAAAAGCATTTTATAGAATTATATAAAAAAAGATCGAACAATAATAATAATAATTTCATGTTGAGTTTTGTGGTGGCCTCGAATTGCTTCATTTGAAATACGCCAAATGGAGTAAATAATTGGTTTTCTCAACATGATTGAATAATAAAAACAAACATACCTAATATTGATTATCTCCCCTGCATCATGTTTGCGGACTAGAAGGGGCTTCAGATGCTTTAACTAAGAAACAGATTGGCTGCGGTATTTTTTGCCAGTCTAATTTATATCAGCAAGTCAACACTTATTGAAGACATTAGGTATAAAACTAAATATTTTTTTTTTTTAAATTCTTAATATCGTTCACATGTCTAGGTAAAAAAAATTATAATGATATATTTATATTTAAAGACATTATAAAATTTGCACCTGAAATCGCCCCCTTTTGGGGAAAAAGGAAAGTACGTATATCTTTCCTAAGAGATGGTGTCGGTACCTATGACTACTCAATACATTTTATTTGAAGTAAGCTAAGCCAAAAGAAAACGGTGCCGTCGTGGTCGTGATCGTATGGTAGTTGGATTTACCGCTAACGCTGCGAGTTCGAATCCCGCTATGGCGATGTGTACTCCGTACAACATTATGTGATAAAGTTCGTCAGTGACTTGCGACAGATCGGTGGTTTTCTCGGATTCTCCGGTTTCCTCGTCCAATAAAACTGACCAACATGATATATATGAAATATTGTTGGAAGTGGCGTTAAATACGATAACCCCCCCCCCCCCCTCCCCCCCCCCCCCCCCCCCCCCCCCCCCCCCCCCCCCCCACCCGTAGAAACTAGTTGTTTAAAAAAAGCCGTCACAATGCCAAATACATTATAGTATTTAAAAGTCATTTAAATTTAGAAACAACTCAATCTTCTTGACAGCTCCTAGCTCCTGTGTTCATAAATAGTGAAACAAAAACGTGTTAAAAATCTTCTTAATTTGATTCGGACCGTATTTATCTATTAACAATTGTGTTTTATAAATATTGTCAATTGCTGGAAGCAAGCGATAATAGGTTGTAAATTCAAATTAAAATTTGAAAACATTCATGATCAAAGTGTATCGGAACAATACTATCTGCATGGCTATTTTTAAAATTGACCCATTAAATTATCTAAATGGTCATTTAGGACAAATGATAAATTTGTGAATTAGTTGTGAAAACATTAAAAAAAGTTTCTATGGGATGAAAAATATCCTTGGTTACATTTCGGCATTAGTACAAAGATATAACGTTCAATTGTTTACAAACATTAGTAAGTCAAGGGTATTTGCAAAATGAATAAATGACTGGTTTGATTAATTTTAATCGCCCAGAAAGAAATTTTAACAAATGTTCTACATGTACATAGAGAAAATACGTTTTACGTTTTCTGAATAAATTTAATGACGCTTGTTTCCTTAAAAAATATGTACTTCGAGTATATATAATACTTAAAAAATTAAAAATTAAATAATAACACAAAATTCAGATATATATTCAAACTACAAATATTCTTCATTGTAAAAATACGTTTTCAGTTTTCAATGACGACTTGTTTTTCTTAAGAATTGTGCACATCGTGTATCTATATAATGTACAAACTTAAAGATTAAAAACAAACAGAATTAGAGTATATTTTCAAGAAGTACACTGTTTTTCTCGTTACTCATTATCAATATACGAGAAAATGAAATTTTTACAATCATAGGCTGATCAACACTGAAAACATTTTTCTTAATTTGTAATGTTTTGATATATGAAATATAATGTTTGACCCAATAAAAAAAGGTTTGAATTCTAAAATATTTCTCCCGCTTCTATTATAAAAATGTAGATATTTTGATATGTCCTCCATAAAACATCTACATTTGAAAAGGTAATGGAACTCATCCTCAATTTCAGGATATAGATAACATCCTCTTCTCGATCTATACTTTTTAATCTACTTTTTTCGATTGACAATATATAGTTAGTAATGCAAATATGAAACAATAAAACTATTTATTTTAAAAATACTTCCATATCTTTCAATGTAGACTTCTGTTTTAAACAATATATAATTGATAGCGAGTGAGTGATTGTTGTTTAACGCCAATGAGCAATTTTTTCGGCTACATCATGGCTGGAACAAGTTGATTTTCAATGAAGTGGTGATGATGTCCTCTTTGTACTAGACCAACGCGCTGAATTGGATTTTTATAAGTGCTAGCTCACTGAAGCAGCAGTCTACTGGTAGACATGTCGCTAGCTTACTGAAGCAGCAGTCTGCTGGTAGACATGTCGCTAGCTCACTGAAGCAGCAGTCTGCTGGTAGACATGTCGCTAACTGACTGAAGCAGCAGTCCATTGGTAGACATGTCGCCTAACTTATATACATTATTCTGATTCTGATCAACCAGTTTGTGTTCTTACCTCTGAATACCGCGTGGTTAGCGGAGAAGCAACAACTAGCAATTTTATAGTCTTTGTTTTGAACCAACCGGGGCTCGAACTCACTATCTACTGAACAAAGCCATGACGCTCATCAATACACCACCGCTGCTATTTATAGCTTATAGCTTTTGACGAGTTATAATTTTATGAGTTCCAGTTTTGTTTGGTTTTACTGTAAACGTTGTTTATTTTGTACACAGAGGGTGTGAAATTATATATTTTTTTTATTTAATTAATTATCTTATTTCAATATCTCATTTTTTCATATTAATTGAAAGAAAATTGTTTTTGATTTTATAACATATTTGAAATATAATCATTTCGAGTCAGTTGAATACCAGAATTTGTTTTCAATCCAAATTAATATACAAACCAACTGAAACCGTTAAACTGAAAACCCACGTTAATTGAATATGCTATTGTCCTCATATTCGCTTGCTTCTTAAGAATTTAATATACAAAAAAGTATATAGATATTTTGTTTGATATATCATATCTCTTGCTTTGTTAACTGTGAGTTCAGACTTTTAAACATTTCGAAATCGTTTCGAAAACACATTGTACATTCAGCAAACATCGGCACATTTCTGTTGCGTTTCGAAATCGTTTCAGCTATGGAATGTTTTATCGAAAACGCAGTACCTATACGTTTACGAAGAAATTTAACTGCTGAAATGTATTCGAAACGCATTGAAGGGTGGTGTGAACGCATTGCGTTTTTTCAAAAACTTTTCCCCAAAACATTTGATTGTTTACGTCTGGAACGTTGCGAGCACGGTTTACGTGCGAACAAATCATCATATAAAAAACGGTAAGATAACTTGTCTTCGTGGAGTATAAGTAAGATATTGGGGTTAGGGTTATGGTGTTTAGCGCCACTTTCAACAATGTATTAGTTATATCGTGGCGGTCAGTTTTATTAGTGGAGGAAACCCGCGTACTCGAAGAAAACCGCCGATATGCTGCCAGTCACTGACAAACTTTATCACATAATGTTGTATCGGGTACACCTCGCCATGAGCGGAATTCAAACTCACAACGTCAGTTTTGATAGGTGCTAATTGTATAGGTAGAAATCTAAGACCCTTACGATCACGACCACCACGGTTCCCTTAAGCTATAGGTTAATTGATTGATTGGTGTTTAGCGCCAACTTTAGTAGTATTTCAGCTATGTCGTGGCGTAAACAAATATAGGCAATCAGATAACATTATATTAACAGCACTAGCCAGATTATTTTAAACTTTATTTTTTTTTTTGCAATAATTGACTATATGTTCAGTAAGAAATATGATATCGCTTCGTAATTCATGAAAATACAATTCCAGGAGTTCACAACCAGACAGAAAGAATATTTGTATTGATTATATACAAGATAAAATAAAAATCTTAACAAATTTTCGACAAGACTTATTATTCTCATCTTCATCGCAGACAGTCATAGGAGAAAATAAGCTTAATCAGACTACTAGGATAATTAAACGTTAGTCAACGCACCTGTTAACCACACCAGCGTACCACCACTGGGATCAGCGTTAGATGGACATATATCTTCGTAAGACAGTTTCGTGCTTAGAAAGCTCATTTCTGTTAATATTTTTCTAATATTCTTCAGTAAAAAAAAATCAAAGTTTTACAAGGGATTAAACGTAAGAGCAAAATACAGACGAATTATTATTATTAATTTTTTTTTCAAAGTTTTTATTCCAAGAATGGTAAATGATAGACAAAAGAACCAGATTATTATAATGAAGACTCTAATACTCCTGATTACTCATTTAATTATTGAATTTTAATTATTTCAATTAATTCATCCTTTTTAAACTAAGATAGAGCCAAGATAATAGACCGAACAACAAAGACCAACACAGATACGCATCAGAGTAAAACATACATGGCTTGGTAAACAATGCTGGGATGTAAAACTTCTTTAAGATCGAGGAAAAGCACCACATCTTTAAGGATCCTTGTACAATATTAGTGCAGTGGTTTAAGATATAAAGTTTATATTTAGAACAAAAAATCGAGGTTTGTCAAGCCAATATTATGTATATCATGCAGTAAAAATCCAATAATCTATAGATGGTTATATATTTTATTTCAAATATAACATTTATATTATTATCCTCATCTGTGGTAGAATAGCTAGTCTCTTCGACTCGAGTGTGGTTTGGTTCGACCCCCGATCAAGTCAAACCAAAAACTATTAAATTGAAATTTGCTACTTTTCCGCTAAGCACGCGCCATTAAGGAACAATGAATAAGGATAAAGTGTCCGAGTGGAGCTACATGTCTACCTACCTACGGACTGTTGTTTCAGTGAGCTAGCACAATAAAACTCAACTCAGGGTATTGGCCTAGTTCATCATCAAAATACAACTGGTTCTCGCCAC
The DNA here is from genome assembly GCA_963383655.1 of Bathymodiolus septemdierum. NCBI lineage: Eukaryota > Metazoa > Mollusca > Bivalvia > Mytilida > Modiolidae > Bathymodiolus > Bathymodiolus septemdierum. The sequence continues at coordinate 64,873,154 of OY726529.1, forward strand.
GATGTAGTGATGACAATTGCTTACTTGGCGTTAAACATCAATCAATCAATCAATCAATCAATCAATCAATCAATCAATCAATCAATCAATCAATCATCTTCGGATGCCCCTTTCGACATTTTATGTCAACTGGCAGAGAACTGGTTTAAAACTAGATAACCAAAGCTTACCAAGTAAAACATGTGATAAATGTAAAATTGTAGATATCAAAATTAGTGCGCACGACCCTTTTCTGGAATAACCTTCATCAGATAGGTATGCTGAAAGTCCACAAAAAAATGGAAAGTCAAATAATTTTAAAATCCTTGGGAGCAAGACAACCAAAAAGGTCCAAGCAAATACCAGATAAGTCTTTAATAGGACAATGACCATAATAACGCTAAAGTGTATTTGACCCCTTAAAAGATTAGTAAACAAAATCGTACGATTGCAGGATAAAACTGTTACTATTTCTTTGTTATTCTTTATTTCCATAGAAGGCAACATCAGTAAAATACTGTCAAGTCATTATTATTCGCAGAATGTCGTTTTTCAGTGACTTGTGACAGGTCACACATTTTCTCCAGGTCATCCGGTTTCATCCACCAATAAAACTGAAAGCCACGAAATAACTGAAATATTGTTGAAAGTGGCGTTAAACACCATCATGCAAACGAGCAAGCACTTCGTTTATTTTGTAGACCGTTTAATTCATAAATAAAACCAAAATCATGTATTAATTTTTAACAAATTCATAAAGAAACTTCTTAAAATTCCACGAATTCGAGAATTCAAGAAGACACCAAGGTCACTTAAAACACGAAAATCGATTTTCTCCAATTAAAATTCTTTCAGGTCCTGTGATCATTGTTTCGTTAAAACAAATAGAACAGACACAAGAAATAATATTTGTCATTCTTTTGTATTTAACATAGAACAGACACAAGAGATAATATTTGTCATTCTTTTGTATTTAACATAGAACAGAAACAAGAGATAATATTTGTCATTCTTTTGTATTTAACATAGAACAGACACAAGAGATAATATTTGTCATTCTTTTGTATCTAACATAGAACAGACACAAGAGATAATATTTGTCATTCTTTTGTATTTAACATAGAACAGACACAAGAGATAATATTTGTCATTCTTTTGTATTTACATAGAACAGAAACAAGAGATAATATTTGTCATTCTTTTGTATTTAACATAGAACAGAAACAAGAGATAATATTTGTCATTCTTTTGTATTTAGCATAGAACAGACGCAAGAAACAATATTTGTCATTCTTTTGTATTTAACATAGAACAGACACAAGAAATAATATTTGTCATTCTTTTGTATTTAACATAGAACAGACACAAGAAATAATATTTGTCATTCGTTTGTATTTAACATAGAACAGACACAAGAGATAATAGTTGTCATTCTTTTGTATTTAACATAGAACAGACACAAGAGATAATATTTGTCATTCTTTTGTATTTAACATAGAAAAGACTCAAGAAATAATATTTGTCATTCTTTTGTATTTAACATACAACAGACACAAGAGATAATATTTGTCATTCTTTTGTATTTAACATAGAACAGACACAAGAGATAATATTTGTCATTCTTTTGTATTTAACATAGAACAGACACAAGAGATAATATTTGTCATTCTTTTGTATTTAACATAGAAAAGACTCAAGAAATAATATTTGTCATTCTTTTGTATTTAACATAGAAAAGACTCAAGAAATAATATTTGTCATTCTTTTGTATTTAACATAGAACAGAAACAAGAGATAATATTTGTCATTCTTTTGTATTTAACATAGAACAGACACAAGAGATAATATTTGTCATTCTTTTGTATTTAACATAGAACAGACACAAGAGATAATATTTGTCATTCTTTTGTATCTAACATAGAACAGACACAAGAGATAATATTTGTCATTCTTTTGTATTTAACATAGAACAGACACAAGAGATAATATTTGTCATTCTTTTGTATTTACATAGAACAGAAACAAGAGATAATATTTGTCATTCTTTTGTATTTAACATAGAACAGAAACAAGAGATAATATTTGTCATTCTTTTGTATTTAGCATAGAACAGACGCAAGAAACAATATTTGTCATTCTTTTGTATTTAACATAGAACAGACACAAGAAATAATATTTGTCATTCTTTTGTATTTAACATAGAACAGACACAAGAAATAATATTTGTCATTCGTTTGTATTTAACATAGAACAGACACAAGAGATAATAGTTGTCATTCTTTTGTATTTAACATAGAACAGACACAAGAGATAATATTTGTCATTCTTTTGTATTTAACATAGAAAAGACTCAAGAGATAATATTTGTCATTCTTTTGTATTTAACATAGAAAAGACTCAAGAAATAATATTTGTCATTCTTTTGTATTTAACATACACCAGACACAAGAGATAATATTTGTCATTCTTTTGTATTTAACATAGAACAGACACAAGAGATAATATTTGTCATTCTTTTGTATTTAACATAGAACAGACACAAGAGATAATATTTGTCATTCTTTTGTATTTAACATAGAAAAGACTCAAGAAATAATATTTGTCATTCTTTTGTATTTAACATACAACAGACACAAGAGATAATATTTGTGATTCTTTTGTATTTAACATAGAACAGAAACAAGAGATAATAGTTCTCATTCTTTTGTATTTAACATAGAACAGACACAAGAAATAATATTTGTCATTCTTTTGTATTTAACATACAACAGAAACAAGAGATAATATTTGTCATTCTTTTGTATTTAACATAGAACAGAAACAAGAGATAATATTTGTCATTCTTTTGTATTTAGCATAGAACAGACACAAGAGATAATATTTGTCATTCTTTTGTAATTAGCATAGCACAGACACAAGAGATAATATTTGTCATTCTTTTGTATTTAGCAAAGAACAGACACAAGAAATAATATTTGTCATTCTTTTGTATTGAACATAGAACAGAAACAAGAGATAATATTTGTCATTCTTTTTTATTTAACATAGAACAGACACAAGAGATAATATTTGTCATTCTTTTGTATTTAGCATAGAACAGACACAAGAGATAATATTTGTCATTCTTTTGTATTTAACATAGAACAGACACAAGAGATGATATTTGTCATTCTTTTGTATTTAACATAGAACAGACACAAGAGATAATATTTGTCATTCTTTTGTATTTAACATAGAACAGAAACAAGAGATAATATTTGTCATTCTTTTGTATTTAACATACAACAGACAAAAGAGATAATATTTGTCATTCTTTTGTATTTAACATAGAACAGACACAAGAGATAATATTTGTCATTCTTTTGTATTTAACATAGAACAGACACAAGAAATAATATTGGTCATGCTTTTGTATTTAACATAGAACAGAAACAAGAGATAATATTTGTCATTCTTTTGTATTTAACATAGAACAGACACAAGAGATAATATTTGTCATTCTTTTGTATTTAACATAGAACAGACACAAGAGATAATATTTGTGATTCTTTTGTATTTAACATAGAACAGACACAATAGATAATAGTTGTCATTCTTTTGTATTTAACATAGAACAGAAACAAGAGATAATATTTGTCATTCTTTTGTATTTACCATAGAACAGACACAAGAAATAGTATTTGTCATTCTTTTGTATTTATCATAGAACAGACACAATAGATAATATTTGTCATTCTTTTGTATTTAACATAGAACAGACACAAGAGATAATATTTGTGATTCTTTTGTATTTAACATAGAACAGAAACAAGAGATAATATTTGTCATTCTTTTGTATTTAACATAGAACAGAAACAAGAGATAATATTTGTCATTCTTTTGTATTTAACATAGAACAGACACAAGAGATAATATTTGTCATTCTTTTGTATTTAACATAGAACAGAAACAAGAGATAATATTTGTAATTCTTTTGTATATAACATAGAACAGACACAAGAGATAATATTTGTCATTCTTTTGTATTTAACATAGAACAGACACAAGAGATAATATTTGTCATTCTTTTCTATTTATCATAGAACAGAAACAAGAAATAATATTTGTGATTCTTTTGTATTTAACATAGAACAGACACAAGAGATAATATTTGTCATTCTTTTGTATTTAACATAGAACAGACACAAGAGATAATATTTGTCATTCTTTTCTATTGATCATAGAACAGACACAAGAGATAATATTTGTCATTCTTTTGTATTTAACATAGAACAGACACAAGAGATAATATTTGTCATTCTTTTGTATTTAGCATAGAACAGAAACAAGAAATGCTATTTGTCATTCTTTTGTATTTAACATAGAACAGAAACAAGAGATAATATTTGTCATTCTTTTGTATTTAACATAGAACAGAAACAAGAGATAATATTTGTCATTCTTTTGTATTTAACATAGAACAGACACAAGAGATAATATTTGTCATTCTTTTGTATTTAACATAGAACAGACACAAGCGATAATATTTGTCATTCTTTTGTATTTAAGATAGAAAAGACACAGAAATAATATTTGTCATTCTTTTGTATTTAACATAGAACAGACACAAGAGATAATATTTGTCATTCTTTTGTATTTAACATAGAACAGAAACAAGAAATAATATTTGTGATTCTTTTGTATTTAACATAGAACAGACACAAGAGATAATATTTGTCATTCTTTTGTATTTAACATAGAACAGACACAGGTGATAATATTTGTCATTCTTTTGTATTTAACATAGAACAAAAACAAGAGATAATATTTGTCATTCTTTTGTATTTAACATACAACAGACACAAGAGATAATATTTGTCATTCTTTTGTATTTAACATAGAACAGACACAAGAGATAATAGTTCTCATTCTTTTGTATTTAACATAGAACAGACACAAGAAATAATATTTGTCATTCTTTTGTATTTAACATAGAACAGAAACAAGAGATAATATTTGTCATTCTTTTGTATTTAACATAGAACAGAAACAAGAGATAATATTTGTCATTCTTTTGTATTTAGCATAGAACAGACACAAGAGATAATATTTGTCATTCTTTTGTAATTAGCATAGCACAGACACAAGAGATAATATTTGTCATTCTTTTGTATTTAGCAAAGAACAGACACAAGAAATAATATTTGTCATTCTTTTGTATTTAACATAGAACAGAAACAAGAGATAATATTTGTCATTCTTTTTTATTTAACATAGAACAGACACAAGAGATAATATTTGTCATTCTTTTGTATTTAGCATAGAACAGACACAAGAGATAATATTTGTCATTCTTTTGTATTTAACATAGAACAGACACAAGAGATGATATTTGTCATTCTTTTGTATTTAACATAGAACAGACACAAGAGATAATATTTGTCATTCTTTTGTATTTAACATAGAACAGAAACAAGAGATAATATTTGTCATTCTTTTGTATTTAACATACAACAGACAAAAGAGATAATATTTGTCATTCTTTTGTATTTAACATAGAACAGACACAAGAGATAATATTTGTCATTCTTTTGTATTTAACATAGAACAGACACAAGAAATAATATTGGTCATGCTTTTGTATTTAACATAGAACAGAAACAAGAGATAATATTTGTCATTCTTTTGTATTTAACATAGAACAGACACAAGAGATAATATTTGTCATTCTTTTGTATTTAACATAGAACAGACACAAGAGATAATATTTGTGATTCTTTTGTATTTAACATAGAACAGACACAATAGATAATAGTTGTCATTCTTTTGTATTTAACATAGAACAGAAACAAGAGATAATATTTGTCATTCTTTTGTATTTAACATAGAACAGACACAAGAAATAGTATTTGTCATTCTTTTGTATTTATCATAGAACAGACACAAGAGATAATATTTGTCATTCTTTTGTATTTAACATAGAACAGAAACAAGAGATAATATTTGTCATTCTTTTGTATTTAACATAGAAAAGACAAAAGAGATAATATTTGTCATTCTTTTGTATTTAACATAGAACAGACAAAAGAGATAATATTTGTCATTCTTTTGTATTTAACATAGAACAGACACAAGAAATAATATTTGTCATTCTTTTGTATTTAACATAGAACAGACACAAGAAATAATATTTGTCATTCTTTTGTATTCATCATAGAACAGACACAATAGATAATATTTGTCATTCTTTTGTATTTAACATAGAACAGACACAAGAGATAATATTTGTGATTCTTTTGTATTTAACATAGAACAGAAACAAGAGATAATATTTGTCATTCATTTGTATTTAACATAGAACAGAAACAAGAGATAATATTTGTCATTCTTTTGTATTTAACATAGAACAGACACAAGAGATAATATTTGTCATTCTTTTGTATTTAACATAGAACAGAAACAAGAGATAATATTTGTAATTCTTTTGTATATAACATAGAACAGACACAAGAGATAATATTTGTCATTCTTTTGTATTTAACATAGAACAGACACAAGAGATAATATTTGTCATTCTTTTCTATTTATCATAGAACAGAAACAAGAAATAATATTTGTGATTCTTTTGTATTTAACATAGAACAGACACAAGAGATAATATTTGTCATTCTTTTGTATTTAACATAGAACAGACACAAGAGATAATATTTGTCATTCTTTTCTATTGATCATAGAACAGACACAAGAGATAATATTTGTCATTCTTTTGTATTTAACATAGAACAGACACAAGAGATAATATTTGTCATTCTTTTGTATTTAGCATAGAACAGAAACAAGAAATGCTATTTGTCATTCTTTTGTATTTAGCATAGAACAGAAACAAGAGATAATATTTGTCATTCTTTTGTATTTAACATAGAACAGAAACAAGAGATAATATTTGTCATTCTTTTGTATTTAACATAGAACAGACACAAGAGATAATATTTGTCATTCTTTTGTATTTAACATAGAACAGACACAAGCGATAATATTTGTCATTCTTTTGTATTTAAGATAGAAAAGACACAGAAATAATATTTGTCATTCTTTTGTATTTAACATAGAACAGACACAAGAGATAATATTTGTCATTCTTTTGTATTTAACATAGAACAGAAACAAGAAATAATATTTGTGATTCTTTTGTATTTAACATAGAACAGACACAAGAGATAATATTTGTCATTCTTTTGTATTTAACATAGAACAGACACAGGTGATAATATTTGTCATTCTTTTGTATTTAACATAGAACAAAAACAAGAGATAATATTTGTCATTCTTTTGTATTTAACATACAACAGACACAAGAGATAATATTTGTCATTCTTTTGTATTTAACATAGAACAGACACAAGAGATAATATTTGTCATTCTTTTGTATTTAACATAGAATAGACACAATAGATAATAGTTGTCATTCTTTTGTATTTAACATAGAACAGACACAAGAGATAATATTTGTCATTCTTTTGTATTTAACATAGAACAGACACAAGAGATAATATTTGTCATTCTTTTGTATTTAACATAGAGCAGACACAAGAGATAATATTTGTCATTCTTTTGTATTTAACATAGAACAGACACAAGAGATAATATTTGTCATTCTTTTGTATTTAGCATTGAACAGACACAAGAGATAATATTTGTCATTCTTTTGTATTTAACATAGAGCAGACACAAGAGATAATAGTTGTCATTCTTTTGTATTTAACATAGAACAGAAACAAGAGATAATATTTGTCATTCTTTTGTATTTAACATACAACAGACACAAGAGATAATATTTGTCATTCTTTTGTATTTAACATAGAACAGAAACAAGAGATAATATTTGTCATTCTTTTGTATTTAACATAGAACAGACACAAGAGATGATATTTGTCATTCTTTTGTATTTAACATAGAACAGACACAAGAGATAATATTTGTCATTCTTTTGTATTTAACATAGAACAGACACAAGAGATAATATTTGTCATTCTTTTGTATTTAACATAGAACAGACACAAGAGATGATATTTGTCATTCTTTTGTATTTAACATAGAACAGACACAAGAGATTATATTTGTCATTCTTTTGTATTTAACATAGAACAGACACAAGAGATAATATTTGTCATTCTTTTGTATTTAACATAGAACAGACACAAGAGATAATATTTGTCATTCTTTTGTATTAAACATAGAACAGACACAAGAAATAATATTTGTCATTCTTTTGTATTTAACATAGAACAGACACAAGAGAAAATATTTGTCATTCTTTTGTATTTAGCATAGAACAGACACAAGAGATAATATTTGTCATTCTTTTGTATTTAACATAGAACAGACACAAGAGAAAATAGTTGTCATTCTTTTGTATTTAGCATAGAACAGACACAAGAGATAATATTTGTCATTCTTTTGTATTTAACATACAACAGACACAAGAGATAATATTTGTCATTCTTTTGTATTTAACATAGAACAGACACAAGAAATAATATTTGTCATTCTTTTGTATTTAGCATAGAACAGCCGCAAGAGATAATATTTGTCATTCTTTTGTATTTAACATAGAACAGACACAAGAGATAATATTTGTCATTCTTTTGTATTTAGCGTAGAACAGACACAAGAGATAATATTTGTCATTCTTTTGTATTTAGCATAGTACAGACACAAGAGATAATATTTTGCAAATAGTCGATGAACATCCAACATATGTTTATGAAAACGGGTTATTAATCAATTATTAAATAAAACGGGTTATTAAATATAATTGAAGCAACTTAATTGATGAGAGACCAATTATTGAAACACACATGATAAGCAGAGCGAAAAACATAATATGAAACAGGCACTGCCTGAAAAGCTCACGAAACCGATATCAATCGTGAATACTCGGTAATTTCCGCTACACGAGGGGTAGCGAGAATGGTCGAGTAGTTACGATTGGACCGAATGCTCTTCGATACCTTTCGTGTCTCTTTCGTAAGTTCTCAAGAGTTCTCAAAAAGCGGTAACCCGGATGTGTTGAACCTTTTTCATAGGCATAGTGTATGGATGATAAGGATTTCTGTTTTAGTCAAAGTAAATGGTATTCTAGTCAAAGTAAATGGTATTCGTCATTATTCCTTTATTGATCTAATTTTACCCTGCTTCAGTCATAAATAGCTCGCTTCGCGAGCTTACTAATAATGAAGAGGTCAATGTTGAGAAAGAACACAAATTTGGTTTGGTTTTATTATTTTATGGTGTTTAACGCCACTTTTAATAATATTTCAATTTTTTCGTGGCGGTCAGTTTTATTGGTGGAGGAAACTGGAGTACCTGGAGAAAACCACCGACCTGTTGCAAGTCACTGACAAGCTTGATCATATAATGTTGTACACCTCACTCTGATCGAGATTCGAATTCACAAAATCAGTGGTGATAGACACTGATTGCAAAGGTAGTTGTAAATCCAATTACCATACTATTACGGCCATGACGAACCCAGAACAAATGTATTTTTGTGTGACCTTAAATAAACAAAGAGATGTTTATTACTTGTTTGTATTGCAGATACATCTCCCCACCTATTCAAATTATATATACATTGTTGTACGTCCATTCCCACAAATTGTTTTGGTCTTATTCGTCTTATTCGTCGTTTAAGATCAAGTTAGAAAAGTGTGCCGAGATCTACTAAAAGTATATATATAACTCGCATTATCTGAAATAGAGTTATTAGGCGCAAGATGTGCAAGAAATGTCAAAATATATAAATATATCCATAAGTCACCATCACTGCCTGCTCTTGGCTTCGAGAAGATTTACATTTATTAGCAAATTGTCGCCAATAAAAATCCTACGAACTCATTCATACGAACATATTTTCGTCAGGGTAAAGACCTGTTTGTGTTTTATTAATGATCTTCCTGTATTATTACACGTACGAAAGGGAAAAAACAACAAAATGTGTGAAAATGTGATGAAATTTCTATTATAAAACAATAATAAACAATCCAATATAAAGACAACCCATTAAACAACAAAATGTTAATAAACTAGAGGCTCAGTGGGCTAAACCTGTGTAGCTCACCTTTCATTCTGTTTTGAGGAAACTTAATACATAACCTTCCATAGGTGCTTACCACCAAGTTTCCGTTCATTTGGCTGAGCAGTTACAGAGAAGAAGATTTTAAGAAATCGACCAATCAGAAACAAGAATGGCCTGTGGAGGCCATGTTTATTAACGGATCGAGACTAAATGAGCAACATGTATATATGACCTTCCAATGATGCTTCCTACCAAGTTTCGATTCATTTGGCAAATCGGTTTCAGAGAAGAAGAATTTTTAGAAATCAACCAATCAGAAACAAGAATTGCCTGTGGCGGCCATGTTTGTTAACGGATCGGAACTAAATTAGCAATCTTTATAAAGAACCTTCCAAGGATGCTTCCTACGAAGATTTGATTCATTTGGTCAAGCGATTTCAGAGAAGATTTTTTTAGAAATCAACCAATCAGAAAAAATAATTGCCTGTGGTGGCCATGTTTGCTAACGGATCGGGAGGAAATGAGCAATCTTTGTAGAGGACCTGCCATAGATGCTTCCTACCAAATTGCGATTCATTTGGCCAAGCGGTTTCAGAGGAGAAGATTGCTTAAAAATCAGCCAATCAGAAACAAGAATTGTCTGTGGCGGCTATTTCTTGTAAATCATGACCAACTATGCATACCTGTTGTAAAGCATGACCACCTATGTTCATCTCTTGTGAATCATGACCACCTATGTTTATCTCTTGTAAATCATAACTATCTATGTTTATCTCTTGTAAATCATGACCACCTATGTTTATCTCTTATAAATCATGACCATCTATGTTTATCTCTTGTAAATCATGACCACCTATGTTTATCTCTTGTGAATCATGACCACCTATGTTTATCTCTTGTAAATCATGACCACCTATGTTTATCTCTTGTGAATCATGAACACCTATGTTTATCTGTTGTAAATTAAGACCACCTGTCTTTTTCTCTTGTGAATCAAGACCACCTATATTTATCTCTTGTAAATCATGACCACCTATGTTTATCTCTTGTGAATCATGAACACCTATGTTTATCTCTTGTAAATCATGACCACCTATGTTTATCTCTTGTGAATCATGACCACCTATGTTTATCTCTGATAAATCATGACCACCTATGTTTATCTCTTGTAAATCATGACCACCTATGTTTATCTCTTGTAAATCATGACCACCTATGTTTATCTCTTGTAAATCATGACCACCTATGTTTATCTCTTCTAAATCATGACCACCTATGTTTATATCTTCTAAATCATGACCACCTATGTTTTTCTCTTGTGAATCATGACCACCTATGTTTATCTCTTGTGAATCATGACCACCTGTGTTTATCCCTTGTGAATCACGACCATCTATGTTTATCTCTTGTGAATCGTGACCTCCAATGTGTATTTCTTGTGAATCATGACCACCTATGTTTATCTTTTGTGAATCATGACCACCCATGTCTATCTCTTGTAAAGCATGACCACCCATGCCTATCTCTTGTAAAGCATGACCATCTATGTTTATCTCTTGTAAATCATGACCACCTATGTCTATCTCTTGTAAAGCATGACCACCTATGTTTATCTCTTGTAAATCATGACCACCTGTGTTTTCTCTTGTAGATCATGACCACCCATGTCTATCTCTTATAAATCATGACCACCTATGTTTTTCTCTTGTAAATCATGACCACCTGTGTTTATCTCTTGTAAATCATGAACACCCATGTCTATCTCTTGTAAATCATGACCACCTATGTCTATCTCTTGTAAAGCATGACCACCTATGTTTTTCTCTTGCAAATCATGACCACCTATGTTTATCTCTAATAAATCATGACCACCTGTGTTTATCTCTTGTAAATCATGACCACCCATGTCTATCTCTTGTAAATCATGACCACCCATGTCTATCTCTTGTAAATCATGACCACCTATGTTTTTCTCTTGTAAATCATGACCACCTGTGTTTATGTCTTGTAAATCATGAACACCCATGTCTATCTCTTGTAAATCATGACCACCTATGTCTATCTCTTGTAAAGCATGACCACCTATGTTTATCTCTTGTAAATCATGACCACCTATGTTTATCTCTTGTAAATCATGACCACCTAAGTTTATCTCTTGTAAATCATGACCACCTATGTTTATCTCTTGTAAATCATGACCACCTAAGTTTATATCTTGTAAATCATGACGACCTATGTTTATCTCTTGTAAATCATGATCACCTATGTTTATCTCTTGTAAATCATGACCACCTATGTTTATCTCTTGTAAATCATGACCACCTAAGTTTATCTCTTGTAAATCATGACCACCTATGTATATCTCTTGTAAATCATGACCACCTATGTTTATCTCTTGTAAATCATGACCACCTAAGTTTATCTCTTCTAAATCATGAACACATATGTTTATCTCTGGAAAGCATGACCACCTATGTTTATCTCTGGAAAGCATGACCACCTATGTTTATCTCTTGTAAATCATGACCACCTATGTTTATCTCTTGTAAATCATGACCATCTAAGTGTATCTCTTGTAAATCATGACCACCTATGTTTATCTCTTGTAAATCATGACCACCTATGTTTATCCCTTGTAGATCATGACCACCTATGTTTATCTCTTGTAAATCATGACCACCTATGTTTATTTCTTGTAAATCATGACCACCTATGTTTATCTCTTGTAAATCATGACCACCTATGTTTATCTCTTGTGAATCATGACCACCTATGTTTATTTCTTGTAAATCATGACCACCTATGTTTATATCTTCTAAATCATGACCACCTATGTTTATCTCTTGTAAATCATGCCCACCTATGTTTATCTCTTGTAAATCATGACCACCTATGTTTATCTCTTGTAAATCATGACCACCTAAGTTTATCTCTTGTAAATCATGACCACCTATGTTTATCTCTTGTAAATCATGACCACCTATGCTTATCTCTTGTAAATCATGACCACCTATGTTTATCTCTTGTAAATCATGACCACCTAAGTTTATCTCTTGTAAATCATGACCACCTATGTATATCTCTTGTAAATCATGACCACCTATGTTTATCTCTTGTAAATCATGACCACCTAAGTTTATCTCTTCTAAATCATGAACACATATGTTTATCTCTGGAAAGCATGACCACCTATGTTTATCTCTGGAAAGCATGACCACCTATGTTTATCTCTTGTAAATCATGACCACCTATGTTTATCTCTTGTAAATCATGACCACCTAAGTTTATCTCTTGTAAATCATGACCACCTATGTTTATCTCTTGTAAATCATGACCACCTATGTTTATCTCTTGTAAATCATGACCACCTATGTTTATCTCTTGTAAATCATGACCACCTAAGTTTATCTCTTGTAAATCATGACCACCTATGTTTATCTCTTGTAAATCATGACCACCTATGTTTATCTCTTGTAAATCATGACCACCTAAGTTTGTCTCTTGTAAATCATGACCACCTATGTTTATCTCTTGTAAATCATGACCACCTAAGTTTATCTCTTGTAAATCATGACCACCTATATTTATCTCTTGTAAATCATGACCACCTATGTTTATCTCTTGTAAATCATGACCACCTAAGTTTATCTCTTGTAAATCATGAACACATATGTTTATCTCTGGAAAGTATGACCACCTATGTTTATCTCTTGTAAATCATGACCACCTATGTTTATCTCTTGTAAATCATGACCACCTATGTTTATCTCTTGTAAATCATGACCACCTAAGTTTGTCTCTTGTAAATCATGACCACCTATGTTTATCTCTTGTAAATCATGACCACCTAAGTTTATCTCTTGTAAATCATGACCACCTATATTTATCTCTTGTGAATCATGACCACCTATGTTTATCTCTTGTAAATCATGACCACCTAAGTTTATCTCTTGTAAATCATGAACACATATGTTTATCTCTGGAAAGTATGACCACCTATGTTTATCTCTTGTAAATCATGACCACCTAAGTTTATCTCTTGTAAATCATGACCACCTATGTTTATCTCTTGTGAATCATGACCACCTATGTTTATCTCTTCTAAATCATGACCACCTATGTTTATCTCCAGTGAATCATGACCACCTAAGTTTATCTCTTGTAAATCATGAACACATATGTTTATCTCTGGAAAGCATGACCACCTATGTTTATCTCTGGAAAGCATGACCACCTATGTTTATCTCTTGTAAATCATGACCACCTAAGTTTATCTCTTGTAAATCATGACCACCTATGTTTATCTCTTGTAAATCATGACCACCTATGTTTATCTCTTGTAAATCATGACCACCTATGTTTATTTCTTGTAAATCATGACCACCTATGTTTATCTCTTGTGAATCATGACCACCTTGTTTGTCTCTTGTGAATCATGACCACCTATGTTTATCTCTTGTGAATCATGACCACCTATGTTTATCTCTTCTAAATCATGACCACCTATGTTTATCTCTTGTGAATCATGACCACCTATGTTTATCTCTTCTAAATCATGACCACCTATGTTTATCTCTTGTGAATCATGACTACCTATGTTTATATCTTCTAAATCATGACCACCTTGTTTATCTCTTGTGAATCATGACCACCTATGTCTATCTCTTGTAAATCATGACCACCTATGTTTATCTCTTGTAAATCATGACCACCTATGTTTATCTCTTGTGAATCATGACCACCTATGTTTATTTCTTGTAAATCATGACCACCTATGTTTATATTTTCTAAATCATGACCACCTATGTTTATCTCTTGTGAATCATGACCACCTATGTTTATTTCTTGTAAATCATGACCACCTATGTTTATATCTTCTAAATCATGACCACCTATGTTTATCTCTTGTAAATCATGACCACCTATGTATATTTCTTGTAAATCATGAACACCTATGTTTATCTCTTGTAAATCATGACCACCTATGTTTATCTCTTGTAAATCATGACCACCTATGTTTATCTCTTGTAAATCATGACCACCTATGTTTATCTCTTGTAAATCATGACCACCTAAGTTTATCTCTTGTAAATCATGACCACCTATGTTTATCTCGTAAATCATGACCACCTATGTTTATCTCTAGTAAATCATGACCACCTATGTTTATATCTTGTAAATCATGACCACCTATGTTTATCTCTTGTAAATCATGACCACCTGTGTTTATCTCTTGTAAATCATGACCACCTATGTTTATCTCTTGTAAATCATGACCACCTGTGTTTATCTCTTGTAAATCATGACCACCTATGTTTATCTCTTGTAAATCATGACCACCTGTGTTTATCTCTTGTAAATCATGACCACCTGTGTTTACCTGTTGTAAATCATGACCACCTATGTTTATCTCTTGTAAATCTTGAACACCTATGTTTATCTCTTCTAAATCATGAACACCTATGTTTATCTCTTCTAAATCATGACCACCTATGTTTATCTCTTGTAAATCATGACCACCTGTGTTTATCTCTTGTAAATCATGACCACCTATGTTTATCTCTTGTAAATCATGACCACCTGTGTTTATCTCTTGTAAATCATGACCACCTGTGTTTACCTGTTGTAAAT
The DNA here is from genome assembly GCA_963383655.1 of Bathymodiolus septemdierum. NCBI lineage: Eukaryota > Metazoa > Mollusca > Bivalvia > Mytilida > Modiolidae > Bathymodiolus > Bathymodiolus septemdierum. The sequence goes on from OY726529.1 coordinate 64,888,821, forward strand.
CATGACCACCTATGTTTATCTCTTCTAAATCATGAACACCTATGTTTATCTCTTCTAAATCATGAACACCTATGTTTATCTCTTCTAAATAATGACCACCTATGTTTATCTCTTGTAAATCATGACCATCTATGTTTATCTCTAGTAAATCATGACTACCTATGTTTATCTCTAGTAAATCATGACCACCTATGTTTATCTCTAGTAATTCATGACCACCTATGTTTATCTCTTGTAAATCATGACCACCTATGCTTATCTCTAGTAAATCATGACCACCTATGTTTATCTCTTGTAAATCATGACCACCTATGTTTATCTCCAGTAAATCATGACCACCTATGTTTATCTCTAGTAATTCATGACCACCTATGTTTATCTCTTGTAAATCAAGACCACCTGTGTTTATCTCTTGTAAATCTTGACCACCTATGTTTATCTCTTGTAAATCATGACCACCTGTGTCTATCTCTTGTAAATCATGACCACCTGTGCTTACCTGTTGTAAATCATGACCACCTATGTTTATCTCTTGTAAATCATGAACACCTATGTTTATCTCTTGTAAATCATAACCACCTATGTTTATCTCTTGTGAATCATGACCACCTATGTTTATTTCTTGTAAATCATGACCACCTATGTTTATCTCTTGTGAATCATGACCACCTTGTTTATCTCTTGTGAATCATGACCACCTTGTTTATCTCTTGTGAATCATGACCACCTAAGTTTATATCTTCTAAATCATGACCACCTATGTTTATCTCTTGTGAATCATGACCACCTATGTTTATATCTTCTAATTCATGACCACCTATGTTTATCTCTTGTGAATCATGACCACCTATGTTTATCTCTTGTAAATCATGACCACCTATGTTTATCTCTTGTGAATCATGACCACCTATGTTTATATCTTGTGAATCATGACCACCTATGTTTATATCTTCTAAATCATGACCACCTTGTTTATCTCTTGTGAATCATGAACACCTATGTCTATCTCTTGTAAATCATGACCACCTATGTTTATCTCTTGTAAATCATGACCACCTATGCTTATCTCTTGTGAATCATGACCACCTATGTTTATCTCTTGTGAATCATGACCACCTTGTTTGTCTCTTGTGAATCATGACCACCTATGTTTATCTCTTGTGAATCATGACCACCTATGTTTATCTCTTCTAAATCATGACCACCTATGTTTATCTCTTGTGAATCATGACCACCTATGTTTATCTCTTCTAAATCATGACCACCTATGTTTATCTCTTGTGAATCATGACTACCTATGTTTATATCTTCTAAATCATGACCACCTTGTTTATCTCTTGTGAATCATGACCACCTATGTCTATCTCTTGTAAATCATGACCACCTATGTTTATCTCTTGTAAATCATGACCACCTATGTTTATCTCTTGTGAATCATGACCACCTATGTTTATTTCTTGTAAATCATGACCACCTATGTTTATATTTTCTAAATCATGACCACCTATGTTTATCTCTTGTGAATCATGACCACCTATGTTTATTTCTTGTAAATCATGACCACCTATGTTTATATCTTCTAAATCATGACCACCTATGTTTATCTCTTGTAAATCATGACCACCTATGTATATTTCTTGTAAATCATGAACACCTATGTTTATCTCTTGTAAATCATGACCACCTATGTTTATCTCTTGTAAATCATGACCACCTATGTTTATCTCTTGTAAATCATGACCACCTATGTTTATCTCTTGTAAATCATGACCACCTAAGTTTATCTCTTGTAAATCATGACCACCTATGTTTATCTCGTAAATCATGACCACCTATGTTTATCTCTAGTAAATCATGACCACCTATGTTTATATCTTGTAAATCATGACCACCTATGTTTATCTCTTGTAAATCATGACCACCTGTGTTTATCTCTTGTAAATCATGACCACCTATGTTTATCTCTTGTAAATCATGACCACCTGTGTTTATCTCTTGTAAATCATGACCACCTATGTTTATCTCTTGTAAATCATGACCACCTGTGTTTATCTCTTGTAAATCATGACCACCTGTGTTTACCTGTTGTAAATCATGACCACCTATGTTTATCTCTTGTAAATCTTGAACACCTATGTTTATCTCTTCTAAATCATGAACACCTATGTTTATCTCTTCTAAATCATGACCACCTATGTTTATCTCTTGTAAATCATGACCACCTGTGTTTATCTCTTGTAAATCATGACCACCTATGTTTATCTCTTGTAAATCATGACCACCTGTGTTTATCTCTTGTAAATCATGACCACCTGTGTTTACCTGTTGTAAATCATGACCACCTATGTTTATCTCTTCTAAATCATGAACACCTATGTTTATCTCTTCTAAATCATGAACACCTATGTTTATCTCTTCTAAATAATGACCACCTATGTTTATCTCTTGTAAATCATGACCATCTATGTTTATCTCTAGTAAATCATGACTACCTATGTTTATCTCTAGTAAATCATGACCACCTATGTTTATCTCTAGTAATTCATGACCACCTATGTTTATCTCTTGTAAATCATGACCACCTATGCTTATCTCTAGTAAATCATGACCACCTATGTTTATCTCTTGTAAATCATGACCACCTATGTTTATCTCCAGTAAATCATGACCACCTATGTTTATCTCTAGTAATTCATGACCACCTATGTTTATCTCTTGTAAATCAAGACCACCTGTGTTTATCTCTTGTAAATCTTGACCACCTATGTTTATCTCTTGTAAATCATGACCACCTGTGTCTATCTCTTGTAAATCATGACCACCTGTGCTTACCTGTTGTAAATCATGACCACCTATGTTTATCTCTTGTAAATCATGAACACCTATGTTTATCTCTTGTAAATCATAACCACCTATGTTTATCTCTTGTGAATCATGACCACCTATGTTTATTTCTTGTAAATCATGACCACCTATGTTTATCTCTTGTGAATCATGACCACCTTGTTTATCTCTTGTGAATCATGACCACCTATGTTTATCTCTTGTGAATCATGACCACCTAAGTTTATATCTTCTAAATCATGACCACCTATGTTTATCTCTTGTGAATCATGACCACCTATGTTTAGATCTTCTAAATCATGACCACCTATGTTTATCTCTTGTGAATCATGACCACCTATGTTTATCTCTTGTAAATCATGACCACCTATGTTTATCTCTTGTGAATCATGACCACCTATGTTTATATCTTGTGAATCATGACCACCTATGTTTATATCTTCTAAATCATGACCACCTTGTTTATCTCTTGTGAATCATGAACACCTATGTCTATCTCTTGTAAATCATGACCACCTATGTTTATCTCTTGTAAATCATGACCACCTATGCTTATCTCTTGTGAATCATGACCACCTATGTTTATTTCTTGTAAATCATGACCACCTATGTGTATATCTTCTAAATCATGACCACCTATGTTTATCTCTTGTAAATCATGACCACCTGTGTTTACCTGTTGTAAATCATGACCACCTGTGTTTATCTCTTGTGAATCATGACCACCTGTGTTTATCTCTTGTAAATCATGAACACCTATGTTTATCTCTTCTAAATCATGACCACCTATGTTTATCTCTTGTGAATCATGACCACCTATGTTTATTTCTTGTAAATCATGACCACCTATGTTTATCTCTTGTAAATCATGACCACCTATGTTTATCTCTTGTAAATCATGACCACCTGTGTTTATCTCTTGTGAATCATGACCACCTGTGTTTATCTCTTGTATATCATGACCACCTGTGTTTACCTGTTGTAAATCATGACCACCTATGTTTATTTCTTGTAAATCATGACCACCTATGTTTATCTCTTGTAAATCATGACCACCTATGTTTATCTCTTGTAAATCATGACCACCTATGTTTATTTCTTGTAAATCATGACCACCTGTGTTTACCTGTTGTAAATCATGACCACCTATGTTTATCTCTTGTGAATCATTGCCACCTATGTTTATCTCTTGTGAATCATGACCACCTATGTTTATCTCTTGTAAATCATGACCACCTAAGTTTATCTCCAGTAAATCATGACCACCTATGTTTATCTCCAGTAAATCATGACCACCTATGTTTATCTCCAGTAAATCATGACCACCTATGTTTATCTTTTGTAAATCATGACCACCTGTTTATTTCCAGATATAACATTAGGTGGTAAGATTTGCCAGTAACTTGTGGCAGCCAGTGGTTTTCTTCGGTTTCCTCCGCCAATAAAACTGACTGCCACGATATAACGGAAATATTGTTGAAAGTTGCGTTAATCACCATAAACCTAATTCTAACCCTTTCATACGAATGTTATAATTGCCTGGTATTTGACTGTTAAGTTACAATATGTTCTTATTCCAGTTTGTTACACATTTGGGATAGTGAATGTTCTTTTAGTGGAAGGGAAACTGTACAGATATTTTTAGTTGTTCCTTTATATTTTGCATTGTCATTGGAAATCCAATAATATCACGGGAGGTTTGGGATACCAGTAACCTGTATCCCCCCCCCCCCCCCCCCCCCCCCTGCACACACACACAACCACCACCACCACCCTCTTTCTCTTATTGTTATGCTTGTACCATGGCAAGATCTGGATTACCAACACCACATGTCGTCGTCTTTATCGTGTTCAATAGTTTGATATAGGAGGTAATAGTTCATTTTGTAGATATTGATGGAATTATTGACCGTCACTATTTACGTCATAATTTGTAACTGGAGACTTGCATCATTAATAAACAAGAGGTCTCCATGCATACAATCTTAAATCCTTCTATTTCTTTGCATACATGTTGCTTTTTATAACATGTTTTAACACACCTTACAAAACGTAGGAGCGAGCCAAAAGTCATCATTGTGCAAATATATATCTAAAAGTCCTTTCGAGATGATGATTTTAATACTTATTCAATCATTTGACACCTTCATTTATTTAAAATACTATAATCTACATATGATAGTAATGTTTAATACTGTTTAACATTGGTTGTAATGTACATGTAACAACAATGTCAGCAGATGATCATTCTAGGCTTCATAGATCAGTTTTGTTGAATTTGCAAAAATACGAATCTTCAAGCTTCAAAACAAGAGGGGGTATCATATAAACGTACTTAATTCTGCCAATTTTCTGTCTTTTCAAGCCAGGAACTAGATTTCCATCGTCATATGTCGTAGTCGTGTTTGTTTTCAATGACTTAAGCTGAGAGGAGGTTGATCGTTTTCAATATTTTGGTGTAATTTGTTTACCATCATTGTCAAAGCATTCTTTTAATGATATGGTATTTCTGTCTTTTATTCTCATGTATACACTTACGGGTCTAATTTATTCTCATGTATACACATACGGGTCTAATTTATTCTCATGTATACACTTACGGGTCTAATTTATTCTCATGTATACACTTACGGGTCTAATTTATTTACAATTTGTGCCACCTTTATACCAATTAAGGTAAACAAATTCATTTGTGCAAATCCTAATAGTTTTCATACATGGTCCTGCAGACTCTGGGTTTTTCCCATTTCGCTCAGCAGGTCTAGAGAGTATCATAATGTGATACGTTCATTAACAGATGACCGGAGCATTTTAAAAATTTTGAGAAATGTGAATACCAGAGTAACACGACGGGTGCAACTAATGGAGCATGAACTGGTTACACTTCCAGAGCACCTGATGTCAATCCTGTTCTAGTGTGGTTTGTGTTACTCAATCTTTAGTTGACTGTGTAGTGTTTTCCTGTTTTAGTGTGGTTTGTGTTACTCAATCTTTAGTTGACTGTGCAGTGTTTTCCTGTTTTAGTGTGGTTCGTGTTACTCAATCTTTAGTTGACTGTGTAGTGTTTTCCTGTTTTAGTGTGGTTCGTGTTACTCAATCTTTAGTTGACTGTGTAGTGTTTTCCTGTTTTAGTGGGGTTCGTGTTACTCAATCTTTAGTTGACTGTGTAGTGTTTTCCTGTTTTAGTGTGGTTTGTGTTACTCAATCTTTAGTTGACTGTGTAGTGTTTTCCTGTTTTAGTGTGGTTCGTGTTACTCAATCTTTAGTTGACTGTGCAGTGTTTTCCTGTTTTAGTGGGGTTCGTGTTACTCAATCTTTAGTTGACTGTGTAGTGTTTTCCTGTTTTAGTGTGGTTCGTGTTACTCAATCTTTAGTTGACTGTGCAGTGTTTTCCTGTTTTAGTGGGGTTCGTGTTACTCAATCTTTAGTTTTCTGTGTATTGTTTTGTGGATCATTGTTTGTCCTTTTGTTCTTTTTATTTTGGCCATTGTGTTGTCTGTTCTTCTACAGCTTCTGATTACCATGCCCCCTTTAGTGTCTTCAAACTTTTCTCATCTTTCAATATGGTGATTAAGAGAGCTCATGTATCAATCAAATATCGAGTGACAATATATTGTACAGTGAAATGTGTCTGAACCGAACCCTGAATAAACCAGAATCCTGTATAAAGCAGAATCCTGCATAAAGCAGAACCCTGAATAAAGCAGAACCCTGTATAAAGCAGAACCCTGAATAAAGCAGAACCCTGTATAAAGCAGAACCCTGCATAAAGCAGAACCCTGAATAAAGCAGAACCCTGAATAAAGCAAGTTTTAAATAAAGTCCCAAAGTGAGAAATCTTAACCGCCATGATATAACTGAAATATTGTTGAAAGTGGCGTTACATCCCATAAACATTACCCTAGTTAATTTAACCTGTATAAACTGAACACCTGTTTATTCCGAACGCAAAACAATTGGATCCAAGGAGGATCAGTTTAAGTAGGTTTTACTGTTAGTAGCTAAAGACAAAATCGAACAAGAATTACAATTTCGGCATATTTTATTTTCGTTTTTTCAACTAACATGAAAAATATTTCAACTACACTTCATATTTTTAAATAGCCATGCACATATTTCAACAGTTCGCTCTAACTGTCTTAAACCTCTTAAAAGACATAATAAAACATACAAACAGATCTAGATTTTGACAAGGAATAAAAATGTCAATTTAACATTATCAAATCTCGAGTTATATCATCAATCAATTATATTTAATCTTTTTTTCCTTATTGAAAATGCAACAACATTTTTTATCGTTTTAAATCCAGATGCAGGACAGATGTCAGAATAAAAATGTTTAAAAAAAACGTTTTAATAGAAAGATACACAAAATAGAAATATCACCTCTCTAAGAGGGAGGTAAATTTAGCCTAGTGTAATAGTTTTAAGCTTTGCTGTGGTATTTGGGTAATCTAAAAAAAACAAACTTTCTTTTGTATTTTGAAGCTTTCCCATGGCACTATTTGTTCATCCTTTAAAAACTTTTAATGAGAAGGTACAAAAAATAGAAATTTCACAAGCTTTGTTATGGCATTGGGTATTTAAAAAAACATTTCCCTTGTATTTTGACGCTTAGCCATGGTACTGTTTGTTCATCCTTTAAAAACTTTTAATGAGAAGGTACAAAAAATAGAAATTTTACAAGCTTTGTTATGGCATTGGGTATCTAAAAAAACATTTCCCTTGTATTTTGACGCTTAACCATGGTACTGTTTGTTCGTCCTAAAAAAAACCTTTCCCTAATAATGTAAATACTTAACCTTTGATGGCGAGCCATGGCGTGCCTATTAAACACCAGTTTGTATGTTTTAAAATATAATTTATTACATATAATTTTTTTTCTTATACACTTTTATAACAATCTCGTTTTATCAGTTCGTAAGTTTACAAAATATAACAAATTGACTAAAATCTGTTGACGACAGAGAAAATACAACATTAAATATTAAACAACGGCTTCCTCTTTTATCTTTGGTTTTTAAATTACAAATTCTTGGTTTCTTATTGTGTAATTTACAACTTTTTATCTGAAACATTTATTTATAAATTTAATGCTTGGCCTTACAGTCTTTGTCATAACTGAGTAGAAGACCTTAATTTTTAGCCCTCGACTATCGGCGTTTGTTCTATGGCTATTTTCCTCCATTGACCGTATTCAACCTGGAAAAAAAAGGCAATGTATAGGTATTGGTCCTGACAATTTTAGCATATTTTTTCTGTATATTTAACAGATCTAGTGATATGTCTTGACTATTTTAGCCCTTTTGTATAAATATTGTTCACAAAATTGAATTATCGGCATATAAACTATTTCAGGTTTTATTATAATATTTTCCTAATATAGGGTTTGATTCTTTTGCAGTTTTATAACATGTAATGATGTAATGCTTGGTCTAGAATTGTTCTCCACTTTTTTTCTGAATTATTTTTCTATGTTTTGCACAATTTAATACTTTATCTTAGATTCTATCATTAGAACCTTTAAAAACATGTAAATCTTCTATTTTTTTATCCATTTCCACCTAAATAAATTATTACGTACATACTTGTTGGTCAAAATGCATGCATATATCTTTTTTTCTTTTCAAAATACCATTATCTAACGTTTTGCTTGTTTGGTTGGTATCAGCGTTCCGACTCTATTGTTCCATGTCATATTAAGCGGATTATGTTTGGAATAAAAACCCTGAGATATGTGATAATATACAAACGTATATAAAGAAATGACATAGCTGAGGACTTGCAAACAAAATTCTTGGAATAAAAATATAGGACCGTAAACACTATTATTTTAACGAATCATAGATTTATAAAAACAGATATAAAAACTCAAAGACTCAGTCTTCTTGATTAACTGACAATAAAAAAAATTTGAATAAACCAATTTACATATACATATATGCTGACTTAATAAAAAAAACAAAAGCCCTTATAGATTGTTAATATTTTCTCTGTAAATAATTTCTACTCTATTTTAACAATTTTACCCTTAAACGTCGAAAAATTTCAATAACAACAAAACAAAATAATAAAACAAACAAAACAAGCATGTATATTGTAATTTCTTTTACCCTTTTGGAGAAATTGGAAGGCTCCACACCTTCCATGAACGAACATAAAACACACACAGTACACAAAAGACACGTACAGACACATTAATTGAGATATTAAAAATATGTATACCAATTAAATCTTGAAAAGCAGTAATAAACATCTTAAACACTTTGTAAACAAGTTAAGAAATTTATTGGTTCATTTTTTTTTAACTCAAAAGACATAATTTTTATTTTATATCTTATTTCCGACGTTGTTTATTTTTAACAAGAATCACATAAAAATGCACACATTTTTCGATTTAATACAGAAAATCTCTGTTAATATTAAATTCTGAGAAAATCTCAGAAGTTGATATGAAGTACAGATCGTTTAACAATATATGTCAAATAAAATACCGAATTCTACTATATTGCAAATTTTATAGAGAAAAAAATTGCATCTTTGATCAGTGTTATGCAAATGTTTGAAAGAAGCACTAGTATCTGAAATCATTTAAGAGTCTTGATGATTTGGCATTATAAAAAAAATGGCACAGAATTGATATCTTCACATAAAATTGCACCGTGATTTCCTTTTCTTTGAAATCAACATGATTGCACTTATAATATATAGTCCATAGCTGCACACCTTGGAATGATAAGCAGTTTATTGTCAGAGAAATGAGAGATAAATATACCCTTTATAGAAAGGCGTATCACGACAGGTGCAAATCATTTCCTTGTCTGTTACTCTACGCGAAGGGGCGTAGAAAACGTTGAACCGAAAATCCAGCTTGCGCATAAAAATCAGGACATACCAAAATCTTTGCGTTGACACTTTTACGACCTTTCGTCTGATTTTAAGAGTCAATCAAGCCCATCTCGCACAAAACAAGCATTTGTTAGTATCCTTCAAATTTTGACACACGCCTCGCTTGTCAAGAATCTTAAGAACAAGCAGATATGAAACCAGTATATTAAATGTCTCTAACACAACGCAGCTTTGCTACAACAATAAATAAAAACTTGTTATTCATCATTTACACAAGATGTAGGTAGGCAAGAGATAAAAATCAACCCGTTTTAGTAACGCCAACAAACTGCTCTTCTGTCATGTGTCTTGCTTTCTCGTTAAAATCAGTAAATCACTTCCGAATGTACTGTAACGTTTATACGAAACTACGGCAACTCCATCATGGCGAATCATCACTTCCGGCTTCACTTTTTTCGTCGTCCTTATCGTCCATTTTTGTTACAGTTGAGTTATTAAGATCTTTTATAACCTGTCTTTCTTTCTTTAATTTCATTCTACGATTCTGAAACCAAATTTTGATTTGTCTTTCAGTCAAGCATAAATGGTGAGCCACTTCTATTCGACGTTTTCTTGTGAGGTAATGGTTGAATTGAAATTCTTTCTCTAATTCTAACGTTTGATATCTGCTATAGGTCTGTCGACCTCTCCGTCTGTGTGCTGAATTTGGACCTGAAAATAGTATAATTAATTAAGCTACGGAAATATAGATTTCATAAAATAGCACTATATCATTTGGATATTATATTTATACATAGGGTGTTTTTTTGTGTTAGGTGAGGGGGTGAGAGGGGGGTAGATATCAGAGTGAACCGCTAAAAGGTATATATCGTGGATGGTCCTCGTGTCTTCCTACTTTTACTCTGTAAATGATTAGTGAAAGTAGTTTGCCTACAACCAGTGGGGCTGTGTCGTATTGAGATATTTTCAGATTTTTTCTTTGAGGAGGGGGCGGGGAGGGGGGGGGGGGGGGGGGAAGCATGATTTCAACATTAACATGTATAATTAAAATATATATATATATATATATATATATACTAAATGCATCTAAATATATTAAAGCAGTTGATTCTTTTATTCAAGCCATTAGAACTGAGAACTGAGGAAAGGAGACAGGTAATCATATTATACTATTTATATTTCTTTTATTGTCTTTTGTTTATTTGTATTTCGTTTTCTTCAGTTTAATTATATTTTTGTTTAGCAAATAAATTAACAGTTCTGTTCTTGGGTTTATTTCCAAAAGATCATAATAAAATGAAAAATAAACACAAATACACTGTCGGAACAATTCTAAAAGTAAATATCAAAGTCGTAGAACGTAGAGGCAAAATCCATACCTCTAACACACATATACACGACCGCTCACTTTCCTGGCTTGATACAGGCACTTCAATAAAAAGTGGCAGAGTTAAACTGGTTTTTGTTCAGTTTTTCTACACGAGTCTTGAAACGTAAACAAAATGAAAATAGTACAAAACTTGTTTGATATCAACGTGAAAACTTTTATATTACATAATGAATTTAAATCATTGGCAATTGTCCAAAAACAGTGTTTCATTTTACTCATCTTAATTATTGATATAATAATATTGATATTTTATGTTTTAGTGTAATTGATAATAGCGCCAAGGTCAAGAATTGTAATTAACAATTTTTGAAGCAACATCAGTTGCTGTAATAATACATGACGGCCATTGTTCTTACAGTCAGCTGATCGATATAACACCCAATCAATCCCACGATCACGACACGCATCGACTCAGGTGAACACAGTACAAGCATCAATTAAACATTTTACATTATCAATATTTAAGATAGTCAATTTTTAATTCGTATTGTTTTCGCACATTTTAACGCTTGAGAGAAACTGTTTGTATTGAATCGCAAACAATAGCTTTAGACTCAATGTTTCATTTGTATTATTTATGTCGAAACGTTTGACACGAAACAAATGATGACAAACAGGGAAACAAATGGAAAATTAGAAATTATTGCTCAATTTTTCCAATCGATAATTTCAGAAAGATCTTTTTTCTGTTAAATTCCTTCTTTAAGGTAAATACACAGATCTACTAGTGTCACAGCACCATATTTACACAGATCTACTAGTGTCACAGCACCATATTTACACAGATCTACTAGTGTCACAGCACCATATTTACACAGATCTACTAGTGTCACAGCACCATATTTAAACAGATCTACTAGTGTCACAGCACCATATTTACACAGATCTACTAGTGGCACAGCACCATATTTAACAGTCTAGTCTCTATAATGTTCAGAACAAAGAAAATGCAATTCTCATCACTTTATGATAGATCATGAAAACATACTGGGTGTGAAAACTTAATAGATAAGCTAACGGACATATGAGCACATATGTGTGTTCTCCTAAAAGCGGGAGAAAATAGCAAGTAGTTCGTTTATAAAACACAAGCAAATATAACGAAGTTTTTAGATTTAGAAACATGGAAATCTACGTAACCTATTTACTGGTTGGGTTTTTTTTGTCTCGTTTTTTTTTCTCTCATCTTTTCCTTTATATCTTTCAGACAGAGAAAACTGGCAAAATGACAATGCAGAAGAAACAGTGGTGTCGTTGTCCTTTCGGCATGTTGTTTTGGTTATAAATGTCAGGACATTCAACTCAAGTGACGTTTATACAGCCTTGTCCTGCGGTTGAGAATTTGTTCAACGAAAACTACTGCCTCGTTCGTTTTTATGTTTTTTTCTACGATTTTGGTTTATATACGGACATATTTGAAATAAAACTGTTAGTGTCTTGAGAAAAGTATGCTTGTGTTGCATTAAGCTGTAACTGATCAACTGATTATTTCCCAAACTCAAACTCAAATACATTTCATTGTTTTTCTTAGCTTAGTCAGTAGCATGTCTGAGTTTTTAATATTTAAGCAAATAAAATGCTGATATGGTTAGAAATGATTTTTGCGATACGTTGTAGTCATTCATATATTATTTAAAGTATATTAAGCTTAAGCTTAAGTTCCGTCAAATCTTCATATTATTGCAGTCGGAAATAGTTTTGTATGATAAGCTCAATCTCTTTAGGAGAGATTTAAACCAAGACACACAGCAAAGAATTTTTTGTTTAGATTAATACTATCTTCTAATAATACATGAGTATGCATGTAATATATATGTATCAATACTGAAATAACTATACATATAACTGTACATTGGCGATAGAAGGTTGGTTGGTTGGCTTGGTTAGATTTATAGTGTTTAACGCCACTTTCAACAATATTTCAGTTATATTGTGGAGGTCATTTTTAGTGGTGGAGGAAACAGGAGTACCAGGAAAAAACCACCGACCTGCAGCAAGTCACTGATAGAAGAATAAGTCGGCGTAGATAACAAAAATCTCCCTGATCGCAATCATTCCGATTGTTCAGGATCTAGCATGTCATAATAGAATATTCAAGATTTTGACTTCATTTTATACATACAATGTATATGAAGACAAAAAACATATTTCTATACGTTTTGTACACATCAGATTTAAAGACTGGTGACATTTATACAACCAAACAAATACAATTTAAGAAACGAAAATATAAAATAAACAGATAATTAATGTTATTTAAATTTTATATTTATGGGACTTTATTTGATCCTAAATAAATTACTATCGGATAGTTTTATATGATTTAAATGTCGAACATCATATCAAATTTATAGGAATAGATTGCAATACAATCGCGTTTGCAGTTTTGTCAAATAGATCGTGCTGAATTATTCACGTATAGACTGTATAATTCTCCCATTTTTCATTTTCAAATTCTAATAGAGTATTAACATTAATTTACACATTTATATTGCATGCATATCAATTTGTGCATACGCATCTTGGTAGGTACCTAAACTGCACTAAACATTTAAAAATTCAAATTTAAAAAACAACATTTCAATTTGGTACAAATATCAAGATGTTTTACAAGATCTTCCAAGCATGAGTTAAATCTTTTTTAGATGGGCGTATAAAATCTTATCAAAGAATCTCTACTAAATATGGTATTATTTCCCAAAGACATTTAGCCTTTAAAATGTGTTCCGTTAAAACATTATATCAGGCCTATTAATCTAAATTCAATATAATCAATCACAATTTATAAACCTGGAAACATACAACCCACGATCTGGGTCTAAAATGTCGACACTATAAACTTAGAAAAGGACCACACTCGATGGCGTTCTATTTATATATATAGAACAGTGCACATGTATTTTTAATTACGTATAGATAGTTACAAAATGTACATCGGGACAGATGAGACACTTGTCCCGTCTTTGTTTATTTGAATTAATTACAAAATTGATAAAAAAAACAAATTTTTAACTTTATTCCCATAGGCATAGTTACATTCGTTTTGTGTGATGAAAGACAACAAAGCGGGTTGAGAGTATTCAATACTTTCGGTTTCGAATTTGTCAATATTTACATTTTTTCTTGGCATTCTTCACTTTCCCGTAACCATGATAACATAATTGCAACGGAGTAAGTAATATTCAATGGTATTGCTAGCTTAGATATAAACATACAATGATTGCTCCCTACCGTCACGTCTCCCCAATTTGAATTAAAACTTTAGATACTTTAACTATTAACTCTAAATTGTTTACAATGATTACTCCCAAATGTCGCGTCGCCCCAATTTGAATTAAAACTTATTCACTCTAAATCGCTTACAAATAATTTAAAGAAAAATAAACTTAGTTTTCCATTGTTTCATTATTCATACATGCAGCAGTTCTACTATCTCTTTCAAGTCTGATTCCAGTTCCTTAGGGAGCAATGTGAACCGTCTGTTGTTCTTAAAACCCCACATGCTAAAACCCCCATACGAACGTCTCCTAAGTAGCTGAATCACGCAATGGTACAACTAAGCACCAGATAAAATATCAAGTGCCTTCTACGTTTACAAATCAAACGGCCAAGATATGACTGTACAAAGTTTATCTAATCACCGAAATAACAATGTTAACTTATGGTAGGCAGAAGTAAATTGTCATATTTCATCAATGACAACTTCAGCGGATGTATGTTCACAATTCATAAATCGATAAATTAATAATTGAAGAAAATTACTTGTAGTAATTTAAGAATCATCTTGTTGGTATGAGTAACAATTTTAGTAATAAATGTAAATACTTGTTTTATGTTTTCCGGAAGTAGTCTCTGATGTGGGTCTTTTTCTTTAACTCGTTCTTTTGTGGGGGGATTGAGAGGGGATGGGTGGTACTCGTCGAAACGTTTTGAAAATTTGCTCATATGTAGCTAGTCTGTGTTAGATGTGAAGCTGTGTAAAATGTGTTCCAATGTCATTGTATTGTTGGAATAATAATAATAGACACCATTCAAAACGTGGCAATTATTGTTTAAATCTTCTTCTAAAATTACACTGGAACATATCTAAATTAACTCCAAAGTTATAGATTGCTCCATTGCATTGTGTGCAAATATAGTGTATTTTTTGTTAACAATTGTTTATCAGATGTGATACCGCTTTCGATTCTATGCTAATATATATTTGTTCCTACTTAGAAAAGTCAAGTATGTTCGATTTTAGGAATATTATATATTGTTTTTATTATTGCTTTCTGTATGGCAAAGTATGAAATGAAGTCTTAAACAGTGATGGTCAGCAATTACATCAAACTCAACAAAAGTTATAGAGAGTTAGATAATATCAACAACCTCAAATGCCATTACAAATATAACCACTTAGTTCCTTATTTCATATAATACTCCAACAACGATAGACGCTGACTGGTTATACCAACACAAAAAACATGTGATCGCTTAAGAGAGTGTAATGACGTCACAGCGTGCCATCTTGTATCTCGATTACCAGTGTCTAAAACTAGATAAAGACAAACAATGCTTGTCTGATATAATGTTCCAACAACGATAGAAGCTGACTGGTCAGACAAAAACAAAACATGTGGCCGCTTAAGACATGGAAAAGATATCCCAGCCCTGCCGTCTTGTATCTCGAATACCAGCGTCCAAATAGATAAAAACAAACATAAAAATATTCAACAGGTTCTTGTCAACTCTTGATAAGACCTCATACTGTCACAGAAATGACGGGATAATAAACGATAGTAAGGTCGGTTAATAAACTTGTTTTGACTCACTTGGGTTTCCAGCAGAATATACATTAAAGTTGCGGTTTTGATAAAATTAACATGATGACAATCGTAACTACTCGGCCATTCTCGTTACCCTGCAAATAACTCGCTGGAGCGCTCACCCTTCAACGATTTACTGATCGTCTAAATAACGACAGACGGTCACTAGGGAGCTTATAACTTATATAGTATTACAGTGACATGGCGGAATAATAGATGTTCAAGGAAAAATTAAAATGTCTGAACAATTGTGTTCTATTCTATTATATATACAATGCGTCGAAACGACAAAATAATTCTAATCCACTGCAGAGAAAACAAGGGTTATATTCGAAGAGAAATAATGTGGACACCGAACGCCGACAATGTTAACATCACAATATAGTCCTAGTCTATAGCGTAGGACGACACAAATATGTGTAAAAAAACACCGTCCTTACTAATGACAATTTACAGAAGCCATTTTAACAGCATATAAACAAGATATGATAAACTAGGACGAAATGGAACATCAATGTTCTACCAATCCATCATGTTATGACATCCTGTCATAATCACGGAGTTCTTCTATGTATCTGTGGTGGGCCGCCATGAACGAGGCGATTATGTTGGAGGTTGTCTGTCACATGATTTAAGATGGCTTACGGTCTGACCCCGAATAATGCAGTTCGAAAAAGATAGTTTCTATTGTCGTATCTTTAAGAATGTATCCACTGCTATTCAATTTTAAATTAAATATATATACAAGCGAACATTGTTAGGTTCTTCAACTTGTACCATTGGTGTCTAGATGGAAGCAGACGACATGACAACGTTCAATGCTTTGAGATGTTTATTTGGATCAATTTAGGTCAGCAGCACCTGTGAACTACAAACAACCCCACGTGGTTGAAAATGAAAATAACAACATTTCTTGCATGAATTTGAGATGTATACATTGTCCACTATATGCATAGTAGGTATATGCATCTTAAAATGTAATCAATGAACATTAATATCATATTTTCGTGACCTGGTTTTATTATGAAAATGGTAAAAAGAACGGAATTATAAAATTTTATTATGCCGAGATAAATTAATTCATTGAAGTGTTGAAGACAGACCTGTATGATGATTTTTTATTAACCTTTAACGGGATATTGTTAAAATAAGAACTTGAAATAAGACACTACAAAAAAAAAACTCATAGTTCTTAATTTGTTTATATGAGCAGGGGTTTCAAAGTGGGCCGGTACCCTGTACTTTTACCCGCCTGAGATCGTGTATAGTACCGGCAGAAATTACTGAACCCCCCAAAATTAGCGGTGGTCAAAACCACAAGTACGATGGTCGATAGGCTTGTGGAATATTTTTCATAAAAAATTAATGATCACGTCAATTACTGAATTCTCGCATTCAAATCGAACAATTGCGTCACGACCAAGTTGATGGGATATTCCCTGTTTTAGAAATAACTTTACCTTAGAATCGTAAATAGCAGTTTGCGCATGCGGTAAATAGATATTTGTTCGCCCCAATATCTTTTCATCCTTGTGTAAAACTCGGACCGGAACAAAGCTGACATCATTTCAAAATAAAAAAAATGACCGATTACAAATTAAGTTCAAACACAATTTAGTGTAATCTCCAGTAATATAAGTATGCTCATTATGTATTATGAATATATGACTACACAATAATTTGTGCGATTTTTTTTATCCATTTAAAACCCAGGGTCGAATCATTCTGGGGCCTACTGTCTTGTTGCTTAACTCCGTCCATATTGTTTAACTTCCGGTATAAAAAAATAAAAACCTATGGCTAATTTATTTACATATTTTGACGGGGCCCTACCGCAGTTGTTCACAGAAATGAAAGTGTGCTGAAAAACATTTTTAAAAGGGGGTACGAGGAGATAAGGGATAGAAAATTACTAGAAATCTTGAAAAAGGACCGGACATGGCTCAAATACGAATTACATTGTAATGTCAAAACGCCGGCCCCCCTTTTTTTTCCAAAATAATTTAACTTTTGTGATTCAAATGTTAATAAATGTCTTCCCGCGAATCGTTTTTGTTCGAACATTTTTTTTGCACATAAGTCGTGAAAGTAACAATATATATTGTTTTTGTTTAATTATATTTGTATTGATCTATTAAAATTTTTATTAAAGATTGATCATTGGCATTGCAAATTAAATTTATATGTTTCATCAAGGACGTATTCTATATACGTCCTTGGTTTCATTAATTATGACACTTATATATCTTGATCCGTGCCAATGGTCTTTGATGAGTTTAATTACTGGTAATAAAGTAAAAAAAAACACACAAGCCAAGGTATTGTGAAAAAGAAAAGGACAAAGCCAACAAAAGAATTTTGAGAAGTTTAAGCTTTGATAACAATGGCTTGGTCAAGCCTAGCTGAGGAACTGTAGCTCTTTATGGTCCTTTTGGGTTTTTTTAAGATATGGCAGACTATCTATGAATAATCTTGGCTGAAGTCTGTAAACTGGAATATTCAATAAAGAAATTGGGTGGGGGTTGGGGGGAATCCAGGCATTATGCATGGTCTTCACTCTTGGTGAAATCTGAACTCTAAAGTTAATGGGATTTTTCTTTCAAAAACACTTAATGTTTTGCAGTCTCTGAAGTACATTTGTTGGTCCACAAAATGCTAGATTTCAGGAGCTTCCGCCCCCTTGACCCCTTACGGCCCTCAGCCTAATTTTTTAGGTACCTCCTAAAATTTAAGAAGTACCTCCTATTATAAAAAACTTTGAAACTCATAATGAGTTGTTTTCTGTCTCAGGTTAAGAAAGGCTGTCATCATTGAAGATTGTTCGTATACGTTTTCTTCATTTTATGTTCTATTTATAGCTGTTGTTGATTACATAACAGATGGCTATGTGAATTGTAAATGTTGCTTTCAATATTATAAATCAACATGGTAGACACTTATGTCTGTTCGTGTGGTGTACGCTTTGTTAGATGAACACTATAATATACTGGACCGATGGCTAACTGATTCGTATTTTTTGTTATATAAAAATGGCTTGTATGCTTCGTAAAAGTTAGACAGTAACAACATGTCTGGCTGACACTTGTGTTTGTTCAGGTTGTGTACGTTTTGTGTTTGATGAACACTATACAATGTGCTGGGCCGAGGTCTAACTGACCCCGGAAGTTCGATTCGTCGTTTTTGTTATATGAAAATGGCTTGTACAAATGTATGCTTCGAGAAAGTGAGACAGTAACACCATGTCGAAAGGACAATGTGGTGACTACTGCTAATTATATTTCCTCTGATATTGTAAACATCATTTGTATTACAACACATAGCATGATTGTAGCCATTTACATTATATAGGAACACGTAACCTGTATCTTATTTTCCAAGTAACAACGTCCAATGAAATGACTGAAACTCATTTGATGATTTATTGCTAAAAACGTGCAAACGGCTAATTGGAAAACACAATTCATGTTTTTTTCAGAAAATTTAACAGAAATCAGATACTTCCAGGTTAATTAGTCTCGTCAAAGGTTAGGATAATGGTGTTTACCGCCACTTGCAACAATTTTCAGTCATATCATGGCAGTAGTCTCGTCAAAAAATAATTAGGTTCCAACCCTATAAACTATAAACAAAGATTCAATTACTAAAACAGATTAAATAATGTATATTGACATTTGTGTTTCTCCGAGGTTACCTTTATTATAGACCTCTATCTTCTATTAAAGGAATTTGTACCACAAGCCTGCTTTAAAGGGCACCTCTATATAACAAATCATTGTCTATAAAGGGCAGTCTCATTTTTACCATTAATGAATAGTGCATATAATCTTAACCTGTATATAAAGGACAACTGCTCATAAAAGGCCACATTTACAGGTTCCATTGAGTGGCCTTTATAGACAGGTTTGACCATTAGGTTCTAAGGTTTGTCAATGAGGTAGTCAGGTACAAGGTTATTACTTTATACATACATGTATTTGTTTGTATGAAGGGTTTGAAGATACCAAAGGGGTAATCAGAATCCGTATATTGAAGAAGAACAGACAACACAATGGCTAAAAGAAAAGGTACAAAAGGACAAACAACGATCTACAAAACATGCATATAAAATCAAAGATCGAGTAACACGAACCCCACTAAAAACCGGGTGTGAACTCAGGTGCTCCGGAAGGGTAAACAGTTATAATATAACTCTTTGGACTAGAATAGGTCGTAGACTAAATATAATGTTAGGAACTCCAAGAGTGGGTGATTGTTGTTTTAACGCCAAGTGGACAATGTTTCAATAATATCATGACAAGAATAAGTTATATTTTCCTGGCCCTGAGCTAACCAGGTATTTGTTCTTACTCCTTCATAATACTCGAGAAATAACAAATACATGTATCAATGTTATAGTCTTTTGTTTGACCTAGCCGGGGTCGAATCCACAACATACCGTGCTCGAGAAAAACACGATAACTATTACATCATCGAATTGATAGAAACTCATGAAAACAAAAATAATGTCATGACAACAGGACAACTAATTTCGATTTGGATTAAAGACCAACTTTCTGAATAAAAACTTAACTGATAATCATGAAAATGACCTTTACTCAATTCAACTGTGTTTGTCTTCTTCAGTGGCTGATATTAAAATTTCGTGATTTGTATAACTATGTGTAGAAGTGTACAACTAACTCGAGGAATTCTAAATTGTTGGCTTATTTATAATGTTTAACAATGTAGAATTACCTTAAATATAGGACACTTTAAATTGTGTGTATTGCAAACTCTTGAATTTGCGTTATGATAAGTTGACAACCATTAATTCAAAAATGAACAGATTTAAATGGAAATGGATATTTACAGGGAGTAAGAAATGCTGCACCATATGACGACCATTTTGGTTTGCTATGGTTGTCATTTTGAACCAAAACTGGCTTATTAGGTTGTGTGAGTTAATAAGCGAGTGGTTGAGTAAGTTAGCAAATATTGCCTAATATAGAATGAGTATAAACTCAGCCATATCATGTAGAGACAAATCTATACTAAGATTTACATATTTGTTTCATGTGTGTTATAGTCATGGTGTTTAGTGTCACTTTCAATAATATTTCAGTTATGTCGTGGCGATTAGTTTTATTGGTGAAGGAAACCGGAGTACCAGAAGAAACCAAAGACCTACCGGAAGTCACTGACAAATTGTATCACATAGTATTATATCGAGAATCCCTCGTCATGAGCGGGATTCGAACTCACAACGTTAGTGGTGATAGGCACGGTCTGTGGTTTTCTCCGTGTACTCCGGTTTCCTGAACCAATAAAACTGACCGCGACGACATAACTGGAATATGGTTGAAAGTGGCGTTAAACACCATAACCCTAGCCCCTAACCCATTAGTAGGTATTGCGTTTCTGTAATAACGCGTTTCTTCACACTTTGGTCTGTTGATTAATGCGTATTTGAGATTGATGTCACATGAATATATCTTTTAAAA
Source organism: Bathymodiolus septemdierum (assembly GCA_963383655.1). Taxonomy (NCBI): domain Eukaryota; kingdom Metazoa; phylum Mollusca; class Bivalvia; order Mytilida; family Modiolidae; genus Bathymodiolus; species Bathymodiolus septemdierum. The sequence goes on from OY726529.1 coordinate 64,910,192, forward strand.
TAAGTAACCTTGTTTGTTTTTGGTGCTAAAGTATTGATTGTTTTAGATGAACCGTGGAGCCGCCATCTTACTTTACCATCCATTAAATGGACACGTACTTCTAGTTATGAATTAAAACATTCATTTCAACTTTTTATCTCTGAAATAAACATTTCGATTTTTGTCTAATTGGGAAATATCAAAGAAACTAAAAGTTTACTTTTTGATACCGTGATTTTCAGTAAAAATCTTCAAAGGCTTGCAATCTTTTAATTTCAAACAAAAAATTCAATGGATCTGTCTACTAAACATGATAAAATGAGGTATCAACTTCAATCGGACGTAGTAATAGATTATTGCTGTTTATTTTCTCCGGTTGTGCTTGTTCCTATAGATAAAGCGTAATAATGTGGGTATTTTTACCCATTTATTACCTAAGCGGATTTATATCAATTCCCTACCGGAATCGTTTTTGTCTATCAATTTCTTTTTTGCATAATTTCCTGTGATCTGCAGTAAATGGTGCATACATATCATATTTTATGCTGATAAGATGAATTAAATAATTATTCATAATTTGTGGTTTTTCTACTTTCAATAACATTTTTTTAAATATATTCAAATGTATTGAGTACACATTCAAATATGAACAAGTACCCTGTCCTACCCCGTCATGATATATTTCTGTTCTGTCCTACCCCGTCATGGTATATTTCTGTGAATCGATTAAACTAGTGGTGGGGGGGGGGGGGGGGGGGGGAGAAATTATTATGTAAATTGTAGTGACTTTTAAAATACAATAAGAATGGCATACCCATGTATATATTATTTTTCTATTCAGTACAGATTTCTTATTTAATAATTCAAAAATATGTAAATATGTATATATATATATATTTATATATATATATATATATATATATATATATATATATATATATATATATATATATATATATATATATATATATATGAAAGGTGAATTGAATTAGATTAAATTCTACATCAAGCTGTCAAGAATAAATGTTTTACTTTGGCGACAAGATAATAAAGCAAATACATGACTATTTATTATACTACGGGCATTCAAATATTCCGGACTCATGCAACAACGGACACTCATAAGACAATTCTAGCCAAGATCATCCAAAGGCAGGTCTGTGTAACAGTCTCACATATGTCCTAGGATAGCCTAAGATCATCCTAAAATATATTCTACGACATGTCTGAGGACACTTTTATGATGTTTTCATTAGAATAGTGTGAAGATAACAAGGAGTAATCAGAATCCGTAAATCTAAGAAGGACAGACAGCACAATGATGAAACGAAAAGGGATACAAAGACAAAAAACAATCTACAACACATCAACACGACACCCCCTCCTCCCCGGTTCATGTTGATGTTTCTTTTGTAAATTTGTGCGACCAACAGTATGCTCTTCGATACACAATGTGCATCAGTAAGCAGATATTTAGACAAACAGACAAAATAATTGATTAAACAGAGAAAATCTAACTTGAAATCTACCTCTAACTCATGCCTCGGCTTGAAATAACATTAGCATAATTCTCTACTACAATTTTAATGTTTTGAAGTTTCATAAATCGACCAAACAAGTGTTTGTTGTTCTTCCCAGCAGGCATTGAGTGCAAATGAGTTTTAAGTCAACAATTTTCTTAACTATGTCATGCAATACTCGGTATATATTCATTGATGCGATACAAAATAGGTTCTGTAAGGTAATATTATTGACAAAAAAACGGGGGTTTAATTTTCATTAAATTATGGACTTCAATCTAAACTGTTATCCAACCCAGTGTTGAATACATAAATCAGAAAAGGAAATATAAGAAACATATATTTCACACTTGAGTGATTTTGTGTTTCATTTGCATGTAATCATTATAATTACAGGCAGATATTAATACTCTTTCGCAGGTGCGTTCACATAGGTAAACATATTTTATTCCTAATACGAAAAAATGTTGAAATAACACAACAATTAATGGATGCGTTGGTGTAGACTAAAAGAACTGACATTATGATAATATAAAATTCCCGTGGGTTCAACTATAGTTGCAGTTTCTTATTGATTTAAGATTTTTTTTTTAATTGTTATTAAATAAAACTTAAGGAAACAAAAACAAAAAGAAAAGAAATGAAATGACATATGAATGTGTCATTTGATTTTTAGTATCAACATGTTATTTGATTGATTGGTGTTTAACGCCACCTTAAGCAATTGTTCAGCTATATCGTGGTGTGAATAAATTTGATATTAACTTAAGTCACCTACAAGACCTTCAGAAATAAAACATTAAATGTTATTTGAGAGAATAGCATAAGAACAATAATTTTGTGAATATAAAAAACCTGCAATTAGAATTAGAATTAAGTAAAATTGTTGAGAGAAAAGAAAATACAAAAATGATACACAGCATTCAATTAGATATCTACGTTTTTTGTTATTTACTTGAAAGTGTTTTTCGTCTATTAATTTATTTAATATCTACATGAATATGATTTGTGTAAATCCACACACAGCTAACCTCATAATATTGAATTGTCCCAAAATTATAAACTGAATGGTTAAAGCTACAGGGAGTTATGGCTATGGTGTTTAACGCCACTTTCTACAATATTTCAGTTATATTGTGTCATATTTTCAAAGATATTAATTACATTCTGTGTTACCAAATAGATATTCTATATTTTTTCTACTTTAAAAATTAACATATATTTATGTTTGTAATAAATACACAATCACTGATTTAATATACTAAAATATCAGTGATAAAAATATAATTAAAGAGAGGAATGAAACATTTTATTGTAAGCTTAAACTTGTAAATACAGACATTTCCCCAATCCTACTCTTCCCTTAAGACTACTCTGATACCATTTAACAATTTTATTTAAATAAGATCTTGTTTAATTTAACAACAAGTGATGTTTATATCAGCTTTGTTTCTTATTTGGCATTTTTATGATTCTTATCGAACTTAAACTGCACTTAATCCACAAGAATATGGCAGGGGAATTTTGTCGTAAAATGTCATTTTCTATTTACAGTTTTTAAAGAATTAAATTTTTTTGTTGGCATTTTATGCGTCTGCAATGTCAATTTCTGTGCAATTTGGTAAATTTTAATACCACTATAACCTAGCTAAGACTGCTATTTACCGACATTTAATAGAAACGTTTTAAATGCTACAAAATAAAATTTATTGCAGAGAAATACTAAATAATTGGGTGTTTTAAAGCATTCTTGAAGATAGTATTAAATTAATTTGACAATGAGAAGAAAAGGCAACTATATTTTTTTTCTCCGCATGTTAGGATCACGTGAAAAAAGTTATTTATTCCGGATTCAGATATTAAATATAATTTTGTTTTTGTTATTCCAGATTTAATATGAAACAATTATACTGTATGCACAAGATTCAATATTCTTTATTTCTCATAAAACATTAGTTGAAACAGTGGTACAGAAAATTTGCCAATTTAACATAAATAGATATTAAATTATAATGTAAAACAATTTTAATGTATGCACAAGCATAAATAAACTATGATAAAAATATGTACAAGAGGTGTATTAGTATGAAAAGTTTGAATAATTTAAACTCAATGTGCAAATATTATGCCCTGACAAGCTGTTTCGTGCAGACTTAGTTCTTTTTTCTATTTTTGCAATACGTACGGCAAAATATTGATTAGCGTAGAAACTACTAATTATGAAAAGTCAGAAATAATTACTTGTTCAATATAGCCACATCAGTGAGAATTTTATTCTATTTTTTGCCCATTTGTTCGATAATTTTACAATCTGTCGGCGAAGAGAGTTTATGTCAGGTTTAATGCAAGTATTGTAACTCCCCATTCTTAACGCTGCATTTCATGTGTTTGTTTGGTAAATGGAGTTGAAAATGGATTTCTAGTTGTAAACACGTCAACGAAAACAAAGAAAATTTATTTGAAAAATGGAGTTTAATGGAAAAAAGGTTAAAATAATCTCAATGACAAATTTTTAACTGATAAGAGTTTTATTGGGGAAAAATTACATGTCAGAAACATGTGTTGTCGACTATTATTTGGATTTTTTTTTTAAATAAGAAATAATTGCTAATTCATGCTTATGAATAATTTAATCCAGCTTAAATAGAGTTTGTCTTCTCAATATTATATAGAAATGAATGTGTATGGCTACAAATATATTATAGATTAAAAAGTGGACATACAACATACATGTACATGAATATAAATATTTATAAAAGTGTCTTTTATTTATATTTCATCGAATTATTTAGAGTATAAATATTCAAATATTAAAGAATTTAAATAAATACTTATGAAGGTACAAAAATAACCACAAAAACTTTAACCTTGTTTGAGGGTGATTTAAAAAAAATGAAATATATGCAATCCGAAATTAATGATATGAAAATAAATTGCTTGTATTTCATTGCAAAATGATACTTCTTTCATTTTATTGCAAAATTAACTTTAATTTGCATCAAATACAATGCAGAATTATTGCCGTAATTAAAAATAGATAAAGATAAATAAAACTGTGCAATAAAAGACGTTTAACGTGCAGATATCTTAAATAATGGAGTCAATCATCATAGCTCTTACTCTTCAAATAATATCATGTTCTTAATCTATTTTTATTGTAATTTTAACAACTGATCACTTATCTGTTGTAGAAGACCTAAAAATAAAATTAAAATTGAATTTAATTGTATAAATAACTGAAATGTTCCAAATGTACTTAATTCTACACCCTGTGAACCGCGAGACAGACCTTGTTTACGTTCTTAAGTTGTCGTTCTTCGTGTGTAATTCTGTGTGTATTTTTATTTACACCTATCGTTAAACAAATTATAGGTTTTTATTTTATATTCGTGTTTAATTTATATCACTCTCCTCCATTTTCGTAGACTTTTTTTTTCTGTGAAAAGTAGATTTTGTTATATATTAAAATTGAGATTACTCTTCCTACAAAAATGTCCAAGGTTTTATGTAAATAAAACTTGTATTATTATTCTTATTCACCGGTAATGTCAAAACAGAAACTCGCACATTAATATAAATTTACATAAATTCATTTTTGCTTACAATTGTTATAAGATAAGAGCCATTCATTTTCAGGTCATAATCTTATATGTCTTGCTGAAACTATTTCATATACATTTTGTATGTAAACAAAAACAAAAATAAATAGCATATTTAATAAAAAATCCAAAAAAAATCAATATTTCTAATTTTACAATAAACAAATACTTACCAACTATTCCCATCCATGGATAAAATGGTGTTGGAGGTTCACTCCCTGTATTCTGGTTCTGGTCTGTTTTTAATGTTTTCTGTAACATCAGGGGACAGGAATCGGCGTTAGTTGAGTAAGGACTTGTACTGTTGTGTACGGAATCTGGTGAACTTGATTGTACTCCGTGGGGTGGAGGACTCCAATTTTCGGTACTGCAATTACTAAAGGATCTTGACACTAAATTGTCTTCGGATTGATGTGCGGGAGGGGGTTGAAAATTTGTACTTCTCCCTCCATGCTCGCCACTATTTCCTGATGAATTTTGTCTCGTATGAGAGTCCTGATTCTGGTGGTACGGTGAGTATCCATTTGGTAACCGATGATGATCAGAATTAAAATTATTATTATGGTACGCAGATAACTGATCGGCAAATCTTGATGCTAAAAATCCAAAATTGTTCGAATTGTAACCGACATTATGAGACATATGTGGATTTTCTGAATATTGAGCGAAAAACGATGATGGATAGTATGAGTTCATTTTCCACAAATTTCTTTCCTTATTTTCTTATTTTACCCACTACATGACCTTAACAATAAAATAACCTATGATTTGTGTTCGTCCATACTCAATGTCGGCCAAAATAAATCATTTGCATAGAAATCGGAGCACACTACGATTAGCCAATCAGCGCGCGGATAACAAACCTCGTTTCGGTAAGATGATCCGTTGACCGAATCACACCCTTCCTATGTGAATGAGAAAATAAAATGACTATTTCTATCCAATTTCATTGTCTCTTGCTCCTAAGTTAACGAACAATTTCATTATAATCCTAAAAACAGCTCTTAAATTATTGGAATAATCAATTGAAAGGAATTAACAACATAAAAGTTAGATTTTTATACATTATTTAACACACAATGAGTTAAAATGGCATTCTCTGTATGTTAAATGTACAAAATATCATAAGAAATTTGATTCTCAAATTGATTCAAATTTTTTTTTGTCAAATTCAACAAAGACAAACAATCAACAAAGATTATTTAAATTTTTACATTGTTTAATAATTATCTAGAATGGAGATCAAATTACCATATCTCTCGTTAAAAAAATAGGAAATAGTTGTTCAAGAGTATCATTTTACAAATTTCAGACGGATAATTTAACACACTAGTATTTTATATCACACATATAATTAAAAAAAAAACTCGCAAATTTAATAAATATTTTATTTAATCAGACAAAAAGTAATAAATTGTTAAAACATGACAATAATCTACAAAAAAGGAGAGGAAAAAATTTTAAATTAAAAACTAATTTTTTTGTTATTTAATTTGAAAGGTTAATTTAATTATGCAAATAAACTTTTATCTTTGCATACTCAAACGTTACCGTGTTAACGTTGGTGTTTACGAATTTAAATCAAACGAAATATCCATATTGGATCAATTTATTGTTTTCTGTGATGCCTTAGACGTCTTTATGACTCTGTGTTGTTTATGACAAAATCAAGTCTGTAATGTTATATTGAGCTACGGGGAAGACTTTTCTTATTATTTCGGAAGACTTCTCAAACATTTTGCGCCATTTCTTATAAATTTGTAATAAGAAGTGAAGAATAAATCATAAAATTAATTTTCTTTCAGTGGAATTGGCGAAGAAGTTGCGTTGAATTAAAACTTTTCTATCACCTGGGTTGTTAAGTTACCATGGAAAATTTAAATAAAACTCAAATTTGATCATTTTTCCTTAAACATAAATCAATTTTACAAACGAGAACAATTTCATAGTGAAATGCTTCTATTATTCAACACTTTGCGTTTTGTTTGCGAAACAAATCTAGAAAATAGGATGCGCACTCAAAATTGACAGTTTATGGTGTAAAATGTGATTTTTTGCTTCATTATAACAAATATTTGTAATCCATTTATTTTGTAAAATCACCACATTCAGAAAATTTAATTAACCACAAATTTGATGGATGTGAATTTATAGAACATGCTTTTAGAAATATTGGTGTTTATCCTTTAATGCTTTTTGCGGATTTACGAAAACCAGCATAACATTTGTTAAAGATTCAAGATTTTTCATTTCTCATTGAATGATTGATGTTTAGCACAGTATTTCAGCTATTTCATTTCTCACCGCCATGATATAACTGAAATATTGTTGAAAGTGGCGTTAAACACCATAACCCCTCATTTCTCATAAAGCCATAGTTAAAACAGTGATACAGAAAACATTTCCAATCACTTGATTGGTTGGTGCTTAACGCCAACCTTAGCAGTTTTGGAAATTTAATCAATGTTCCATTCACAACTAATGAGCTTGAGAACTATGGTTATAGTTTCCTGTCTTTTTCTTGATATCAAAATCTTATTATTTTGTGTTTTGCAAGAATAATCTGAAAAATCCGCTTAAATTTAATATATCAGTATAAAGAGATGAATTTATTTGCTCTAAAAATAAAAATAAATTAAAAATCATATACAATTTTTGTAACACAAAATAGATGATTTATGGCGCTTAGAAAACGTGTACTGCCTTCAAAAGCTATAAAAATGCCGTATGTTGACATCTATATAGAAATTGTCTTTAAAAACAACATATACCCTCATGGAAATATTGTTTCTTCACTTCTTCTTGTGGAGGCTTATTTTTATAATAACTCAACTTTCATAAATCAATGGAAAGCCCTTAGGCTCCTACCATAAATCAAGACATTCTGAATTCCAACACAAGCTCTAATGCAATTCTATCGAACGGTTTCATCCCCTGTGAATTCTATTTCCTATTTTTCCTCTTGCTTCCCTCCACAGTTTGGATATCCAATTTTGTCTACGGTCAAATAAATTATTGCCAGTGACCCTATCCACGTTATAACTTCGGCCTGATCAATGTCTTAATCTAGTCTTCTAGATTGGTCAGTATGTGTTTGGAATTTTATTAACAAGATTGTCAGGGGATTTATAGAGCTTTTTGTCAAAGGGCTAATCCTGAATGAATGGCTTATTCGATTTTATTTTGTTTTCAATATAAGAAAAAAAGTAATAATAACTCATAATTGTCAAATAAGTTATGAAATATTTTCTGGAAATTATTTGAGGTATTAGTATTTTTTTTAGAAAATGAAAATGATTCATTGTATATGGATTTTATTATTATTTTTTTTTTATATATATAAATCCGAAAATCATTTAATATCACAAAAAATAGTATTTTTTTTATAATACAGACTAAATATGATTCAATCTCACTTAGGATACAGTGTCAATTTCTTTTCAATTTTCGTGGCAGGCGCAATATCTTTAATTATATACAAAAGTTAAATTTATTGCAATTTAAAGACACAAACATATGGTGTGGAATCTTGTAATCCTATCAAAGTAATTTGTCATTCCATTGTATTGAAATTCACTTGTTGAAAAAGATTATTTTATTTCTTTTTCTTCATTTTTTATGTATCATAAGTATGATAGAAAAATCAACAAATGGCATACTGTGTATTCAACAAAATGATACTGTCGTCTTACCTAACCATGCTTTCTTCGTCATATTGGTGGCGCTGACTTTTTATCCCTCACCACAGGTGACAGCGCCACTTTGTCAAAGAAAAATATAGTTAACCCCACTAGTTGTTATATTATTGTATTTTTCTATTATTTTTTTAAAGTCTGTCCTATACCTATATCTTAAGATCTAGGAGTATTTCATTATTTTGTCATGCAGAATTACATATACAAATGTACAAATATATTTGTAGTATACATTTACTTATGTGGACAATATTTAGGTTGATATAGTGTAATGTTTGAAAACAATTTCTGTCTAGAAAATAACAGCTTTTTCGTCTTATTTATTATTTTTCTATGGAAAATAAAAAAAAATAGTTTTCGAAACAACTCATATATCACCATAATAAATTTGCAGAGCAAAGATACAAATATATATTAAAAATAATTGTCATCAAATTTTGTAAAAAAAGAAAAAAAGAAAAAAAAAGAAAAGAAAAGAACCTAAGAAAAAAGAATAATAGACAAACAACCCTTATCACACACAAAGTCAGGAACGAATCAAACCCTATTCTAAGAATGTAAAGCTAGCACCACATCAGAAAAATCAAAGAAACATTGCTGTCAATTTGTCTGTTTGTTTGTAGACAATAAAATAACAGTTTATAGCCAAATTTGTCAATATAAAAAATTTGCAATAAAGAAAAGCATGTAATTGTTTTGTGAGTAATTCAAATAATTGCAAATACCATTCTGTTTCCATGGATATTGGCTACAAAGAGTAAGAGATTGAAGTTCGTAGGGTGTGATATATGTTTGTTGTGATATTAGATATTCTCATTGTGTATTGCCACAGAGCTAGATTTCTTCACGTAATTAGATAATTTGTATATCAATTTATCGATTTTTTTTCAAGCTTATTTTTTTTTCGATTTAAGCTCATTACGAAAATGAAAATCTAAAGATTGAAATCATTGAAATATTGTATTTTATCACCATAGAGATTCATGTTCAGATTTTTTTTTCGTTTATTAGGGATCATTGTTTTGTATTTGAAAACACATCCTTCTAATGGTTCTGAAGCGAAAGACTCAATTTCAAATTTACAAATATATATTAAAAGAGAAAATAAGATAAAATAGTTGTTAATATAAGTAATTAAAGAGAAAAATATATATATAAAAAACGATGAAATTAGTAGCTTTTTTTTTATTTATGTAAACTTGAGAATTAAACAAGTTCAAAAGGTTAATAAGAGAATAAGCAAAGTCAAAGAAGAAATATTAGAGAGAGAAAAAAGGGACGAAATTGACCCTATCTTAGTGACCCTCAGAATCGAACAGTGTACAATTTAAATCACTCGCTCGGTTCTACAGGGTAAATACGACAAGGTGCATACAATCTAAATTTGTTACATATCAAAAGAGAAAAAAAGCGTGACTGAAGCTCTTATAAACAGTTAAAATAGTTTTGAAATATTTTAAGCAAGAAAGAAAGTTCTTGAATTATAACTATCAAGAAATTAGAAGAAAAAATTTAAAAGATTCTTGTTAAAATTTAAATTTTTTTTTTGTTTTTATTCAATATCTCATCAGCTTTTTGATAAAAATGCAAAATTTGTGCTTTATTTACAAGAAATTAGAAAATAACACTAAAAGATGCTTGTTAAAATTTAAAAAGTATTTTCTGTATTTTTTATTCAAAATGCTATAATTTAATTTTTACTTTGGTCATATTTAAGAAGATTATTATGTATATTTTTTTACTAAAAAAAAAACCATTAAAATTTAAGCAGGTATTTCACAGGTAAAATGAATAAATTAGTAACGATATAGGTCATGTATTTTCTCCAAACCGCCATAAGACAAAAAATGTCGAATGATAAATAAGTTTTACTACAACTTTGTATTATGGTGTGTAGTTTCGTGTCGATAAATATGAACACGATGTGAGGTTTTTGTGAGTTAGGGGTGGCCAATGGGATTTTAATGTCGTTCCGCAATTTATATTAATCAGTATGTGTGTTGTCTGTCGACGTTAGCGAGTAAAATATAGATCACTTTACCGTGTTCTTTTGACAGAATAAATAATATAATATGTAGCGAAAAAGACTGGTCGTTTTATTAAGAAGACTGGAATCATCTTTTATGCATATCCTACTGTTAAAATGGCTGACCTTTTAGACGAGTGCAATCTTGGGCGTAGGTAGATAGGTTTTGCTCTCAGTCGACGGCCATGTTTAATTCCATAACAGTTCAGCTTGCGGCGTGGAACGAACAGCCGTTTTCAATGATAAACTTAATGTTAGTAATGTTTTCTGTTCAATTATTTTTTTCCCCGTTTAACAAATAATAAATGTTTCACTAATGGTTGTAAATTTCTTCATTTTACAACTGTTAATTGGTCAAAAATCAGTGAATTTGACTTCAGGACATGGTAAAAACGTCAAAATGTTTTAAAATCAATTTGATTACGATGTACGTTTGAAAGATTTGTTTCACCTTCTGGGTAAAATATTAACTATTTTTGTATTGATTTATTAACATAAAAATTGATGTTTTATAAATTTGAACATCAAACATTTACTAAAAGTTAAATGTATATGTTTGATATATAAATTAAGAATTTGGTAAAATATCCCATGAAAATAATTATGTTATAGGTCTGTCTTAGATATATGTTTACATTTTTGAAGTGTTCCTAATTATCTTCCGCCACCATATTACTTAAATATTATTGAAAGTGGCGTTAAACACCATAACCATAACCCTTACTCTAATTATTGTTGTTTATTTTGTTTTATTATTCTTCTATTTATGGAGGAATATAGTTTCCTACACAAACAATATCCGTCTATCAAATCTTTCAAGACTTTATATGGTTTATTAACAGCCATACATTTCTTATTGCCACCTTGAGCCACATTAGTCCATTGTATCTATAACAAGACACAAAAAGATGGACAGATATCAAAAATAAATCTTTGAGAAATGAAGATTTAAAAAAACAATTTTGTATTGTGTTTCTGAATTGTTTCTCTTTGTCTTGTGTACCCTGTGTTGTCCGTTTCTCTGGATTGTCCATTTTTGATTACTCCTTCGGTATTCTCTAACGTTTATTTTCTACCCCCCTTTTATATAAAAAAAAAGAAAAAAAAAAAGGAATTTATCTACCCATTTTCCCCCCACCAATCAATTTGTGACTGTTTTCTATATACAACACTATATAACTAAATTGATCCCATTCTCTAACAGAGATGTGTTGATTTCTCCACAATGCACATTAGTGCACTCTGTAATCAATTTCAATAAGGTTTCAATTTCACTTCTATTATTCCCCTGTCAACACTCTCCATAAAAAGATAGAAAACAAACACCAATTTAATTCACATTGAATATGCAATAATTCATAAGCAAGTTATTAAATTAGAATCACCCAGTGTTAAAATACACCTCTTTGAACTGCCAACTTTAATTTTACATACGGTATATATTTGTGAATATTAAGATCAGCTGATAGCTTTCAACATACTTTGAACTATATAGCGATGATGGGTTTTTTTATTGAACAAAGTGTTATTTTTATGGTAGGAATATTGTTATGCGGTGAACGAGTGCATTCATTAACCAAAGCAAAAATGTATATGAAAACAAAATAAAGCTTTTCTTGTATGAAATCTAGGCTATCATATACATATATTTGAGTATCTGTTCTTCTCTTATATATACAGAGATGATTCTAGTTAGAAAATACATTGACTGAAAATCAATGGAAACTAACTGAAACCATCTACGCACGCCTTTTAAATGATCCATTTTTGACCTGTTCTGTCTGTGTCCAACAACTTTCGGAAATTTCTTTCCAGTGTAAAATAGCTGAAATCATTTAAATAAATGACAACATTCATCCCTGTATATATATAAATGTACATATATAAATAAATATATATATATATATATATTTCATAGTCAACAATAGAGATATTTTGTATACGGAAATCAACTTGAAAAACTAAGTTTAAGATTTAAAATAAGTTACACTTCATTGTTTCATACATACATTAGTACATGTATATATATTTCTTTTCTAGTCAACAATTAAGGCATTTTGTATACGGAAATCAATTTACTAGTCGTGGTTAAGAATGTAAATAAGTTACACTTCATTCTTTCGTACATACATGCATATATATGTCTTTTCTATAGTTTTTGTATTCGCAAATCATCTTTAATAGCTGTGGTTAAGATTGAAAATAAGTTACGCTTCATTGTTGAAGATTGAAATTTCCTGTAATAGATTACGGTATACACACCAAGCGATCATCTTCTTGTCTTTTATCTCCTCTTTTGAAAGACAGTTTAGCAAACCAATACGTCAAGTCACAGGCGTTTTAAAGATGAATGTAGCTGCTATCTGAGAGGTTAAGATACTTCAAGAAAGAGAACTTTACAAAAATCCATTTATTATTTCTTTTTCATCAGAGTTACAAAAACGGTATCAAATGTTCTCCAGATTTTCTCACTAAATAAATAAAATGTCTTGCTCAACAGTTTAGAATTATTAATGTTTCTTATGTTTAAACGCATCTGTTCTATTCCAAAGCATTATTTCTCGTTTTCTTTTGATCTTTTATTACGCAGATGAGTGGTAGAAAACAAAACATACTAGCCGTTCTCTCGCCAATGTTCCAGTTTTATCTCTGTTGATAAAAAAAAATGAGGGGGGGGGGGAGGGGGTAAAATATTACTTTTTCCTTAGTGTTATAACATACACTTTGGAAAGATACGAAGACCTTCAGTCACCTTCTTCCCATAGTACAAAAAATACGAAGACCTACTTCCCTATAATACAACAAGATCTCACAAGCATTTTGATATAAATGCAAAATTTGTGTTTTATGGACAATACTATACAGATAAATGCAAAGTTTCGTTTCGTTTAAATACCTGAAAATAGGTTCACACACTACACAATTTCAAAAACCAGAGAACGATTAACCTAGGCAATTTACTAAGCTCACGTTAAAAACATATTATTAGAAAACACAAGTGTGAGGCAATCATAGACATTTGTTGTACAATTAACAAACTATAACCATAAAATAATTAGTGCAATTATGTTATACCCACTTAACCCATACCCGTACCTCGTACGAATCTGTTAATAACATGCAGATCTATTGGAATTTAAAGAAAGTTTTTCCACTTTGAATTTCAAGAAAACGAGTTCAATATTTGTCAAGTTCGCCATTACCCATGCAGAGTGTTCTCAGTTCGCGATAGAGACGAAATCGTATACTTTTTATGGTTTTTCTGACAGCAGAGTTCTAACATTTCCCCAAGTCTCTATGCTGACAATTCATTCTTGGCATTTTGATGTTTGCGTGGTTATTTATTAGGAACCAAGGGTTTCCATCATGACCGAGGCAAATTTAGAGTATTTTCATGGGAATTTTATTACTCGATTTAAAGATTGTTTATATTATGGTTAAAAGCATGCTTTCAGAGATGGTGTTCAAGATGGACGATTTTGCTTCCACATGTTCAGCCGCTGTTTTTAAAGACTGACATTTCATTTCCTTAATAAATTTCAATTCTGGTATAAAAATTGATAAAGCATATTTTTTGCAAAATTTTAAATAATATGATATGCAACAAAGCAAACTTACAACGACATGAAGTGGCGCTAAACACCATAAACAAACAAAGCAGCGACGTGTAATCAATTATTGTCTACACTAAAACCTCTTCAATATTATTTGTTTTCATTCAGATATGGGGGGATGTAATAAGAAAGGAAAAGAAAAGAAATCGAATGTTGGCGTTTTATTTATGTGCATTCTCCTAAAACAATTGTTATATTTATTTCAGATATTGGAGGAGGGGACGATAAAAGAAAGAGAACAGCAAGGAAATTGAATATAGGTAATTTCTTTATATACAATCTGCTAAAACAATTGATTTGCATATCATTTTTTAATCTATAGATAAATTTATAATTTACTTTTTTGTTTGATAATATGTTTTTTAAAAAAAACTATCACTTTCCTTTTGCTTTTAATGTATCGTATCCTATCATAACTTGTGATCTGGATCAGGTATCAGATTTTCCCATAATTCTCTTTTATTACAAAATAAGGAGTTAATACAGGTGTTATTCCGCCGTACACATCATTGTAGATATCACTAGATTTACGGCGTGAAGACACGACATGTAATAAATGACTTTTTGGAACTACTTTCAACGAAGTTGTGCGGATGAATATTTAAATGATAAAAAGAACTAGCCAATCAAAAAACTCGATACAAATGTCAACACTAGTTCGGCAATTTAAGATAGTGGAAATATTCACAGCTTGTTTTCTACCATAAAAATAACATAAAAATAAAATAATCGGATATAAATGCCAGTATCGGTTACAAATTCAAATAAATGGGGAAAAAAAGATGAATAGATTAGCTAATTTTTCCACGATTCTTGTAAATATGAGGGCCAGTCATTCGTGCAATTTTATTAAATATATTTTGGACTAAAATCTATTTCAAAATCTAGTAAGTTCATTTTCCAAAAACTATCATATTTCTTTTATAATTATAATTATATTTAATATCTTGATATCATAGATTGTGAATTAATGTTAACATAAGTAAGTAAGACAATTATTATTAAATTATTTGATTGAGGGGAATTAATTAATAAACGTAATTAAAGATAAACAATATTTAATAATAAGATATGTTAATATTGCTTTCATTATAGCTTTATTCAGAAATTTCTTGAACTTATATTAAATTTTAGACCTAAATAAATAAATGATTAAATAAAAATAAATAAAATACTAAAGTTTATTATATAGATATATAAAAACTTATCTTATTATTAGCGCAATTGTAATTGCAAATTATCAAGATTAAGGCTTCCATCAAACTTTATTTTGTAACTGACTTCTCCCTTTAATGAAATATTTAGTTGTAGACGATTATCATATCCCAATAGAACAAACGAAATAAAAGAAGCATTTACAAAATTGGATTTGTAATCGAATCTCTTTTATGTTTGATCGTCGTAACTACGAAATAAAAAAAAATGTAACTTAAAACTTACAAAAAATTAATATAAAAACAAAGTATTATTTTCTCTTTTAGTATTATTTTTCTTCTGTCCCATAAGATCTAGGGATTATTTATATTTATCAACAATATCATTCACTAAAATAAACATTGATTTCGTGTATTCCAGAAATAATGGAACAACACTAGACGACCATCCACATGTGTGGTCAAGTTTCACGGGAATTATTACAAATATTCACATTGTCTGTTCTTTAATTTCTCATCAGAATTCAAGTCAGTGATACTGAGATCATACAACAGAAATATAGGTTTAAACATAAAAGGTTTCTATCAGACGAACAAAGGATGGATTTCTTTTTTCTTTAGTTCATAATTGACATCAGCAATTTTATTTTATATATAATGTATAGTAAATCCGTTAACACTGTTTTAATCATTAACAAAACAAAATCTTTAATAAGACTAAATTAATTACTTTATTTACTTTATTTACTTTATTTACTTTATTTACTTTATTTACTTTATTTACTTTGTTTACATTATTTACTTTATTTACTTTATTCTATAAAAAGCATCCTAATTAAAAAAATAAATAATAAACCGAAAAATAGATATATATTTGTAAGTTTTATAACACTTTTTTGTAATATAAGCCACACATTCTTTATTTAAAGAAAGTTCAATACATGAAAATTTTACAGAGAAAGTAGAAAAATTACATAAAAGATAATACAGTTAATATATATTAGCAATCAAGAAAGGAGACCAATCAACAAGCACAGCTGCTTATTTAAGAAACAGAAAAAAAAAGAGAAAAAAAAAGGAAAATAAGAATCTCTACAAATCTTTTACTTTTCCTTATTTACAAGAAAAGAATTGCTCTTGTCTGTCGGCATACTATCATTATCTTTTGATGTCAACATATCGAAATATTTATAGTTTACAACTTAATTTAGCAATAGATGAAATGGATAATATGACCATTCAAGGTGTCAAACACAGGCCAAGTTTATGTCCCTATTACCCATCAAAAAGTGACCAGTTAACCTGCACGTAGTGACCTCTCAGCGATCAAATATACACACTATAATAGATTACATTACACGATTTGTTTTGGTAGTTCTAACACACTATCATTTGTTTGTATCGTACCCCCCTTTTTGTAAATAAAAATTCATATTTATCTTTATTCTCATACAGCCAAAAACATTGGTACAGAGAAAAATGACAAAATAATAATAATAAAACAAATACTAATAAAAAATTGATAAAGTGTTATAATATATTAAAACAAACAATTCCTTAAGACAGAATTCTTTATTTCATGATAAAATAAAACAGAGAATTGAAATTTAACAGAAAGAAGGTAGAAAGCAGTGATTGTCAACAATTTCAACATACAGATGACAAACCTCTCCCCTGGATTATTTTAAGACAATAAGATGACACTATGGCAGTCTTAGTCTTGAGTTGAGACAGGAATAAACAACATGGTGACACAAGCACACCGCATGAAAATAAATAACATGAGATATTTACTTAGAAAGAATTATTTTTTTGTAGAGAAACACAAGGTTTATAATAGAAATATCTTTCTTTTCTTTCTCTTAGACATGAACAATGCGTTCATGACATTTTTTTCTGTGGCATATGTAAGAATTTAGGTGTAAATGAACCATAAATAAAGTCTCCCTTGAACTCCGGTAAAAAAATACTTAAAAGCAAATAATTCTGAAATAACAATTTGTGCTTTTGTCAAAAGCAAAAAAAAACAACAATGGAAAATGACACACTTCATATCCCACCTTAAGAACAATAATGCGAGACAATTGAGCTTGCAATAATTAAAAGAAAAAAAAAAAAAGTTTTCAGAACAAATGACAAAAAATAATATGAAAACTGTATATATAAAGATTTCTGTTATTATTCATATCTTATATTTATTAAATACAGTTTTTATATATAAATGAGAAATACCTTTTTATTAGATATCCTTGAAAATTATATAAAAAATACATATAAAATCTTTAATAATTAATTCAAAGTATATATAATATTTATTTCAAGATGTTTTGGTTTGATTTCATCTGAAACGCCAAGAAATGACAAAAGTTGTGTGGTGTCTAAGACAGACAGACAGTTAAGCTAAAAAAACTATTTCACGTACGGAAATGCTATAAGCTAGGTTCATTGAACTGAAAAGAGGAATCAATACACTTCGGCGATCCACTGATGATTCCTAATTGTTTGAACTCTAATGGATGGAAGACATGACAATGCAAGCAATTATGAAATAATCACATTTTTTTTCTTCTAAAAAAATAATTCTGAAGGAGGAAGACATATCAATGTTGAGAAAAATAGACAATTCCAGAATTAAAAAAAAATACGTAGGAATTATTTGGAGAAAAACAAACATGGTAAATAAATTATTTGTCAATTCTTAAAAACTGAAAACTAGGACAGTAAAAGACGTGACAAGACAATTGTGATGGATAGGCTATCGAATATTTCTGACAAGAATGACCACAGTTCCCTCCCCTTGGCGAGTTATATCATTAGCGTCAGGAATAAAGCGTTTCGATTGGTAGAACAGAAGTAATAAGTTTCAAATGAATTAAATGAGTTCCAAAATAATTGTTATTAATGAGTAAGTAATGTAATTGTATTTACAAATCATTACAATTTATAACGAGTTATCTCCCGTCCTACAACATTGTATAATGTATGCAAATGTTATGCATATTTCATGTTGCATATCTATAGTTGATATGGTTTGGTATGGTGTTTAACGCCACTTTCAACAATATTTCATCTATATCGTGGCGGTCAGTTTTATAATTGGAGGAAACAGGAGTACCAGGAGAAAACCACCGACCTATCGCAAGTCACTGACAAACTTTGTCACATAATGTTGTATCGAATATATCTCTCTATGAGCGGGATTCGAACTCACAACTTTAGTGATGCTAGGCACTGATTGCACAGGTAGTTGTAAATCCGACTACCACACGATCACGACCACGACGACCCCTATATCAATAGTTGATATGATGTTGGTGAATAAAGATTAGTTTTTTGCATTCAGAATGTTCATACTGTATTCATATGTTTTGTATTCTTTGATTTTAAGCATACCAAAGCAGTTGTCTACTCGGTACAACAATAACTTGTAAATTATTTTTGCCCCGTCACGTTTCCTCATTGTTAAACATTTCTTCACTGACTTACTAAGTACTATACAGTATACACACGTTCAAACAACAATGCTTTATTTTTCTACAAAACAATACCACCATTCATTGTCAGAGAGAGGCAAAAAGAAGATACTAGCGTAAAATAAACAGAGGTTAATGTAAGACAGTGGAAATTAACAGTGCAGGATTTACCCATAGGCTTGACGGACTGATACATACTTATACTGTCATAACGCAATGTACTCTCCAGACTCGAAACAATTCTTCGGTAATCTTCCTTGCACAGTTGCACTCCATTTCAGAATATCGCAGACTATTAAACACCCATCAGCATCCTCGTCTTTATTTAATTTGATTAAACACTCTTCCATCTTCCTCTATTCGCGAGGGTGGGGAATTGGGAGGGGCCTACCGAAATAGACTAGGGCCTCGGTTCATCCAAATCCGGCACTGGATATTAGCAAGCAAAATTATGACGAATGCTTTTAAATAATGATGCGATCACCCATAATGAACTGGAACCACATAAATGGCAAATGTATTAGTCTCAACAAGGTACCAGTCTCAACAAGGTACCAGTCTCAATAACCATAGAGAAGAAATATAATACCAATCGAAAATCGTAGAAACTGAGGCAAAATCGACAACCCTAACATGCACATACTTTACAGCACGCTTTCCTTGATTTTTACAGAAACTTCAATAAAAAGTGGCGGCGTTAAATTAATTTTATGAATCCAAACCTCCCCTCTTGGAATGATGTGGTAAGGATTTTTGTTGACAGATATGCCATATGATGTCATACATTAAAAAATAAAAAAAAACTTTTAAGCAAGTGAACACCATAAAAACTAGATTGGATTCGAATGAGCAATATATACAATCAAAAAGCAAAAACCTGAAAGTGCTGCACATGGCTAATTAGCATCTTCTTGTTCATTCTTTTATATCTATCGATTCATATCATATGAAGTGCACGTGTGATTCATGTTTGGTGATACTCCTACACACAGAACCCACCTGAAGCCAATTGGACCCAGTGCTGGAGTTATCTCATCTCGGCTGTTCAAGAACACACAACAACACATTGCAGGTTTTACAGAGAACAATTGAACTGCGCACCTCTTAAGACCGACCCTGCCTACATACACAAATACATATATGTATTCTATTTCTGTCAAGAATGATAGAAATATAGGATCGAATTGGCCATTTGAAATGAATTCATTACCAAATCAACCACATGCATCTTTTTAAAGAAAACAAAAACAATTGAAATATGTGGAACAAAACTGACCCTTTGTCTCTGTTCATATAATACACGCGCTGTTTTCCAAAAATAGACCCCGCAAGAAACATCCCTATTACTATATTCTGCCATGTTGTTCACTACCAGATATGTGTGGTCACAGCAGTGTATTGCTATTACTTGTATTCCAGCTATCAAAAACCTGCCAAGTAAATCTAATACATGAGTGTGTCATATACAAATACAAAGGTTCAAAGACCTGCCAAGTAAATCTAATACATGAGTGATCCATATACAAATACAAAGGTTCAAAGACCTGCCAAGTAAATCTAATACATGAGTGTGCCATATACAAATACAAAGGTTCAAAGACCTGCCAAGTAAATCTAATAAATGAGTGTGTCATATACAAATACAAAGGTTCAAAGACCTTCCAAGTAAATCTAATACATCAGTGTGCCATATACAAATACAAAGGTTCAAAGACCTGCCAAGTAAATCTAATACATGAGTGTGTCACATACAAATACAAAGATTCAAAGACCTGCCAAGTAAATCTAATACATGAGTGTGCCATATACAAATACAAAGGTTCAAAGACCTGCCAAGTAAATCTAATACATGAGTGTGCCATATACAAATACAAAGGTTCAAAGACCTGCCAAGTAAATCTAATACATGAGTGATCCATATACAAATACAAAGGTTCAAAGACCTGCCAAGTAAATCTAATACATGAGTGTGTCATATACAAATACAAAGGTTCAAAGACTTGCCAAGTAAATCTAATACTTGAGTGTGCCATATACAAATACAAAGGTTCAAAGACCTGCCAAGTAAATCTAATACATGAGTGTGTCATATACAAATACAAAGGTTCAAAGGCCTGCCAAGTAAATCTAACACATGAGTGTGCCATATAAAAATACAAAGGTTCAAAGACCTGCCAGGCAAATCTAACACATGAGTGTGTCATATACAAATACAAAGGTTCAAAGACCTGCCAAGTAAATTTAATACATGAGTGTGCCATATACAAATACAAAGGTTCAAAGACCTGCCAAGTAAATCTAATACATCAGTATGCCATATACAAATACAAAGGTTCAAAGACCTGCCAAGTAAATCTAATACTTGAGTGTGCCATATACAAATACAAAGGTTCAAAGACCTGCCAAGTAAATCTAATACATGAGTGTGTCATATACAAATACAAAGGTTCAAAGACCTGCCAAGTAAATCTAATACATGAGTGTGTCATATACAAATACAAAGGTTCAAAGACCTGCCAATCAAATCTAATACATGAGTGTGTCATATACAAATACAAAGGTTCAAAGACCTGCCAAGTAAATCTAATACGTGAGTGTGCCATATACAAATACAAAGGTTCAAAGACCTGCCAAGTAAATCTAATACATGAGTGTGACATACATAAATACAAAGGTTCAATGACCTGCCAAGTAAATCTAATACATCAGTGTGCCATATACAAATACAAAGGTTCAAAGACCTGCAAGTAAATTTAATACATCAGTGTGTCATATACAAATACAAAGGTTCAAAGACCTGCCAAGTAAATCTAATACATGAGTGTGCCATATACAAATACAAAGGTTCAAAGACCTGCCAAGTAAATCTAATACGTGAGTGTGCCATATACAAATACAAAGGTTCAAAGACCTGCCAAGTAAATTTAATCAATGAGTTTGTCATATACAAATACAAAGGTTCAAAGACCTGCCAAGTAAATCTAATACATGAGTGTGTCATATACAAATACAAAGGTTCAAAGACTTGCCAAGTAAATCTAACACACGAGTGTGCCATACATAAATACAAAGGTTCAATGACCCACCAAGTAAATCTAATACATGAGTGTGCCATATACAAATACAAAGGTTCAAAGACCTGCCAAGTAAATCTAACACATGAGTGTGCCATATACAAATACAAAGGTTCAAAGACCTGCCAAGTAAATCTAATACATGAGTGTGTCACATACAAATACAAAGGTTCAAAGACCTGCCAAGTAAATCTAATACATGAGTGTGTCATATACATATACAAAGGTTCAAAGACCTTCCAAGTAAATCTAATACATCAGTGTGCCATATACAAATACAAAGGTTCAAAGACCTGCAAGTAAATCTAATACATCAGTGTGTCATATACAAATACAAAGATTCAAAGACCTGCCAAGTAAATCTAATACATGAGTGTGCCATATACAAATACAAAGGTTCAAAGACCTGCCAAGTAAATCTAGTACATGAGTGTGCCATATACAAATACAAAGGTTCAAAGACCTGCCAAGTAAATCTAATACATGAGTGTGCCATTTACAATTATAAAGATTCACAGACCTGCCAAGTAAATCTAATACGTGAGTGTGTCATATACAAATACAAAGGTTCAAAGACCTGCCAAGTAAATTTAATAAATGAGTGTGTCATATACAAATACAAAGGTTCAAAGACCT
This sequence comes from Bathymodiolus septemdierum, assembly GCA_963383655.1. Taxonomy (NCBI): domain Eukaryota; kingdom Metazoa; phylum Mollusca; class Bivalvia; order Mytilida; family Modiolidae; genus Bathymodiolus; species Bathymodiolus septemdierum. The sequence goes on from OY726529.1 coordinate 64,932,962, forward strand.
GCCAAGTAAATCTAATACATGAGTGTGTCATATACAAATACAAAGGTTCAAAGACTTGCCAAGTAAATCTAATTCATGAGTGTGTCATATACAATTATAAAGATTCACAGATCTGCCAAGTAAATCTAGTAAATGAGTGTGCCATATACAAATACAAAGGTTCAAAGACCTGCCAAGCAAATCTAATACATGAGTGTGCCATATACAAATAGAAAGGTTCAAAGACCCGCCAAGCAAATCTAATACATGAGTGTGCCATATACAAATACAAAGGTCCAAAGACCTGCCAAGTAAATCTAATACATGAGTGTGCCATATACAATTATAAAGATTCACAGACCTGCCAAGTAAATCTAGTAAATGAGTGTGCCATATACAAATACAAAGGTTCAAAGACCTGCCAAGCAAACATAGTAAATGAGTGTGGCATATACAAATACAAAGGTTCAAAGACCTGTCAAGTAAATCTAATACATGAGTGTGTCACATACAAATACAAAGGTTCAAAGACCTGCCAAGTAAATCTAATACATGAGTGTGTCATATACAAATACAAAGGTTCAAAGACCTGCCAAGCAAATCTAATACATGAGTGTGTCATATACAAATACAAAGGTTCAAAGACCTGCCAAGTAAATCTAGTAAATGAGTGTGTCATATACAAATACAAAGGTTCAAAAACCTGCCAAGTAAATCTATTACATGAGTGTGTCATATACAAATACAAAGGTTCAAAGACCTGCCAAGTAAGTCTAATACATGAGTGTGCCATATACAAATACAAAGGTTCAAAGACCTGCCAAGTAAATCTCATACATGCGTGTGTCATGTACAAATACAAAGGTTCAAAGACCTGCCAAGTAAATCTAATACATGAGTGTGTCATATACAAATACAAAGGTTCAAAGACCTGCCAAGTAAATCTAGTACATGAGTGTGTCATATACAAATACAAAGGTTCAAAGACCTGCCAAGTAAATCTAATATATGAGTGTGTCATATACAAATACAAAGGTTCAAAGACCTGCCAAGTAAATCTAATACATGAGTGTGCCATATACAAATACAAAGGTTCAAAGACCTGCCAAGTAAATCTCATACATGCGTGTGTCATATACAAATACAAAGGTTCAAAGACCTGCCAAGTAAATCTAATACATGAGTGTGCCATATACAAATACAAAGGTTCAAAGACCTGCCAAGTAAATCTAATACATGAGTGTGTCATATACAAATACAAATGTTCAAAGACCTGCCAAGTAAATCTAGTAAATGAGTGTGCCATATACAAATACAAAGGTTCAAAGACCTGCCAAGTAAATCTAGTAAATGAGTGTGTCATATACAAATACAAAGGTTCAAAGACCTGCCAAGCAAATCTAATACATGAGTGTGCCATATACAAATAGAAAGGTTCAATGACCTGCCAAGCAAATCTAATACATGAGTGTGCCATATACAAATACAAAGGTTCAAAGACCTGCCAAGCAAATCTAATACATGAGTGTGCCATATACAAATACAAAGGTTCAAAGACCTGCCAAGCAAATCTAATACATGAGTGTGCCATACAAATACAAAGGTTCAAAGACCTGCCAAGCAAATCTAATACATGAGTGTGCCATATACAAATACAAAGGTTCAAAGACCTGCCAAGTAAATCTAATACATGAGTGTGCCATATACAATTATAAAGATTCACAGACCTGCCAAGTAAATCTAGTAAATGAGTGTGTCATATACAAATACAAAGGTTCAATGACCTGCCAAGTAAATCTAATACATGAGTGTGTCATATACAAATATCAAGGTTCCAAGACCTGCCAAGTAAATCTAGTAAATGAGTGTGGCATATACAAATACAAAGGTTCAAAGACCTGCCAAGTAAATCTAATACATGAGTGTACCATATACAAATACAAACGTTCAAAGACCTGCCAAGTAAACCTAATACATGAGTGTGCCATATACAAATACAAAGGTTCAAAGACCTGCCAAGTAAATCTAATACATCTGTTTGCCATATACAAATACAAAGGTTCAAAGACCTGCCAAGTAAATCTAACACTTGAGTGTGCCATATACAAATACAAAGGTTCAAAGACCTGCCAATCAAATCTAGTAAATGAGTGTGTCATATACAAATACAAAGGTTCAAAGACCTGCCAAGTAAATCTAATAAATGAGTGTGTCATATACAAATACAAAGGTTCAAAGACCTGCCAAGTAAATCTAATACATGAGTGTGTCATATACAAATACAAAGGTTCAAAGACTTGCCAAGTAAATCTAACACACGAGTGTGCCATATACAAATACAAAGGTTCAAAGACCTGCCAAGTAAATCTAATACATGGGTGTGCCATATACAACTATAAAGATTCACAGACCTGCCAAGTAAATCTAGTAAATGAGTGTGCCATATACAAATACAAAGGTTCAAAGACCTGCCAAGCAAATCTAATACATGAGTGTGCCATATACAAATAGAAAGGTTCAAAGACCCGCCAAGCAAATCTAATACATGAGTGTGCCATATACAAATACAAAGGTCCAAAGACCTGCCAAGTAAATCTAATACATGAGTGTGCCATATACAAATAGAAAGGTTCAAAGACCCGCCAAGCAAATCTAATACATGAGTGTGCCATATACAAATACAAAGGTTCAAAGACCTGCCAAGTAAATCTAATACATGAGTGTGCCATATACAACTATAAAGATTCACAGACCTGCCAAGTAAATCTAGTAAATGAGTGTGCCATATACAAATACAAAGGTTCAAAGACCTGCCAAGCAAATATAGTAAATGAGTGTGCCATATACAAATACAAAGGTTCAAAGACCTGCCAAGCAAATCTCATACATGAGTGTGCCATATACAACTATAAAGATTCACAGACCTGCCAAGTAAATCTAGTAAATGAGTGTGCCATATACAAATACAAAGGTTCAAAGACCTGCCAAGTAAATCTAATACATGAGTGTGCCATATACAAATACAAAGGTTCAATGACCTGCCAAGTAAATCTAATACATGAGTGTGCCATATACAAATACAAAGGTTCAAAGACCTGCCAAGTAAATCTAATACATGAGTGTGCCATATACAACTATAAAGATTCACAGACCTGCCAAGTAAATCTAGTAAATGAGTGTGCCATATACAAATACAAAGGTTCAATGACCTGCCAAGTAAATCTAATACATGAGTGTGCCATATACAAATACAAAGGTTCAATGACCTGCCAAGTAAATCTAATACATGAGTGTGTCATATACAAATACAAAGGTTCCAAGAACTGCCAGGTAAATCTAGTAAATGAGTGTGGCATATACAAATACAAAGGTTCAAAGACCTGTGAAGTAAATCTAATACATGAGTGTGTCATATACAAATACAAAGGTTCCAAGACCTGCCAGGTAAATCTAGTAAATGAGTGTGTCATATACAAATACAAAGGTTCAAAGACCTGCCAAGTAAATCTAATACATGAGTGTGTCATATACAAATACAAAGGTTCCAAGACCTGCCAGGTAAATCTAGTAAATGAGTGTGTCATATACAAATACAAAGGTTCAAAGACCTGCCAAGTAAATCTAGTAAATGAGTGTGTCATATACAAATACAAAGGTTCAAAAACCTGCCAAGGAAATCTAATCCATGAGTGTGTCATATACAAATATAAAGGTTCAAAGACCTGCCAAGTAAATCTAATACATGAGTGTGCCATATACAAATACAAAGGTTCAAAGACCTGCCAAGTAAATCTCATACATGCGTGTGTCATATACAAATACAAAGGTTCAAAGACCTTCCAAGTAAATCTAATACATGAGTGTGTCATATACAAATACAAAGGTTCAAAGACCTGCCAAGTAAATCTAGTAAATGAGTGTGCCATATACAAATACAAAGGTTCAAAGACCTGCCAAGCAAATCTAATACATGAGTGTGCCATATACAAATAGAAAGGTTCAAAGACCTGCCAAGCAAATCTAATACATGAGTGTGCTATACAAATACAAAGTTTCAAAGACCTGCCAAGTAAATCTAGTAAATGAGTGTGCCATATACAAATACATATGTTCAAAGACCTGCCAAGCAAATCTAATACATGAGTGTGCCATATACAAATAGAAAGGTTCAAAGACCCGCCAAGCAAATCTAATACATGAGTGTGCCATATACAAATACAAAGGTCCAAAGACCTGCCAAGTAAATCTAATACATGAGTGTGCCATATACAATTATAAAGATTCACAGACCTGCCAAGTAAATCTAGTAAATGAGTGTGCCATATACAAATACAAAGGTTCAAAGACCTGCCAAGCAAACATAGTAAATGAGTGTGGCATATACAAATACAAAGGTTCAAAGACCTGTCAAGTAAATCTAATACATGAGTGTGTCACATACAAATACAAAGGTTCAAAGACCTGCCAAGTAAATCTAATACATGAGTGTGTCATATACAAATACAAAGGTTCAAAGACCTGCCAAGCAAATCTAATACATGAGTGTGTCATATACAAATACAAAGGTTCAAAGACCTGCCAAGTAAATCTAGTAAATGAGTGTGTCATATACAAATACAAAGGTTCAAAAACCTGCCAAGTAAATCTATTACATGAGTGTGTCATATACAAATACAAAGGTTCAAAGACCTGCCAAGTAAGTCTAATACATGAGTGTGCCATATACAAATACAAAGGTTCAAAGACCTGCCAAGTAAATCTCATACATGCGTGTGTCATGTACAAATACAAAGGTTCAAAGACCTGCCAAGTAAATCTAATACATGAGTGTGTCATATACAAATACAAAGGTTCAAAGACCTGCCAAGTAAATCTAGTACATGAGTGTGTCATATACAAATACAAAGGTTCAAAGACCTGCCAAGTAAATCTAATATATGAGTGTGTCATATACAAATACAAAGGTTCAAAGACCTGCCAAGTAAATCTAATACATGAGTGTGCCATATACAAATACAAAGGTTCAAAGACCTGCCAAGTAAATCTCATACATGCGTGTGTCATATACAAATACAAAGGTTCAAAGACCTGCCAAGTAAATCTAATACATGAGTGTGCCATATACAAATACAAAGGTTCAAAGACCTGCCAAGTAAATCTAATACATGAGTGTGTCATATACAAATACAAAGGTTCAAAGACCTGCCAAGTAAATCTAGTAAATGAGTGTGCCATATACAAATACAAAGGTTCAAAGACCTGCCAAGTAAATCTAGTAAATGAGTGTGTCATATACAAATACAAAGGTTCAAAGACCTGCCAAGCAAATCTAATACATGAGTGTGCCATATACAAATAGAAAGGTTCAATGACCTGCCAAGCAAATCTAATACATGAGTGTGCCATATACAAATACAAAGGTTCAAAGACCTGCCAAGCAAATCTAATACATGAGTGTGCCATATACAAATACAAAGGTTCAAAGACCTGCCAAGCAAATCTAATACATGAGTGTGCCATACAAATACAAAGGTTCAAAGACCTGCCAAGCAAATCTAATACATGAGTGTGCCATATACAAATACAAAGGTTCAAAGACCTGCCAAGTAAATCTAATACATGAGTGTGCCATATACAATTATAAAGATTCACAGACCTGCCAAGTAAATCTAGTAAATGAGTGTGCCATATACAAATACAAAGGTTCAAAGACCTGCCAAGCAAACATAGTAAATGAGTGTGGCATATACAAATACAAAGGTTCAAAGACCTGTCAAGTAAATCTAATACATGAGTGTGTCACATACAAATACAAAGGTTCAAAGACCTGCCAAGTAAATCTAATACATGAGTGTGTCATATACAAATACAAAGGTTCAAAGACCTGCCAAGCAAATCTAATACATGAGTGTGTCATATACAAATACAAAGGTTCAAAGACCTGCCAAGTAAATCTAGTAAATGAGTGTGTCATATACAAATACAAAGGTTCAAAAACCTGCCAAGTAAATCTATTACATGAGTGTGTCATATACAAATACAAAGGTTCAAAGACCTGCCAAGTAAGTCTAATACATGAGTGTGCCATATACAAATACAAAGGTTCAAAGACCTGCCAAGTAAATCTCATACATGCGTGTGTCATGTACAAATACAAAGGTTCAAAGACCTGCCAAGTAAATCTAATACATGAGTGTGTCATATACAAATACAAAGGTTCAAAGACCTGCCAAGTAAATCTAGTACATGAGTGTGTCATATACAAATACAAAGGTTCAAAGACCTGCCAAGTAAATCTAATATATGAGTGTGTCATATACAAATACAAAGGTTCAAAGACCTGCCAAGTAAATCTAATACATGAGTGTGCCATATACAAATACAAAGGTTCAAAGACCTGCCAAGTAAATCTCATACATGCGTGTGTCATATACAAATACAAAGGTTCAAAGACCTGCCAAGTAAATCTAATACATGAGTGTGCCATATACAAATACAAAGGTTCAAAGACCTGCCAAGTAAATCTAATACATGAGTGTGTCATATACAAATACAAAGGTTCAAAGACCTGCCAAGTAAATCTAGTAAATGAGTGTGCCATATACAAATACAAAGGTTCAAAGACCTGCCAAGTAAATCTAGTAAATGAGTGTGTCATATACAAATACAAAGGTTCAAAGACCTGCCAAGCAAATCTAATACATGAGTGTGCCATATACAAATAGAAAGGTTCAATGACCTGCCAAGCAAATCTAATACATGAGTGTGCCATATACAAATACAAAGGTTCAAAGACCTGCCAAGCAAATCTAATACATGAGTGTGCCATATACAAATACAAAGGTTCAAAGACCTGCCAAGCAAATCTAATACATGAGTGTGCCATACAAATACAAAGGTTCAAAGACCTGCCAAGCAAATCTAATACATGAGTGTGCCATATACAAATACAAAGGTTCAAAGACCTGCCAAGTAAATCTAATACATGAGTGTGCCATATACAATTATAAAGATTCACAGACCTGCCAAGTAAATCTAGTAAATGAGTGTGTCATATACAAATACAAAGGTTCAATGACCTGCCAAGTAAATCTAATACATGAGTGTGTCATATACAAATATCAAGGTTCCAAGACCTGCCAAGTAAATCTAGTAAATGAGTGTGGCATATACAAATACAAAGGTTCAAAGACCTGCCAAGTAAATCTAATACATGAGTGTACCATATACAAATACAAACGTTCAAAGACCTGCCAAGTAAACCTAATACATGAGTGTGCCATATACAAATACAAAGGTTCAAAGACCTGCCAAGTAAATCTAATACATCTGTTTGCCATATACAAATACAAAGGTTCAAAGACCTGCCAAGTAAATCTAACACTTGAGTGTGCCATATACAAATACAAAGGTTCAAAGACCTGCCAATCAAATCTAGTAAATGAGTGTGTCATATACAAATACAAAGGTTCAAAGACCTGCCAAGTAAATCTAATAAATGAGTGTGTCATATACAAATACAAAGGTTCAAAGACCTGCCAAGTAAATCTAATACATGAGTGTGTCATATACAAATACAAAGGTTCAAAGACTTGCCAAGTAAATCTAACACACGAGTGTGCCATATACAAATACAAAGGTTCAAAGACCTGCCAAGTAAATCTAATACATGGGTGTGCCATATACAACTATAAAGATTCACAGACCTGCCAAGTAAATCTAGTAAATGAGTGTGCCATATACAAATACAAAGGTTCAAAGACCTGCCAAGCAAATCTAATACATGAGTGTGCCATATACAAATAGAAAGGTTCAAAGACCCGCCAAGCAAATCTAATACATGAGTGTGCCATATACAAATACAAAGGTCCAAAGACCTGCCAAGTAAATCTAATACATGAGTGTGCCATATACAAATAGAAAGGTTCAAAGACCCGCCAAGCAAATCTAATACATGAGTGTGCCATATACAAATACAAAGGTTCAAAGACCTGCCAAGTAAATCTAATACATGAGTGTGCCATATACAACTATAAAGATTCACAGACCTGCCAAGTAAATCTAGTAAATGAGTGTGCCATATACAAATACAAAGGTTCAAAGACCTGCCAAGCAAATATAGTAAATGAGTGTGCCATATACAAATACAAAGGTTCAAAGACCTGCCAAGCAAATCTCATACATGAGTGTGCCATATACAACTATAAAGATTCACAGACCTGCCAAGTAAATCTAGTAAATGAGTGTGCCATATACAAATACAAAGGTTCAAAGACCTGCCAAGTAAATCTAATACATGAGTGTGCCATATACAAATACAAAGGTTCAATGACCTGCCAAGTAAATCTAATACATGAGTGTGCCATATACAAATACAAAGGTTCAAAGACCTGCCAAGTAAATCTAATACATGAGTGTGCCATATACAACTATAAAGATTCACAGACCTGCCAAGTAAATCTAGTAAATGAGTGTGCCATATACAAATACAAAGGTTCAAAGACCTGCCAAGTAAATCTAATACATGAGTGTGCCATATACAAATACAAAGGTTCAATGACCTGCCAAGTAAATCTAATACATGAGTGTGTCATATACAAATACAAAGGTTCCAAGAACTGCCAGGTAAATCTAGTAAATGAGTGTGGCATATACAAATACAAAGGTTCAAAGACCTGTGAAGTAAATCTAATACATGAGTGTGTCATATACAAATACAAAGGTTCCAAGACCTGCCAGGTAAATCTAGTAAATGAGTGTGTCATATACAAATACAAAGGTTCAAAGACCTGCCAAGTAAATCTAATACATGAGTGTGTCATATACAAATACAAAGGTTCCAAGACCTGCCAGGTAAATCTAGTAAATGAGTGTGTCATATACAAATACAAAGGTTCAAAGACCTGCCAAGTAAATCTAGTAAATGAGTGTGTCATATACAAATACAAAGGTTCAAAAACCTGCCAAGGAAATCTAATCCATGAGTGTGTCATATACAAATATAAAGGTTCAAAGACCTGCCAAGTAAATCTAATACATGAGTGTGCCATATACAAATACAAAGGTTCAAAGACCTGCCAAGTAAATCTCATACATGCGTGTGTCATATACAAATACAAAGGTTCAAAGACCTTCCAAGTAAATCTAATACATGAGTGTGTCATATACAAATACAAAGGTTCAAAGACCTGCCAAGTAAATCTAGTAAATGAGTGTGCCATATACAAATACAAAGGTTCAAAGACCTGCCAAGCAAATCTAATACATGAGTGTGCCATATACAAATAGAAAGGTTCAAAGACCTGCCAAGCAAATCTAATACATGAGTGTGCCATACAAATACAAAGTTTCAAAGACCTGCCAAGTAAATCTAGTAAATGAGTGTGCCATATACAAATACATATGTTCAAAGACCTGCCAAGCAAATCTAATACATGAGTGTGCCATACAAATACAAAGGTTCAAAGACCTGCCAAGTAAATCTAATACATGAGTGTGCCATATACAAATAGAAATGTTCAAAGACCTGCCAAGTAAATCCAACACATGAGTGTGCCATATACAAATACAAAGGTTCAAAGACCTGCCAAGTAAATCTAATACATGAGTGTGTCATATACAAATACAAAGGTTCAAAACCTCCCAAGTAAATCTAGTAAATGAGTGTGTCATATACAAATACAAAGGTTCAAAAACCTGCCAAGGAAATCTAATACATGAGTGTGTCATATACAAATACAAAGGTTCAAAGACCTGCCAAGTAAACCTAATACATGAGTGTGCCATATACAAATACAAAGGTTCAAAGACCTGCCAAGTAAATCTCATACATGCGTGTGTCATATACAAATACAAAGGTTCAAAGACCTTCCAAGTAAATCTAATACATGAGTGTTCTATATACAAATACAAAGGTTCAAAGACCTGCCAAGCAAATCTAATACATGAGTGTGTCATATACAAATACAAAGGTTCAAAGACCTTCCAAGTAAATCTAATACATGAGTGTTCTATATACAAATACAAAGGTTCAAAGACCTGCCAAGCAAATATAATACATGAGTGTGCCATATACAAATACAAAGGTTCAAAGACCTGCCAAGTAAATCTAATACATGAGTGTGCCATATACAAATACAAAGGTTCAAAGACCTGCCAAGTAAATCTCATATATGCGTGTGTCATATACAAATACAAAGGTTCAAAGACCTGCCAAGTAAATCTAATACATGAGTGTGTCATATACAAATACAAAGGTTCAAAGACCTGCCAAGTAAATCTAGTAAATGAGTGTGCCATATACCAATACAAAGGTTCCAAGACCTGCCAAGTAAATCTAACACATGAGTGTGCCATATACAAATACAAAGGTTCAAAGACCTGCCAAGTAAATCTAACACATGAGTGTGCCATATACAAATACAAAGGTTCAAAGACCTGCCAAGTAATTCTAATACATGAGTGTGTCATATACAAATACAAAGGTTCAAAGACCTGCCAAGTAAATCTAACACATGAGTGTGTCATATACAAATACAAAGGTTCAAAGACTTGCCAACTAAATCTAATACATGAGTGTGCCATATACAAATACAAAGGTTCAAAGACCTGCCAAGTAATTCTAATACATGAGTGTGTCATATACAAATACAAAGGTTCAAAGACCTGCCAAGGAAATCTAACACATGAGTGTGTCATATACAAATACAAAGGTTCAAAGACTTGCCAAGTAAATCTAATACATGAGTGCTCCATATACAAATACAAAGGTTCAAAACCTGCCAAGTAAATCTAATACATGAGTGTGTCATATACAAATACAAAGGTTCAAAGACCTTCCAAGTTAATCTAATACATGAGTGTGTCATATACAAATACAAAGGTTCAAAAACCTGCCAAGGAAATCTAATCCTTGAGTGTGTCATATACAAATATAAAGGTTCAAAGACCTGCCAAGTAAATCTAATACATGAGTGTGCCATATACAAATACAAAGGTTCAAAGACCTGCCAAGTAAATCTCATACATGCGAGTGTCATATACAAATACAAAGGTTCAAAGACCTTCCAAGTAAATCTAATACATGAGTGTGTCATATACAAATACAAAGGTTCAAAGACCAGCCAAGTAAATCTAGTAAATGATTGTGCCATATACAAATACAAAGGTTCAAAGACCTGCCAAGTAAATCTAATACATGAGTGTGTCATATACAAATACAAAGGTTCAAAACCTCCCAAGTAAATCTAGTAAATGAGTGTGTCATATACAAATACAAAGGTTCAAAGACCTGCCAAGCAAATCTAATACATGAGTGTGCCATATACAAATACAAAGGTTCAAAGACCTGCCAAGTAAATCTAGTAAATGAGTGTGCCATATACAAATACAAAGGTTCAAAGACATGCCAAGTAAATCTCATACATGCGTGTGTCATATACAAATACAAAGGTTCAAAGACCTGCCAAGTAAATCTAATACATGAGTGTGTCATATACAAATACAAAGGTTCAAAGACCTGCCAAGTAAATCTAGTAAATGAGTGTGCCATATACAAATACATATGTTCAAAGACCTGCCAAGCAAATCTAATACATGAGTGTGCCATACAAATACAAAGGTTCAAAGACCTGCCAAGTAAATCTAATACATGAGTGTGCCATATACAAATAGAAATGTTCAAAGACCTGCCAAGTAAATCTAATACATGAGTGTGTCATATACAAATACAAAGGTTCAAAACCTCCCAAGTAAATCTAGTAAATGAGTGTGTCATATACAAATACAAAGGTTCAAAAATCTGCCAAGGAAATCTAATACATGAGTGTGTCATATACAAATACAAAGGTTCAAAGACCTGCCAAGTAAATCTAATACATGAGTGTGCCATATACAAATACAAAGGTTCAAAGACCTGCCAAGTAAATCTCATACATGCGTGTGTCATATACAAATACAAAGGTTCAAAGACCTTCCAAGTAAATCTAATACATGAGTGTTCTATATACAAATACAAAGGTTCAAAGACCTGCCAAGCAAATATAATACATGAGTGTGCCATATACAAATACAAAGGTTCAAAGACCTGCCAAGTAAATCTAATACATGAGTGTGCCATATACAAATAAAAAGGTTCAAAGACCTGCCAAGTAAATCTCATATATGCGTGTGTCATATACAAATACAAAGGTTCAAAGACCTGCCAAGTAAATCTAATACATGAGTGTGTCATATACAAATACAAAGGTTCAAAGACCTGCCAAGTAAATCTAGTAAATGAGTGTGCCATATACCAATACAAAGGTTCCAAGACCTGCCAAGTAAATCTAACACATGAGTGTGCCATATACAAATACAAAGTTTCAAAGACCTGCCAAGTAAATCTAACACATGAGTGTGCCATATACAAATACAAAGGTTCAAAGACCTGCCAAGTAATTCTAATACATGAGTGTGTCATATACAAATACAAAGGTTCAAAGACCTGCCAAGTAAATCTAACACATGAGTGTGTCATATACAAATACAAAGGTTCAAAGACTTGCCAACTAAATCTAATACATGAGTGTGCCATATACAAATACAAAGGTTCAAAGACCTGCCAAGTAATTCTAATACATGAGTGTGTCATATACAAATACAAAGGTTCAAAGACCTGCTAAGGAAATCTAACACATGAGTGTGTCATATATAAATACAAAGGTTCAAAGACTTGCCAAGTAAATCTAATACATGAGTGCTCCATATACAAATACAAAGGTTCAAAACCTGCCAAGTAAATCTAATACATGAGTGTGTCATATACAAATACAAAGGTTCAAAGACCTTCCAAGTTAATCTAATACATGAGTGTGTCATATACAAATACAAAGGTTCAAAAACCTGCCAAGGAAATCTAATCCTTGAGTGTGTCATATACAAATATAAAGGTTCAAAGACCTGCCAAGTAAATCTAATACATGAGTGTGCCATATACAAATACAAAGGTTCAAAGACCTGCCAAGTAAATCTCATACATGCGAGTGTCATATTCAAATACAAAGGTTCAAAGACCTTCCAAGTAAATCTAATACATGAGTGTGTCATATACAAATACAAAGGTTCAAAGACCAGCCAAGTAAATCTAGTAAATGAGTGTGCCATATACAAATACAAAGGTTCAAAGACCTGCCAAGTAAATCTAATACATGAGTGTGTCATATACAAATACAAAGGTTCAAAACCTCCCAAGTAAATCTAGTAAATGAGTGTGTCATATACAAATACAAAGGTTCAAAGACCTGCCAAGGAAATCTAATACATGAGTGTGTCATATACAAATACAAAGGTTCAAAGACCTGCCAAGTAAATCTAATACATGAGTGTGCCATATACAAATATAAAGGTTCAAAGACCTGCCAAGTAAATCTCATACATGCGTGTGTCATATACAAATACAAAGGTTCAAAGACCTGCCAAGCAAATCTAATACATGAGTGTGCCATATACAAATACAAAGGTTCAAAGACCTGCCAAGTAAATCTAGTAAATGAGTGTGCCATATACAAATACAAAGGTTCAAAGACATGCCAAGTAAATCTCATACATGCGTGTGTCATATACAAATACAAAGGTTCAAAGACCTGCCAAGTAAATCTAATACATGAGTGTGTCATATACAAATACAAAGGTTCAAAGACCTGCCAAGTAAATCTAATATATGAGTTTGCCAAAAACAAATACAAAGGTTCAAAGACCTGCCAAGGAAATCTAATACATGAGTGTGTCATATACAAATACAAAGGTTCAAAGACCTGCCAAGGAAATCTAATACATGAGTGTGTCATATACAAATACAAAGGTTCAAAGACCTGCCAAGCAAATCTAATACATGAGTGTGCCATATACAAATACAAAGGTTCACAGATCTGCCAAGTAAATCTAATACATGGGTGTGCCATATACAAATACAAAGGTTCAAAGACCTGCCAAGCAAATCTAACACATAAGTGTGTCATATACAAATACAAAGGTTCAAAGACCTGCCAAGTAAATCTAATACATCAGTGTGCCATATTGAAAAACAAAGGTTCAAAAACCTGCCAAGTAAATCTAATACATGAGTGTGCCATATTCAAATACAAAGGTTCAAAGACCTGCCAAGTAAATCTAATACATGAGTGTGTCATATACAAATACAAAGGTTCAAAGACCTGCCAAGCAAATCTAATACATGAGTGTGTCACATACAAATACAAAGGTTCAAAGACCTGCCAAGTAAATATAATACATGAGTGTGTCATATACAAATACAAAGGTTCAAAGATCTGCCAAGTAAATCTAATACATGAGTGTGTCATATACAAATACAAAGGTTCAAAGACCTGCCAAGTAAATCTAACACATGAGTGTGTCATATACAAATACAAAGGTTCAAAGACCTGCCAAGTAAATCTAATACATCAGTGTGTCATATACAAATACAAAGGTTCAAAGATCTGCCAAGTAAATCTAGTAAATGAGTGTGTCATATACAAATACAAAGGTTCAAAGACCTGCCAAGTAAATCTAATACATGAGTGTGCCATATACAAATACAAAGGTTCAAAGACCTGCCAAGTAAATCTAACACATGAGTGTGCCATATACAAATACAAAGGTTCAAAGACCTGCCAAGTAAATCTAATACATGAGTGTGTCATATACAAATACAAAGATTCAAAGACCTGCCAAGTAAATCTATTACATGAGTGTGTCATATACAAATACAAAGGTTCAAAGACCTGCCAAGTAAATCTAATACATGAGTGTGCCATATACAAATACAAAGGTTCAAAGACCTGCCAAGTAAATCTAATACATGAGTGTGCCATATACAAATACAAAGGTTCAAAGACCTGCCAAGTAAATCTAATACATGAGTGTGCCATATACAAATACAAAGGTTCAAAGACCTGCCAAGTAAATCTAATGCATGAGTGTGTCATATACAAATACAAAGGTTCAAAGACCTCCCTTCGTAAGATTGCTTGGAGGTCGGTAATTTTGTTATTACCCTTATTCCTTTTTCTGGACAATTGCTCTATATTCAACTGCCAAATAATGCTGATTTTAAACCCCCGCCCTATATCCATATTTCCAGACCACTTCCTTATGTTTCTATTTCTAGACAACAGCCCTATATATTTCTTTCTGGGTCACTGTCCTATAGTCATATTATTTCTAGACCACTCTCCAATGGTCTACCTTATTAGCTCTGACAGGTCTGATATTGCGCTGTGGATGGCTGTTGGACATGCTAAGCGGTGGAGCGAAACATGTCCAACCGTCCTCCAAATCGTCATATCCGACCTTTCATGATTTGTAATTTCTGTTACAGGTAGAAGTACAAAGCTGACGGTCTCCTGATATGCTTGGTTTATCTATGCACAAAGACTATATATGTAGGGCCAATTTTTCGATATTTTGATCTATATATACAGTAAAACCTGTCTTGTGTGACCTTCCAAGGGAAGAGTGAAATATGTTCACATCAGACAGGAGGTCACTAGTATGTATATGACCTCTTACACCTACTAGTATATATATGACCTCTTACACCTACTAGTATATATATGACCTCTTACACCTACTAGTATATATATGACCTCTTACACCTACTAGTATATATATGACCTCTTACACCTATTAGTATATATATGACCTCTTAACATACTAGTATATATATGACCTCTTACACCTACTAGTATATATATGACCTCTTACACCTACTAGTATATATATAACCTCTTACACCTACTAGTATATATATGACCTCTTACACCTACTAGTATATATATGACCTCTTACACCTACTAATATATATATGACCTCTTACACCTACTAGTATATATATGACCTCTTACACCTACTAGTATATATATGACCTCTTACACCTATTAGTATATATATGACCTCTTACACCTACTAGTATATATAAGACCTCTTTCACCTACTAGTATATATATGACCTCTTACAACTATTAGTATATATATGACCTCTTACACCTATTAGTATATATATGACCTCTTACACCTACTAGTATATATATGACCTCTTTCACCTACTAGTATATATATGACCTCTTACACCTACTAGTATATATATGACCTCTTTCACCTACTAGTATATATATGACCTATTACACCTACTAGTATATATATGACCTCTTACACCTATTAGTATATAAATGACCTCTTACACCTACTAGTATATATATGACCTCTTTCACCTACTAGTATATATATGACCTCTTACACCTACTAGTATATATATGACCTCTTACACCTACTAGTATATATATGACCTCTTACACCTACTAGTATATATATGACCTCTTACACCTACTAGTATATATATGACCTCTTACACCTACTAGTATATATATGACCTCTTACACCTACTAGTATATATATGACATCTTACACCTACTAGTATATATATGACATCTTACACCTACTAGTATATATATGACCTCTTACACCTACTAGTATATATATGACATCTTACACCTACTAGTATATATATGACCTCTTACACCTACTAGTATATATATGACCTCTTACACCTACTAGTATATATATGACCTCTTACACCTACTAGTATATATATGACATCTTACACCTTCTAGTATATATATGACCTCTAACACCTACTAGTATATATATGACCTCTTACACCTACTAGTATATATATGACCTATAACACCTTCTAGTATATATATGACCTCTTACACCTACTAGTATATATATGACCTCTTACACCTACTAGTATATATATGACCTCTTACACCTACTAGTATATATATGACCTCTTACACCTACTAGTATATATATGACCTCTTACACCTACTAGTATATATATGACCTCTTACACCTACTAGTATATATATGACCTCTTACACCTACTAGTATATATATGACCTCTTACACCTACTAGTATATATATGACCTTTTACACCTACTAGTATATATATGACCTATAACACCTTCTAGTATATATTTGACCTCTTACACCTACTAGTATATATATGACCTCTTACACCTACTAGTATATATATGACCTCTTACACGTACTAGTATATATATAACCTCTTACACCTACTAGTATATATATGACCTCTTACACCTACTAGTATAAATATGACCTCTTACACCTACTAGTATATATATGACCTCTTACACCAACTAGTATGTATATGACCTCTTACACCTACAAGTATATATATGACCTCTTACACCTACTAGTATATATATGACCTCTTACACCTACTAGTATATATATGACCTCTTACACCTACTAGTATATATATGATCTCTTACACCTACTAGTATATATATGACCTCTTACACCTACTAGTATATATATGACCTCTTACACCTACTAGTATATATATGACCTCTTACAACTACTAGTATATATATGACCTCTTACACCTACTAGTATATATATGACCTCTTACACCTACTAGTATATATATGACCTCTTACACCTACTAGTATATATATGACCTCTTACACCTACTAGTATATATATGACCTCTTACACCTACTAGTATATATATGACCTCTTACACCTACTAGTATATATATGACCTCTTACACCTACTAGTATATATATGACCTCTTACACCTACTAGTATATATATGACCTCTTACACCTACTAGTATACATATGACCTCTTACACCTACTAGTATATATATGACCTCTTACACCTACTAGTATATATATGACCTCTTACACCTACTAGTATATATATGACCTCTTACACCTACTAGTATATATATGACCTCTTACACCTACTAGTATATATATGACCTCTTACACCTACTAGTATATATATGACCTCTTACACCTACTAGTATATATATGACCTCTTACACCTACTAGTATATATATGACCTCTTACACCTACTAGTATATATATGACCTCTTACACCTACTAGTATATATATGACCTCTTACACCTACTAGTATATATATGACCTCTTACAACTACTAGTATATATATGACCTCTTACAACTACTAGTATATATATTACCTCTTATACCAGCTAGTATATATATCACCTCTTACACCTACTAGTATATATATGACCTCTTTCACCTACTAGTATATATATGACCTCATACACCTACTAGTATATATATGACCTCTTACAACTACTAGTATATATATGACCTCTTATATCAACTAGTATGTATATCACCTCTTACACCTACTAGTATATATATGACCTCTTACAACTACTAGTATATATATGACCTCTTACACCTACTAGTATATATATGACCTCTTACACCTACTAGTATATATATGACCTCTTACACCTACTAGTATATATATCACCTCTTACAACTACTAGTATATATATGACCTCTTACACCTACTAGTATATATATGACCTCTTACACCTACTAGTATATATATGACCTCTTACACCTACTAGTAAATATATCACCTCTTACACCTACTAGTATATATATGACCTCTTTCACCTACTAGTATATATATGACCTCATACACCTACTAGTATATATATGACCTCTTACAACTACTAGTATATATATGACCTCTTATACCAACTAGTATGTATATCACCTCTTACACCTACTAGTATATATATGACCTCTTACAACTACTAGTATATATATGACCTCTTACACCTTCTAGTATATATATGACCTCTTACACCTACTAGTATATATATATGACCTCTTACACCTACTAGTATATATATATGACCTATTAAACCTACTAGTATATATATGACCTCTTACAACTACTAGTATATATATGACCTCTTACACCTTCTAGTATATATATGACTTCTTACACCTACTAGTATATATATGACCTCTTACACCTACTAGTATATATATGACCTCTTACACCTACTAGTATATATATGACCTCATACACCTACTAGTATATATATGACCTCTTACACCTACTAATATATATATGACCTCTTACACCTACTAGCATATATATGACCTCTTACACCGACTAGTATATATATGACCCCTTACACCTACTAGTATATATATGACCTCTTACACCTACTAGTATATATATGACCTCTTACACCTACTAGTATATATATGACCCCTTACACCTACTAGTATATATATGACCTCTTACACCTACTAGTATATATATGACCTCTTACACCTACTAGTATATATATGACCTCTTACACCTACTAGTATATATATGACCTCTTACACCTACTAGTATATATATGACCTCTTACACCTACTAGTATATATATATGACCTCTTACACCTACTAGTATATATATATGACCTATTACACCTACTAGTATATATATGACCTCTTACAACTACTAGTATATATATGACCTCTTACACCTTCTAGTATATATATGACTTCTTACACCTACTAGTATATATATGACCTCTTACACCTACTAGTATATATATGACCTCTTACACCTACTAGTATATATATGACCTCATACACCTACTAGTATATATATGACCTCTTACACCTACTAATATATATATGACCTCTTACACCTACTAGCATATATATCACCTCTTACACCGACTAGTATATATATGACCCCTTACACCTACTAGTATATATATGACCTCTTACACCTACTAGTATATATATGACCTCTTACACCTACTAGTATATATATGACCTCTTACACCTACTAGTATATATATGACATCTTACACCTACTAGTATATATATGACATCTTACACCTACTAGTATATATATGACCTCTTACACCTACTAGTATATATATGACATCTTACACCTACTAGTATATATATGACCTCTTACACCTACTAGTATATATATGACCTCTTACACCTACTAGTATATATATGACCTCTTACACCTACTAGTATATATATGACATCTTACACCTTCTAGTATATATATGACCTCTAACACCTACTAGTATATATATGACCTCTTACACCTACTAGTATATATATGACCTATAACACCTTCTAGTATATATATGACCTCTTACACCTACTAGTATATATATGACCTCTTACACCTACTAGTATATATATGACCTCTTACACCTACTAGTATATATATGACCTCTTACACCTACTAGTATATATATGACCTCTTACACCTACTAGTATATATATGACCTCTTACACCTACTAGTATATATATGACCTCTTACACCTACTAGTATATATATGACCTTTTACACCTACTAGTATATATATGACCTATAACACCTTCTAGTATATATTTGACCTCTTACACCTACTAGTATATATATGACCTCTTACACCTACTAGTATATATATGACCTCTTACACGTACTAGTATATATATAACCTCTTACACCTACTAGTATATATATGACCTCTTACACCTACTAGTATAAATATGACCTCTTACACCTACTAGTATATATATGACCTCTTACACCAACTAGTATGTATATGACCTCTTACACCTACAAGTATATATATGACCTCTTACACCTACTAGTATATATATGACCTCTTACACCTACTAGTATATATATGACCTCTTACACCTACTAGTATATATATGATCTCTTACACCTACTAGTATATATATGACCTCTTACACCTACTAGTATATATATGACCTCTTACACCTACTAGTATATATATGACCTCTTACAACTACTAGTATATATATGACCTCTTACACCTACTAGTATATATATGACCTCTTACACCTACTAGTATATATATGACCTCTTACACCTACTAGTATATATATGACCTCTTACACCTACTAGTATATATATGACCTCTTACACCTACTAGTATATATATGACCTCTTACACCTACTAGTATATATATGACCTCTTACACCTACTAGTATATATATGACCTCTTACACCTACTAGTATATATATGACCTCTTACACCTACTAGTATACATATGACCTCTTACACCTACTAGTATATATATGACCTCTTACACCTACTAGTATATATATGACCTCTTACACCTACTAGTATATATATGACCTCTTACACCTACTAGTATATATATGACCTCTTACACCTACTAGTATATATATGACCTCTTACACCTACTAGTATATATATGACCTCTTACACCTACTAGTATATATATGACCTCTTACACCTACTAGTATATATATGACCTCTTACACCTACTAGTATATATATGACCTCTTACACCTACTAGTATATATATGACCTCTTACACCTACTAGTATATATATGACCTCTTACAACTACTAGTATATATATGACCTCTTACAACTACTAGTATATATATTACCTCTTATACCAGCTAGTATATATATCACCTCTTACACCTACTAGTATATATATGACCTCTTTCACCTACTAGTATATATATGACCTCATACACCTACTAGTATATATATGACCTCTTACAACTACTAGTATATATATGACCTCTTATATCAACTAGTATGTATATCACCTCTTACACCTACTAGTATATATATGACCTCTTACAACTACTAGTATATATATGACCTCTTACACCTACTAGTATATATATGACCTCTTACACCTACTAGTATATATATGACCTCTTACACCTACTAGTATATATATCACCTCTTACAACTACTAGTATATATATGACCTCTTACACCTACTAGTATATATATGACCTCTTACACCTACTAGTATATATATGACCTCTTACACCTACTAGTAAATATATCACCTCTTACACCTACTAGTATATATATGACCTCTTTCACCTACTAGTATATATATGACCTCATACACCTACTAGTATATATATGACCTCTTACAACTACTAGTATATATATGACCTCTTATACCAACTAGTATGTATATCACCTCTTACACCTACTAGTATATATATGACCTCTTACAACTACTAGTATATATATGACCTCTTACACCTTCTAGTATATATATGACCTCTTACACCTACTAGTATATATATATGACCTCTTACACCTACTAGTATATATATATGACCTATTAAACCTACTAGTATATATATGACCTCTTACAACTACTAGTATATATATGACCTCTTACACCTTCTAGTATATATATGACTTCTTACACCTACTAGTATATATATGACCTCTTACACCTACTAGTATATATATGACCTCTTACACCTACTAGTATATATATGACCTCATACACCTACTAGTATATATATGACCTCTTACACCTACTAATATATATATGACCTCTTACACCTACTAGCATATATATGACCTCTTACACCGACTAGTATATATATGACCCCTTACACCTACTAGTATATATATGACCTCTTACACCTACTAGTATATATATGACCTCTTACACCTACTAGTATATATATGACCCCTTACACCTACTAGTATATATATGACCTCTTACACCTACTAGTATATATATGACCTCTTACACCTACTAGTATATATATGACCTCTTACACCTACTAGTATATATATGACCTCTTACACCTACTAGTATATATATGACCTCTTACACCTACTAGTATATATATATGACCTCTTACACCTACTAGTATATATATATGACCTATTACACCTACTAGTATATATATGACCTCTTACAACTACTAGTATATATATGACCTCTTACACCTTCTAGTATATATATGACTTCTTACACCTACTAGTATATATATGACCTCTTACACCTACTAGTATATATATGACCTCTTACACCTACTAGTATATATATGACCTCATACACCTACTAGTATATATATGACCTCTTACACCTACTAGTATATATATGACCTCTTACACCTACTAGCATATATATCACCTCTTACACCGACTAGTATATATATGACCCCTTACACCTACTAGTATATATATGACCTCTTACACCTACTAGTATATATATGACCTCTTACACCTACTAGTATATATATGACCCCTTACACCTACTAGTATATATATGACCTCTTACACCTACTAGTATATATATGACCCCTTACACCTACTAGTATATATATGACCTCTTACACCTACTAGTATATATATGACCTCTTACACCTACTAGTATATATATGACCTCTTACACCTACTAGTATATATATATGACCTCTTACACATACTAGTATATATATATGACCTATTACACCTACTAGTATATATATGACCTCTTACAACTACTAGTATATATATGACCTCTTACACCTTCTAGTATATATATGACTTCTTACACCTACTAGTATATATATGACCTCTTACAACTACTAGTATATATATGACCTCTTACACCTACTAGTATATATATGACCTCTTACACCTACTAGTATATATATGACCTCTTACACCTACTAATATATATATGACCTCTTACACCTACTAGCATATATATGACCTCTTACACCGAATAGTATATATATGACCCCTTACACCTACTAGTATATATATGACCTCTTACACCTACTAGTATATAAATGACCTCTTACACCTAATAGTATATATATATGACCTCTTACACCTACTAGTATATATATGACCTCTTACACCTACATGTATATATATGACCTCTTACACCTAGTAGTATATATATGACCTCTTACACCTAATAGTATATATATGACCTCTTACACCTACTAGTATATATATGACCTCTTACACCTACTAATATATATATGACCTCTTACACCTAGAAGTATATATATGACATTTTACACCTAATAGTATATATATGACCTCTTACACCTACTAGTATATATATGACCTCTTACGCCTACTAGTATATATATGACCTCTTGCACCTACTAGTATATATATGACCTCCTACACCTACTAGTATATATATGACCTCATACACCTAGTAGTATATATATGACCTCTTACACCTAATAGTATATATATGACCTCTTATACCTACTAGTATATATATGACCTCTTACACCTACTAATATATATATGACCTCTTACACCTACTAGTATATATATGACCTCTTACACCTACTAGTATATATATGACAGGACACCTACTAGTATATATATGACCTGACACCTACTAGTATATATATGACCTCTTACACCTACTAGTATATATATGACCGGACACCTACTAGTATATATATGACCTCTTACACCTACTAATATATATATGACAGGACACCTACTAGTATATATATGATCTCTTACACCTACTAGTATATATATGACCTCTTACACCTACTAGTATATATATGACCTCTTACACCTACTAGTATATATATATGACCTTTTACACCTACTAGTATATATATGACCTCTTACAACTACTAGTATATATATGACCTCTTACACCTACTAGTATATATATGACCGGACACCTATTAGTATATATATGACCGGACACCTACTAGTATATATATGACCTCTTACACCTACTAGTATATATATGACCTCTTACACCTACTAGTATATATATGACAGGACACCTATTAGTATATATATGACCGGACACCTACTAGTATATATATGACCTCTTACACCTACTAGTATATATATGACCGGACACCTACTAGTATATATATGACCTCTTACACCTACTTGTTTATATATGACCGGACACCTACTAGTATATATATGACAGGACACCTACTAGTATATATATGATCTCTTACACCTACTAGTATATATATGACAGGACACCTACTAGTATATATATGACAGGACACCTACTAGTATATATATGACCTCTTACACCTACTAGTATATATATGACAGGACACCTACTAGTATATATATGACCTCTTACACCTACTAGTTTATATATTACCGGACACCTACTAGTATATATATGACAGGACACCTACTAGTATATATATATGATCTCTTACACCTACTAGTATATATATGACAGGACACCTATTCGTATATTAATGACAGGACACCTACTAGTATATATATGATCTCTTACACCTACTAGTATATATATGACAGGACACCTACTAGTATATATATGATCTCCTACATCTACTAGTATATATATGACCGGATACCTACTAGTATATATATGACCTCTTACACCTACTAGTATATATATGACCGGACACCTACTAGTATATATATGACGGGACACCTACTAATATATATATGACCGGACGCCTACTAGGATATATATGACCGGACACCTACTAGCATATATATGACCGGACACCTACTAGTATATATACTAGGATATATATGACCGGACACCTACTAGTATATATACTAGGATATATATGACCGGACACCTACTTGTATATATACTAGGATATATATGACCGGACACCTACTAGTATATATACTAGGATATATATGACCGGACACCTACTAGTATATATACTAGGATATATATGACCGGACACCTACTTGTATATATACTAGGATATATATGACCGGACACCTACTAGTATATATACTAGGATATATATGACCGGACACCTACTAGTATATATATGTCCGAACACATTCCTGCTTTGGCACTTCAATAAAAAGTGTTTGGGTTAACCAAGTTTTATGACCCAAACCTCCCCTCTTAGTGAAATTAATGTAAAAAGTTCATATGGAAATAGGCATATACATACATTATTGCGGTATATCAGTTGTATATATTTATTGTATTCGTACTACCACCAAAATCAGTGTTTGAACATTAAAAAACATGTTGTACACAACATACATAGATGAGCATGTTGCCCCTAAGCTCGTGGGCCCCTGGGGGAATTTCCCAGCGTGCCCATGCGCTAAGACGGCACTACATGCACTCATCAGTAATACTTGACCAATCTAAATTTCAGTTCAAATAATATTACGTTCGTTTGGGATTATTTGTATCTATTTTGCATTCGACGATTACATTTTGCATTTTCTATATATTACAATTACATGTTGTATGTAGCAAAATAAAATTTAAAATATAAGCATATTCTAAGAATATAACGAAAGCAATGCACATAATTGCAATTGGCAAAGATGCTTAGCAGATGAATGCCACAAAAGCTTACCAGATGAATGCCACAAAAGCTTGGCAGATGAATGCCACAAAAGCTTGGCAGATGAATGCCACAAAAGCTTGGCAGATGAATGCCACAAAATCTTGGCAGACGAATGCCACAAAAGTTTTTAACATAAATGCAATACTTAGTATACACTTATCATATAAATGCAACAAAATCTTACTAGATGAATGCCACAAAAGCTTACCAGATGAATGCCACAAAAGCTTACCAGATGAATGCCACAAAAGCTTACCGGATGAATGCCACAAAAACTTACCAGATGAATGCCACAAAAGCTTACCAGATGAATGCCACAAAAGCTTACCAGATGAATGTAATAGACATTTACCAAATGAAAGCCACAAAAGCATACAATATAGAAGACAGGAAAATCTACCAGACAAATACCACAAATCCTACCAAATTAATGCCACACAATCTTACCAGACGAATGCCACAATAACATACCAGATGAATGCCACAAAAATATACCAGATAGGAACTTGCCATATGGATGCTGCTGAAAATTGATAGAATAGTTACTTTTCTGCAGCACATGTGGTCCATGTGGTCTAGTTATATATATTTCTCTCATAAAGCCAGACCTCTCAGTACATGTAATGAAACATATAGACTGGCTTGGATAATCTGTGTAGTTTCGAACTATACCAGGTCGATCAGCCAGGTTAGTTTGGAATGTACGCATTTACTTAAATCGACGCATTTCATATCATGGCATTACTATGGAGGGACAGTATTACTTTTACATTGCATTTGTATTAGATACAAACGATGAAAACCCAGCAGATATAAATAACATCTACATTGCACGATCTTTGAATTGCTCTGACATCATATACATATAAGCAAGGATTTGTCAGGGGAGAGGGGGCAGATCAACCTTACGATGCGATAAGGTTATGGATCCAGGGGTCAACATCTCGAATCTCTCATAGTACAACAGAAAACCCGATCTAAATAGTCCCAATCCAACCACAATCTCGCATTTTATAGTCCATCTTGTCTTTCAAAGGGGGGGGGGGGGCGTAGTAACCTCCTGCCCATGGGTGTGTATATGTGTGTGCATTCCATAGACAATGCTAGATTGATAGGTAGTGATATGTTTTCATATGTTCTGACAATATGCTAGCTGTAGCTATGGTCATCTGATTCACAGATGAGCACGGAAATGTTCCGTTGGCGTAGACAAAAAGAGCACATCATCTTTTGTGACAGATCATCAAGATTTTAACCAAGAGCAACACGATGGGAGTCAACAGTAAAGCAGACAGGCTACTCTTCCGAAGCCTCTGGGTTCACACCCGTGTTTTTGTGGGGTTCGTGTTGTGCAATCTTAAGTATTATGTGTAGTGTTGTTGTGTGGATCATTGCTCGTCCTTTTTTCTTTTGGACATTGCATTGTCTGTCCTTTCTTTTGGACATTGCATTGTCTGTCCTTTCTTTTGGACATTGCATTGTCTGTCCTTTCTTTAGGACATTGCATTGTCTGTCCTTTCTTTAGGACATTGCATTGTTTGTCCTTTCTTTAGGACATTGCATTGTCTGTCCTTTCTTTTGGACATTGCATTGTCTGTCCTTTCTTTAGGACATTGCATTGTCTGTCCTTTCTTTAGGACATTGCATTGTCTGTCCTTTCTTTAGGACATTGCATTGTCTGTCCTTTCTTTAGGACATTGCATTGTCTGTCCTTTCTTTAGGACATTGCATTGTTTGTCCTTTCTTTAGGACATTGCATTGTCTGTCCTTTCTTTTGGACATTGCATTGTCTGTCCTTCTTTGAATTACAGCTTTTGATTACCCCTTTGGTATCATCAAACTATTTTCTAGCAAATTAGATAAATCAAATGTTTACTGACAGAGATATGATATGTATATGTACCATGGTTAGCTTGGCTTAAGTTTATATTGCTTAACGCCACTTTCAACAACATGTCAGCTATATATCGTGGGTGTCAGCTTTATTGGTGGAGGAAACCGTACCCAGAGTCAAGTCACTGACAAACTTTATCACATAATGTTGTATCGGGTACATCTCGTCATGAGCGGGATTCGAACTCACAATGCTAGTGGTGATAGGCACTGATTACATAGGTAGTTGTAAATTCTAACTACAATACGATGGTATCTTTAAACTTTTCTTGTAGCAAATTAGAAAATGCTTTTTCTTACTGACAGATATATGATATATATATATATGTACTCTGGTTGGTAAATTATACCTTTTCATTTTCATAACACTTACTTGAGTTTGGTCATATTTCAGTAATGACAGATTTCACTTATCATCAAATTTGTTAAAATTACATAAATCTTTCTTGTTTTTGCCTCGAAATGTCATCATAAGGTTTATGTTGTGAAAACCTGTAACTTTATGCTAATACTTCAAATCTTATAACAAAAATTACAGCAAAATAGAAAGCAGTATATGATATATAATTGATAGATTGATTGATTGGTGTTTAATGCCAACTTTAGCAGTATTTCAGCTATATCGTGACGTTATATGATATATAAAGGTGAGTCTTGCAGCAATGTGTTTATTCAAAGTTCACTGATCTTGGTTGAAAACAGGGTTTCTAGAATCCGGTCAAGATATTATGTATGTTAATCTCAGTTTACTCAACCTGCCACAATTGGAGTTTTTCTAGAATTAAATTCTAGCAGTTAAACGAGAAGAAACAAATTAAGTCAAATACCATTCTATGATGACTAATTATAATATAAAAATAAAGAATTTTCATACTAAGTATATTATATCAAATGCAGGAGTCGTTGTCATGACAAAATGAAAGCGAACGTGAAAGTACTTGGCTGAATGCGTACCGTGTATAATCTATTTATACGTATGTTCTGCGTTGACATAGAAACAATAACATATATTCACATACAGCAAAATTCACCGAACAAAGCTACACCTACTTTCTTATAAACAGTTTTTGTTACTCACATTTCAGACTGAAAGATTCCTCGAAGTTTCGTCGTACGTAAATATCATGACCAAAATATAAACACGGTTCTTTTACAGTTGTAAAATGGACATCATTTGTCTAGAAAAATTTGGTAACCACAAACATTGCTCAAAACTTGGTATGTTCGTCAAAGAGGAAGTGTAATTATCAGTCGATTCCTATTCTGCTATGCAAATATTTCAAATCAGTTCATCTGTTTTTCCGGTCGGTGCCTTGGGGTCCATCTAAGGTAACTTAACATTAGAGGTAATAAATACGGTGATTACGATATGGGGAATGTATTAAGTAGAAGTACAACAGAAAGAAAGACTAAGAAATAGGTACAGAAACAACAATTTAAGAAAAGTCTTTTTCATGCAAATGGTTTGTTTACCCTCAATTATCGTAACATCCAATTTTATGTGAAATAAACGACCCCCAAGAACAGAACTGTTGTTCCAGATGGTGGCTTCCGTCCTTTGTAACTTATCAGTAACCAATCACATTATAATTACAATGCAAATGAAATTAATATTCATAAGTAGGTCATATAACATGTAAAGCACAGCTCCCTTTTGTTATTGAAATAAAACTTTATTGTTTACATATCATGCTTAACACAGGCCGCAATAGAAGAGTGAAAACACGAAACACAACAAAAAAGTCGAAGGAACAGAATACCAACACCGATGTGGAGAAAGACACGCTGTAATTGATAGACAATACCTTTGAGATTAAAATAATTATCGAAATTCAAAAAATCATACGGAACATTAAACAATTTTCCCGTTTGGCACCCCTGAAAAAAAAAAACAGTCCAAAACAAAAGACACATACTAATCGATAGGTGAGGCGGTCAAAATGGAGTTAAAATATCGCATTTTGTCACGCAATTCGCTATACATCTTTTGTACATGAAAAAATAGATCTGGTTATGAATCGGTACAAAGAATCCTAGTTTAAATACCACACTACACATTGCTAAAACACATTTAAAACTACTTGAGTTTGAATTACTGGAAGTTATTTGTTAATTGTTTTAATTGTTATTTTCGGTCACATGATTTTGCTTTGCTTTTGAAATGTTTGATAATAATATAATTACAGTAAATTATATGTCGTCCTTGAAGATTAACGAACATGATACAATGGTAGTACGTTCAGTACAATATTATGTGGCAATATGCTCGTGCTGTCCCCATACAGGCTCGTGCTGCCAGTGTACATTTATGTGGCAATAATATCGTGCTGTCCGTATACATTTATGTGGCAATAAGCATGTGCTGTAAATGTACATTTGTGTGGTAATAAGCTCGTGCTGTCCATGTACAGACTCGTGTTTTAGTGTACATTTGTGAGGCAATAAACTAGTTCTATAAGTGTATATTTGTGTGGTAATGAGCTCGTGCATTCAGTGTACATTTGTGTGGTAATAGTTTCGTGCTTTCAGTGTATATTTGTATGACAATAGGCTCGTGCTTTCAATGTACATTTGTGTTGTAATATACACGCGCTGTCAGTGTACATTTGTTTGGTGATAGGCTCGTGTTGTCGGCGTATATGTGTGTGGTAATAAACTCTTGCTGTGAGTGTAAATGTGCATGGTAATAGGCTCGTGCCCTTCTTGTACATGTGTATGGTAAGTTACTCTTGACGTCAGTGGACATTTGTGTGGTAAAATGGTCGTGTTGTCTGTACATTTGTGTGGTAAAATGGTCATGTTGTCTGTACATTTGTGTGGTAAAATGGTCATGCTGTCTGTGTACATTTGTGTGGTAAAATGGTCATGTTGTCTGTACATTTGTGTGGTAAAATGGTCATGTTGTCTGTGTACATTTGTGTGGTAAAATGGTCGTCTTGTCTGTGTACATTTGTGTGGTAAAATGGTCATGTTGTCTGTGTACATTTGTGTGGTAAAATGGTCGTGTTGTCTGTGTACATTTGTGTGGTAAAATGGTCATGTTGTCTGTGTACATTTGTGTGGTAAAATGGTCGTGTTGTCTGTGTACATTTGTGTGGTAAAACGGTCATGTTGTCTGTGGACATTTGTGTGGTAAAATGGTCGTGTTGTCTGTACATTTGTGTGGTAAAATGGTCATGTTGTCTGTGTACATTTGTGTGGTAAAATGGTCGTGTGGTCTGTGTACATTTGTGTGGTAAAATGGTCATGTTGTCTGTGGACATTTGTGTGGTAAAATGGTCGTGTTGTCTGTACATTTGTGTGGTAAAATGGTCATGTTGTCTGTACATTTGTGTGGTAAAATGGTCGTGTTGTCTGTGTACATTTGTGTAGTAAAATGGTCGTGTTGTCTGTGTACATTTGTGTGGTAAAATGGTCGTCTTGTCTGTGTACATTTGTGTGGTAAAATGGTCGTGTTGTCTGTGTACATTTGTGTAGTAAAATGGTCGTGTTGTCTGTGTACATTTGTGTGGTAAAATGATCATGTTGTCTGTGTACATTTGTGTAGTAAAATGGTCGTGTTGTCTGTGTACATTTGTGTGGTAAAATGGTCATGTTGTCTGTGGACATTTGTGTGGTAAAATGGTCGTGTTGTCTGTACATTTGTGTGGTAAAATGGTCATGTTGTCTGTGTACATTTGTGTGGTAAAATGGTCGTGTTGTCGGTGTACATTTGTGTGGTAAAATGGTCGTGTTGTCTGTGTACATTTGTGTGGTAAAATGGTCATGTTGTCTGTGTACATTTGTGTGGTAAAATGGTCATGCTGTCTGTGTACACTTGTGTGGTAAAATGGTCGTGTTGTCTGTGTACATTTGTGTGGTAAAATGGTCGTGTTGTCTGTACATTTGTGTGGTAAAAGGCTGGTGTTTTCAGCGTACATTTGTGGGCTAAAGTGGTCATGTTGTCTATGTACATTTGTGTGGTAAAAGGCTCGTGTTTTCAACATACAGTTATGCGGAAGTAGGCTCGTACTGTCAGTGCATAGCTGTGTGGTAATGTGATCGTACTTTCAGCGTACACTTGTATGATTGTAGTCCATGTGCTTTCAGTATACTCATGTATGATACTATGATCGTGATTTAATCGTATATTTGTGTGTAAATAAGTTCGTGCTCTCGGCGTACATTTGTGTGGTAATAGGCTCATGCTGTCATGTAAATTTATGTGGTAATACGCTCGTGATATAAAGCTGACGATATTAAGTCAGAAAGGTTCATAAACAATACGGCATGTCTAACCCAGGGGAGTGAGCGACCATGCATTTGTGTGTTAAGGACGGACCATTTAACTTCCAGGGGAGGGGGTGGGGCGTATTGTTTTTATTCTAAAAAAATATTCTGATTCCCAATGTTGCTGAAAAAAATATTCTGATTTTGGTGGAGGAAAAACAAATCTGATACAGAGTTTTTGTCATATAACCTAATGCTAAATTCTGGGGAAAAAAGAAAATAAATGCTCTAACTCTCGTGTTGTCCGAAAAAAAAATTCCGTACGAAACAAAAAAACATAACCCCCACCTCCCATCTCCCCTTTTGCAAGTTAAATGGTCGGTCCCTTAGATGCATGCATCATACCAATGGTTCATACGATCTTCTAATTGGATATTGGGACTAGTTCTGACGTGTAGTATATTAGGACTAGCTCTGACGTGTAGTATATTAGGACTAGTTCTGACGTGTAGTATATTAGGACTAGTTCTGACGTGTAGCATATTAGGACTAGTTCAGACGTGTAGTATATTAGGACTAGTTCTGACGTGTAGTATATTAGGACTAGTTCTGACGTAGTATATTAGGACTAGCTCTGACGTGTAGTTTATTAGGACTAGTTCTGACGTGTAGTATATTAGGACTAGTTCTGACGTGTAGTATATTAGGACTAGTTCTGACGTGTAGTATATTAGGACTAGTTCTGACGTGTAGTATATTAGGACTAGTTCTGACGTGTAGTATATTAGGACTAGTTCTGACGTGTATTATATTAGGACTAGTTCTGACGTGTATTATATTAGGACTAGTTCTGACGTGTAGTATATTAGGACTAGTTCTGACGTGTAGTATATTGGGACTAGTTCTGACGTGTAGTATATTAGGACTAGTTCTGACGTGTAGTATATTAGGACTAGTTCTGACGTGTAGTATATTAGGACTAGTTCTGACGTGTAGTATATTGGGACTAGTTCTGACGTGTATTATATTAGGACTAGTTCTGACGTGTAGTATATTGGGACTAGTTCTGACGTGTAGTATATTAGGACTAGTTCTGACGTGTAGTATATTAGGACTAGTTCTGACGTGTAGTATATTAGGACTAGTTCTGACGTGTAGTATATTAGGACTAGTTCTGACGTGTAGTATAATAGGAATAGTTCTGACGTGTAGTATATTGGGACTAGTTCTGACGTGTAGTATATTAGGACTAGTTCTAACGTGTAGTATATTGGGACTAGTTCTGACGTGTAGTATATTAGGACTAGTTCTGAGGTGTAGCATATTAGGACTAGTTCTGACGTGTAGTATATTGGGACTAGTTCTGACGTGTAGTATATTAGGACTAGTTCTAACGTGTAGTATATTGGGACTAGTTCTGACGTGTATTATATTAGGACTAGTTCTGACGTGTAGTATATTGAGACTAGTTCTGACGTGTATTATATTAGGACTAGTTCTGACGTGTAGTATATTAGGACTAGTTCTGACGTGTATTATATTAGGACTAGTTCTGACGTGTATTATATTAGGACTAGTTCTGACGTGTAGTATATTAGGACTAGTTCTGACGTGTAGTATATTAGGACTAGTTCTGACGTGTAGCATATTAGGACTAGTTCTGACGTGTAGTATATTAGGACTAGTTCCAACGTGTAGTATAATAGGACTAGTTCTGACGTGTAGTATATTAGGACTAGTTCTGACGTGTAGCATATTAGGACTAGTTCTGACGTGTAGTATATTAGGACTAGTTCTGACGTGTAGCATATTGGGACTAGTTCTGACGTGTATTATATTAGGACTAGTTCTGACGTGTAGCATATTAGGACTAGTTCTGACGTGTAGTATATTAGGACTAGTTCCAACGTGTAGTATAATAGGACTAGTTCTGACGTGTAGCATATTAGGACTAGCTCTGACGTGTAGTATATTAGGACTAGTTCTGACGTGTAGCATATTGGGACTAGTTCTGACGTGTAGTATATTAGGACAAGTTCTGACGTGTATTATATTAGGACTAGTTCTGACGTGTAGCATATTAGGACTAGTTCTGACGTGTAGTATATTAGGACTAGTTCCAACGTGTAGTATAATAGGACTAGTTCTGACGTGTAGTATATTAGGACTAGTTCTGACGTGTAGCATATTAGGACTAGTTCTGACGTGTAGTATATTAGGACTAGTTCTGACGTGTAGTATATTAGGACTAGTTCTGACGTGTAGTATATTGGGACTAGTTCTGACGTGTATTATATTAGGACTAGTTCTGACGTGTAGTATATTAGGACTAGTTCTGACGTGTAGCATATTGGGACTAGTTCTGACGTGTAGTATAATAGGAATAGTTCTGACGTGTAGTATATTAGGACTAGTTCTGACGTGTAGTATATTAGGACTAGTTCTGACGTGTAGTATATTAGGACTAGTTCTGACGTGTAGTATATTAGGACTAGTTCTGACGTGTAGTATATTAGGACTAGTTCTGACGTGTAGTATATTAGGACTAGTTCTGACGTGTAGTATATTAGGACTAGTTCTGACGTGTAGTATATTAGGACTAGTTCTGACGTGTAGTATATTAGGACTAGTTCTGACGTGTAGTATATTAGGACTAGTTCTGACGTGTAGTATATTAGGACTAGTTCTGACGTGTAGTATATTAGGACTAGTTCTGACGTGTAGTATATTAGGACTAGTTCTGACGTGTAGTATATTAGGACTAGTTCTGACGTGTAGTATATTAGGACTAGTTCTGACGTGTAGTATATTGGGACTAGTTCTGACGTGTAGTATATTGGGACTAGTTCTGACGTGTAGTATATTAGGACAAGTTCTGACGTGTTGCATATTAGGACTAGTTCTGACGTGTAGTATATTAGGACTAGTTCTGACGTGTAGTATATTAGTACTAGTTCTGACGTGTAGTATATTGGAGCTAGTTCTGACGTGTGGTATATTAGGACTAGTTCTGACGTGTAGTATATTAGGACTAGTTCTGACGTGTAGTATATTGTTTGTTGTTTTTCCATTTGATTGCATGCTATTAAACTTCAATATTCTCTTCTAGTTTAAGTTCATATTTTTGTTATCTTTTTATATTACTGATTTATTAAACGACAAAAAATATCTAATAAAAACGTCCACCTATGGGGAAGTCACGTAATATTTACTGCCTTGTAAATCTGACTCTCTCGAGTGTTTGCCTGAAGCTGTTATACATATATTTTATGATACTTGACTGTAGCCAAGAGATATCCGTATTGAAATCATGATTCATGAGAAATGTGAACATGCTCGAACAAGAGATTTGATTTTGACAGTTGAGAAAAAAAAATTGTTTCCCACCGTTTTTGGATGCATCGAATAGTTTTACAGTACCGACTGTATTGCGTCATGTTTATTTATAAATTACCATATAAATAAATGTATTATGGTCAAACATGTATTAAGAGGTCACCATTGGTGAAAAGAAAAAGTGACCTTATAAGACAGGTGACCTCCTAAGAGAGGTTAAGTTCAAATGAAATTTTCTATGACAAGACAAGAAAAAGGTGACCTTATAAGATATGTGACTGCTTAGAGCTGACCACATGGTCAGGGCTTACTATATACGACTGCCCCACCAATGAGGGAATCACGGGCTACATGTATATGGCATGGTGTCTATACTAAGGGGGTATAACTAATCCAAAAGGGGCACCCAATGTTGTTCCGACAAATCATATACACAATTTGAGCAAACGACGCAACATAAATTAGCATTAATGTGTTTGAAATATTGTGCGTAAAAGAACAAATGCAGAAGCTCTTAATAAACAACAGCTTGCTAAGAGTGGTCGATGATGGCACACTGCAATACGATATTGTTCTACCTTGTCGATTATCTCCCCTTGTACATGTGACAAACACAACATCTGACTACATTGCAAGACGATATTGTCCTACCTTGTCGATTATCTCCCCTTGCACATGTGACAAACACAACATCTGACCACACTGCAAGACGATATTGCCCTACCTTGTCGATTATCCCCCCTTGTACATGTGACAAACACAACATCTGACCACATTGCAAGACGATATTGTCCTACCTTGTCGATTATCTCCTCTTGTACATGTGACAACCACAACATCTGACCACAATGCAAGACGATATTGTCCTACCTTGTCCAGTATCTCCCCTTGTACATGTGACAAACACAACATCTGACCACAATGCAAGACGATATTGTCCTACCTGTCGATTATCTCCCCTTGTACATGTGACAAACACAACATCTGACCACACTGCAAGACGATATTGTCCTACCTTGTCGATTATCTCCCCTTGTACATGTGACAAACACAACATCTAACCACACTGCAAGACGATATTGTCCTACTTTATCGATTATCTCCCCTTGTACATGTGACAACCACAACATCTGACCACACTGTAAGACGATATTGCCCTACCTTGTCGATTATCTCCCCTTGTACATGTGACAAACACAACATCTGACCACACTGCAAGACGATATTGTCCTAGCTTGTCGATTATCTCCCCTTGTACATGTGAGAAAAACAACATCTGACCACATTGCAAGACGATATTGTCCTACCTTGTCGATTATCTCCCCTTGTACATGTGACAAACACATCTGACCACATTGCAAGACGATATTGCCCTATCTTGTCGATTATCTCCCCTTGTACATGTGAGAAAAACAACATCTGACCACATTGCAAGACGATATTGTCCTACCTTGTCGATTATCTCCCCTTGTACATGTGACAAACACATCTGACCACATTGCAAGACGATATTGCCCTATCTTGTCGATTATCTCCCCTTGTACATGTGAGAAACACAACATCTGACCACACTGCAAGACGATATTGTTCTACCTTGTCGATTATCTCTCCTTCTGCATGTGACAAACACAACATCTGACCACAATGCAAGACGATATTGTCCTACCTTGTCGATTATCTCCCCTTGTACATGTGACAAACACAACATCCGACCACAATGCAAGACGATATTGCCCTACCTTGTCGATTATCTCCCCTTGTACATGTGACAAACACAACATCTGACCACACTGCAAGACGATATTGTCCTAGCTTGTCGATTATCTCCCCTTGTACATGTGAGAAAAACAACATCTGATCACATTGCAAGACGATATTGTCCTACCTTGTCGATTATCTCCCCTTGTACATGTGACAAACACATCTGACCACATTGCAAGACGATATTGCCCTATCTTGTCGATTATCTCCCCTTGTACATGTGAGAAAAACAACATCTGACCACATTGCAAGACGATATTGTCCTACCTTGTCGATTATCTCCCCTTGTACATGTGACAAACACATCTGACCACATTGCAAGACGATATTGCCCTATCTTGTCGATTATCTCCCCTTGTACATGTGAGAAACACAACATCTGACCACACTGCAAGACGATATTGTTCTACCTTGTCGATTATCTCTCCTTCTGCATGTGACAAACACAACATCTGACCACAATGCAAGACGATATTGTCCTACCTTGTCGATTATCTCCCCTTGTACATGTGACAAACACAACATCCGACCACAATGCAAGACGATATTGTCCTACCTTGTCGATTACCTCCCCTTGTACATGTGACAAACACAACATCTGACTACACTGCAAGACGATATTGTCCTACCTTGTCGATTATCTCCCCTTGTACATGTGACAAACACAACATCTGACCACACTGCAAGACGATATTGTTCTACCTTGTCGATTATCTCCCCTGTGCACAGTTTAGTACGATCATCCTATACCATACAAATATTTAGAATAGAAAAAATAGCTGGTGTTAATTCATGAAAGTTTTACATCCGCTGTAGTAATGTTAAATTAACAATAGTCGTCTAGTGGATAAAACCGGACCCCTCTTTTTTCATCCTTTAAACATAGTCCGGGCACGCCCGTGTCATGTTTGTGCATACAGGTGATAACTGTTACCAATTCTTTTAACAAGGAAATAACAAAACATGTGTCGTGTTGTCGCAGAAATATAAAGTGCCCAAAATACAATGTGGAATTCCTTAATTAAGTATGAAACAATGGACAATATTCAAAGTTCCTATACACACAATTCTTCAACAAACAAACAAAAAAACAAAAAAAAAACAATATGAACTTACCACATATATGCGTCCATCATATCAGCATGGCTAGTTTATATGGAAGGATTTTATGGATCTGGTAGCTTATCTAGCTAGTTGACTACTTTATGACCCTTATTAAATCATTTTCAATATGAAACTTTTATAGACACTTCAACTACCATAGATAAAAATACGATTTTATTGTTTTTGACCTTTCTCGTGTCATTTTATATCTTTGTCTGGGAAAATTCGATAAAATACATTTAGAAATATCCGTTTATTTGATTAATAGATATAATTTTGCTACGAATATCAGGATAAGATGTACATGCATGCACACACACCCCTTTTTTTTCAAACAGTTTCCTCCTTTTTTTCCTGTTAAATTTTAAGACGTATGGTGATAATTATTTAATTCTATGTTACGATTTTAAGGCAAAGATTTATTATTTTTTGCTACGAATATCAGGAGATGTACGTACATGTACACCCCTCCCCCCTTGTTTCCAATCAGTTTACCACGTCTTCCTGTGTGTAAGACGATTGGTGATAATCATTTAATTCTTGGTTACCACTTTAAAGCAAAGATTTAGAATTTCATTAGTTTTTTTAAGACATTTTTCCACTGCATTAAATAATTTTGAATTGTTAATGACAAAAGAATCTACCGCAGTCAGGCATACTGAAAAAAGTGGAGTTAGTATATCGATTGGTGATGCAACCGACATGACTCCAAACATCAATATGCTTTTACGCGAATTAAAATTTTATCACAAAATTTACAATATTGTGGTTTAAAAACACGAATGTAAGTAGATTTCAGTCAAACCATTTCTTGCTAATAAGAGGGTATATTAAACTCTCTATTTCCACCTTAGTGTAAAGCAAGACAATAGTGAGCTCGAACTAAAGGTAACATGAAAAACTGAAAGGGAAATTTAAACTTTCATTTGGAACAGGCACTTACTTTCAGACGATTGTTTCTAGACTTGCTAAGTGAAACTTTTATACCACCCAACAAAAGTGGCGTTAAACACCATAGCACTAACCCTATTCCAACCAACAAATAATGCAATGAAACAACCGGGGCAAACCCAGATAGCATTATAACATTTTAATGGCACCATGAAAATGATACATAAACCCATTCGTGGTTACGTTAAACATATTTGTGATGGAACACTTCAGTGTGTGTTTTAGAAGCCATTTAACCATTTGTTTACACCATTCGTGATTAAAAGGATTACAGGTACTGTATGTTTATGAAATAAACATATTTGTTGCAGATGGAAAAGCCATACGTTTGAAAATCTGAAGAGCTTATTTAAAAGAACGACCTGGTTAATGTCTAGTTTGTTACAATTTGAGGTTTATACTTCATTGATTTATATAAAATTAGCACAAAAATAAACAAAAACTTACCACGTGTTTATCATTCGGATATCCCCGCATATTATCCAGAGCTCTGTATATATGATCCATTCGATTACAAACGAAATATTTAAAATCCACAGAGAAAAAAAATGGAATGTAAAATTAAAATAATAATTTCATATATCGTACGACATGCTTCCGCTTATTGCTTGAAAACGAACTTTGACATTCGCTATCACGTGACTAGAAGCGTAACCAATTCGTCTCTGTTTTAATAGGTGTAATAAGGTTTACTAATACCCATAAAACTATTTGTTTAAGTAGAATTTTCTACACAAATCGCATTTTGTCTTGATTTACACACGGGAGTTAAAATTCCATTCCAATTTCATAGGTTTTCGAATAAAGATAAAAGTCATGACGGAACACACAAAAAATGAATTTTTAATGGTCATATCCAAGGAAATCGCAATAAAACATAATGAAGCTTTCCTGTGGGGGAGAAACTACTTAGATGGATGGCCACGGTCAAATAACCAAGGAAGTAAAGGTTTATGGGGGATAAAAATACCCTAAATAAATTATCGAATTATCCCCGAGGCCAGGGCAATAAATATGTTTGGTTGCAACATGTTGCGAGTTTACGATTTCTTCAAATGTTCGGAGATTGTTTATTACACAGAGAATAAGATTTATAAGTCATGTGTGACGGCAGATAGCATGTAAATCATGGAAAAAAACATGTAGAATTTATTTACGATTCATGGAAAACAATAACTTTGATTACTATCAGATTTTAACATCAGAAACTACGTAATCTTTAAAAAGGACATATTTTCTGTTAAAATTTATCGTTTAGCTAGTCAACAATAAATATAAGTTTTTTTTAGAATTGTCTTGACGGGCAACGA
The DNA here is from genome assembly GCA_963383655.1 of Bathymodiolus septemdierum. NCBI lineage: Eukaryota > Metazoa > Mollusca > Bivalvia > Mytilida > Modiolidae > Bathymodiolus > Bathymodiolus septemdierum. Next base: position 64,973,511 of record OY726529.1, read on the forward strand.
TGAGTTAAAATTATTAGAGACGTAAATAAACAAATAAAAAAAGGTCCTTAAAATTCGTTTGACTTTTTAAATATTTTAATAACTATTGTTTTAATTACATTGAACGCCACGATATATCTGAACTTTTTGAACCATAATCTCTTCCTGCATTAAAGACGTACAATTATTTTTAAGTTAGTCGCATAGATTCAAATAAGAACTCGTTAGCAAAACCTCGGATACAAGCTTAAAATTAGATGTTACTTCAGGTTTATAAGACTTACAAGTTTAACAAATTACCATGACAATCAGTAGTTTAAAGGAGAATCCAGAAATTATTACATTTTATTAGCTTTGTTAGACAAGGTTTATTATCTATGTTAATTAAAACTTGAAATCAAACACTTGCGTGCACGGTTTTCAGGTTTAGAAAAATTGAGGCATTCTGTAAAATACGGATATGCGTAAACATTTTTGAAATACTATTATTGAAAAGGGGACATGGCCTTGGTGCTTAACGCCACTTTCAGCAATATTTCTGTTATATCGTGGCGGTCAGTTCTATTGGTGGATCAAACCGGAGGACCAGGAGAAAACCACCGACCTGCTGCAAGTCACTGACAAACTTTATCACATAATATTCTGTCGAGTGCACCTCGCCTGAGCGGGATTCGAACTCACAACGTTAGTGGTGATAGGCAGTCCCACTGAGAGGGGGGATCAGCCGGGGCGACGCCCCGGGGCCCATGAATTTAGGGGTCCCACAAGCCAAACGAGGGAAAAAACGAGGGTGTACCTTGAGCTATGCAAACAAAATAAAATGTGTGCTTTCGTGAATATGTGAATGACAGTTTCGTGTAGTGGATATTAAATTCTTCATACAAAAGTAGCCCTAGGTTTCAGGAAGGAGCCCACTAATGACTTTCATAGGGCCCTTGGTGATGTATAACAACTTTTCTGTTTCGGTATAAGGGGCACTGGACCATGTACATATATTTAGTGATTTTCGACTTGTAAATGTATATTAAATGACTCAAATGAGGGCCAAGCTCGACTGCTTGGGTTCCCCTAAGAACAACCATTGACACTGGCAGATCGAGGGTTACAGGTGGTGGGGCCCACTAATTCTCTGAAATATGTAGGACTAAGTGATTTGCTATTGACAATTAAATACATAGGAAATGGGAACCCAGGCTAAGTCCCTAACAGCTACCTCTGAGAGTAGCAGATCGAGGATTGCAGGGGGAAGGTCTCATTAATGGTGAGTAGACAGGATCAGACTTTTGTTAAGCTCAATTGATTCCGTTCTGAAGCTTGTAAAGAACTATTTGCACTCAACCATGTCACCAGATCGTTTAGTGGATTTAGCAAAATTAGAACATTATTTTACTATAGCATTTATAGCATTGAATCTGAAATTGCCAGAAAAATTAATTTTGACAATGTCATCACACGCTTCGCACTGAAAAAGGCCAGGAAGGCTCCACTAAATGCAATAGTAAAATAATGTTCTAATTTTACAATTGTATGATGTAAGCTGCCTTTAATCTTAATAATTCCATAAGTATGTACAATGTATGTAATGTTCTTTATAGTTTACTTATTCAGCTGCCTAGGGCATTAAAGTAGTGAAGATATGTTTTATATTTGGTTGTCGATACACTAATTTGACTATTGTTTTTAGTTTATAAAAATACATCTATTAATAAATGTACCAGATCATTATAATTAAGGATCCAGACAAATAAACAAGTAGAAAGTTGTTTTCTAAATCACAATTCATAAATTCAGTTTTATTGTACTGATTCCTTGCTTATGACACACCGTGGTGGACTTAGCTTGAGTATCATTATTTGGAGAATTAGAGGAGGGGGAACAAGCTTCCTTTTGCTCTGGGGTCCAACAATTCTCTTGGCGGCACTGGTGATAGGCACTGATTGCATAGATAGTTGTAACACCAACTACCATACGATAACGATCAAGACGGCCCCTTCCTATCATTGACGAAAGATATGGACGTTATACCACGATATTACGGTAGTGTGGGTGAAAATCACACCATTCATGGGAAAAACTAATTGACTAAAGCACAAGTCAGACAGGTCTTGTGCATTTAGATTTGTAAGGTGAAGCATAATGTACTGATTCATCGTCATTCGTAGAAATTTGTAGATTCCCGATTTTTAAGGAAAACATTCTTTTCAGACAAACAACAATGTGCGCTTCACAATTGTACAGAACAACTATTCCGTAAGACATTTTAAAAGAACTATTTGTTTATCGTATCATTTTAAAATTTGCTGTACAATATTGGTATGCTGTTTGTTTATACTGTATTCGCTTTGTCTATAAATAACAGTCTTCTGGTATCTGCACCTAATTAATGTAGAACGATGGAAAGAAACGGAAGCGTATACAGGGGGGTGGATGTACGTCATAATTGGACGCCATTTTGTTCCGTTTGGATGCAAGTTTTTGCTCATATCATTAGTTATTGTAAGCATAACATTAAATGTGATAGTGCGTCAAATGCCCTTAAATGTCCGCTACACAATGGTATGTCCATCTTTCAAAAACTTGTTGTCAGACTCTCAAACACTTCGACAATGATTTCGCAACAGGTGGAAATAACATTGTCGAAGTGTTTGAGAGTTTGACAACAAGTTTGTGAAAGATGAACACAAATTTGTGGCGGTGTATTTGGACTTTTTGACAGGGTATGCACAATTTACATAACATTGTCGATAAGAATATAATGTACATTTGTGCTACAGAAGAGAAAAGCTTGCTAAAGGATCGCTTTTGATCTACTGTTTCTAAATCTCGTAAATATTTTTTCAGGAGGGGGCTTCAATCAGTGCCGTCTTTATGCATGGGCAGGTTGGGCAGTTGCCCGTAGCCCCATGAGGATAGGGACCTCATGCTAATTTATGTATGATATGTACATCATGCTTTTAATGCTTACACACTGATTTTGTTGGAAGTGCAAACACAATAACTATTTGTTTAATTTTATCGACCATTTACAGTTGTATTCCTACGAGTGGTTGTGAGGTAGTGACCCAGTGCACTGCTTTTCCGGGGAGCCTATAACACTGTTATGACGGCCATGGGTTTATTTTTCCCCGACTATATACATATCCTGTACATATACATGTACATATATATATATATTACGAATTTAGTTTGTTACGCATATTTGCATTGGTTCTTCAGCCCTGAATGTCAGCATATATTACGAATTTAGTTTGTTACACATATTTTCTTTGGTTCTTCAGCCCTGAATGTCAGCATATATTCGGAAAACAGACGGGGTATATATTTCAGTCCCCAAAAACGATTAAAACATGGACGACAAAACATTAGGCCTCACTGAATCAATGGTATAATACGGGATAATAAATGTAATTTTACCAAATTAAATGCTGTTTTTATACTCAAAACGGTTGCATGAACAAAAAAATATTACAACGTTTAATTCCGTCACAGATACCTGATCGATTCAGCAAACTCCTATGTTCCACGGCTGTACCATAACAAATAAAGAAAACGTTGAGCCTTGAAAACTTACGACGTCATGGGGCCATACCAAGGTTTTATTTACATGTAGTTAACATTTAAATTATTGAAACTGTTTCGCAAACCCGTTGTTTTGTTATGTGATATATTAATGCTATATTTATAAAGTTTATAAAATTTACTACATATGAAACTGTCGTATTGATTTAGAAATTTAGTACAGTATTTTCCTTCATGAGACACCCTATACATGAAATATGACGTGACACATATTTTGACGTCATTGAAGAATGACGTCAAAGGTACGGACATCTAGAGATACGAAAAATGAAAATAAAAGAGGCAAATTTATTTAATATAGTTGGATGCTGTATTTAAGAAAAAAAAAGGTTAAATCCGTAATATATCTGTTATTCAACTATCAGACAGGGTATATAATGTGACATTCCCGGCTTATGATATATATTCCCTTCGGCTGCGCCTCAGGGAATATAGATCCTAAGCCAGGAATGTCACATTATATACCCTGTCTGATAGCTGAATAACATATAATATATATGTACATGCTTAATTATATTTTGCGATACAATATCAGTTGCCGTCGTGATAGGATGGTCATTGGATTAACAACTGACTGTGCAATCAGTGCCTATCGCCACTAAAGTAGTGAGTTCGCATCTCGCCCATGGCGAGGTGTACTCAATACAATATTATGTGATAAAGTTTGTCAGTGACTTGCTGCAGGCCGGTGGGTTTCTCCGGGTACTCCGGTTTCCCTCACCAATATGACTGACCGTCACGATATAACTGAAATATTGTTGAAAGCTGCACTACACACCATGTAACACTAACCATAAGGATCTATTATCATATGAATACACTGAAACATTAAATAAAGGTAATAACAAAATTACCGAACTCCGAACAATCTTACAAAGGGAAAGTCAAAACTCATAATTATATAAACAGACAAAATCAGTCAACAACCGGAAAACTGTGAAAACCGTAATGACCCTGACTTGGTACAGGCATTTCTAAAGAAATGGTGGGTTGAATCAGATTTTAAGGCGCCAAACCTCCCGCTCTCATTACGGTTCAAAGGTTCCGGCTGTCACTGTAACAGTATTTAAATACAGGAACCACTTTTGTCAGTTAGATTGGGATACAATGTTGAGTGTGTACGTAAAATTCGTGAAAAAAATCTAAGCATGTCAATCATATCGTGATATTGATTACCGCCTCATTTTGAATTCATTACTAATTCAAAGTCTGTGATTGAAACCTTCCTAAATATTCAGCATCCGGTGTATCACGCATTCAAATTTATAATATCTGCACCACCTTTACCATGGCATGTGATATATAATTGACATTCCGGATTCATGTACGGACAAGATTTTTTTTACATTTGTTTTTACAACTCTGATTGCTCATTTTGTTCCTGTTATGTGACTACATAAGTTATATAACCCGAAAGATTTACAAGTAACAATAAACATAGAAACAATCCGAAGTATATAACACCATGACACGTAAGATTTATTTCAATTCCAAGTCAAACATCGTTAAGCCTTGATGGAGTGTTCGCTTGGCAAACACTTTACATATTATTAGTGTCTATATATAAACATCCTTCCCGATCTATTCGACACGATTTTAGAAAATTACTGATAGGAAAACGGTTTTTCAAATTAGGCTTACCTTCGAAATATAAAAAAAATAATCTATGCATCTTCGATTTCCAGTTTGTAGACATAGGTAAACTATAGAGTGAGTGGACTGATTGTTATTTATAGCACGTCTTATCCCTTTAGATAAACAAGTGAGTGAGTGATTGTTGTTATGGCGAGAACAAGTTAATTTTCTATTAGTTGATGATGAGGTCCGATTTGTATTAGACCAACATGCTCAGTTCACTGAAACAACAGTCCGCGGATAGACATGTCGCTCCACTCGGACACATTATCCTGATTCCGAGCAAACCAGTCTTTGCTCTTTCTCCTTATTGCTGCTTATTTAGCGAAGAAGCAACAAATACCAATTTTAGCCTTTGGTTTGAAGCGATCGAGGCTCGAACCCACGATCTATGAGTTTTCATTAGAAAGAATAGTATATATATATATATATATATATATATATATATATATATATATATACATGTGATGAAATCACCTATGTGGTTTCCTGGTTAGAGTGCGGAATGTTAAAGTCATTCGATTCCCGATGGAAGCAAACGAAAGACTAAATTTTATATTTGCTGTCTCTCCGCTAAATAACAAAAACTGATTTACTACAGATATATGTCATAATAGCGTATGTGTGTATGCTTAGCCCCCCGCGCTCTCCCTTTTTGGGGAACATTTAGAAAAAGCTGAAATTCAATCAAGGAAGACGGAAATTAACATTAATTAAAGAGGTAAAAGGGTGTGTTTAAAGCTTTGAAAGCTTTGAAAGCTTGTCCCCCTCCTCCCCCACGCCCACTTTCCCGTATCTTCCTGAAGCTTGCCCCAACACTTTCCATAAATTGCTTGCCCCTCACACTTTCCAGTTTACTTACAAAGATTGCCCCTTCCCCCATAACTAAGTAACGCTGAAATTTATTTGACGCCCTTTATTAATACTCAAAATCTTGCAATTCCAGGATTAAGAGCGTTTCTAATCCGTAAATGAATGAATTATATGTCAGTGGAGTGCTTTGGGTAGAGTTATCAACCTACATCTACGACTTCTTACGAATACATGTTTTGGCCTGGACATATTGTCATCAGGGTGATTATTATGCAACAATAGAGGTAACCTTACATATGTACAAGAGATTTAAGGATTTGATATCTAAATGAAGTATGGTTGAATTTGTAACTAAAGAGCTTTAATGTAAAGTATATTTGGTACATTGATAACATAGATGTTTCTTTATGTAGTGACCTTTAACCCTGCTTTGTTATTGAATAAGCAAACATTTACTAGGGTTAGTGGGTTGAAGAGAACATATCAAAAGGAATCCCTCTAATACCCTGTGAATAAACACTATTCTTCTTCCTGATATAGTGCAGGACTCATCTTGAGTGTAATTTTGCACTGACGCATGTCAAAGACGACTAAAAACCCTTCAATGCCTATGAACTATTTGTCAAAGGTAGAATCGAATGTACTCTGTTTTTGTTTGCTTTGTACATTGTTTTTGTTAGGCCATTGGGGATCTAGACGTCAAGCCTTGATACATCGTTTGCTATGTTAAGGAAACTAAAACAGTGGTCAATAATTTCATCCAAGATTAACAATCATATATAATCTCAAATCAATGAACACTAAAAGACCACGACATAAAGTATTGACAATCCAGGTGCTGGCTTTAGACAGGCTGACAATCCAGGTGCTGGCCTTGGACAGGCTGACAATCCAGGTGCTGGCTTTAGACAGGCTGACAATCCAGGTGCTGGCTTTAGACAGGCTGACAATCCAGGTGCTGGCTTTAGACAGGCTGAAAATCCAGGTGTTGGCTTTAGACAGGCTGACAATCCAGGTGCTGGCTTTAGACAGGCTGACAATCAAGGTGTTGGCTTTAGACAGGCTGACAATCCAGGTGCTGACCTTGGACAGGCACAAACATGTGGCGATGTAGACCTCTAATAACTGTATCTCCAATGACAATACATATAAAAGCAAACAATAAAAATCTGCACATACTAGCTTCCTCTCAAAAAGACAATATACTATAAAAATAAAATTAATGACAACATAAAAATGGATTGTACAATAGCAGGTTCCGTGAATGCTCGTAGTTAAATTACTACTAGCTAGAGAGGTATAATATGTTGGATATATAACATTACATTGCTCTTCGTTTTATACATTATGGCAGGGAATACAACTTTATTTCTCTAGTTTGGTGCACATTATGTAAATATGGTTGATATTGGGTCGTTTTATTCAATGATATGTTTCTGTGCTGTGATGTCCGCTACAGTTCGTCTTTACGCCCATTTGTTTGGCAGGAGGTAACAAGGAAACTACTAAGCCAAGGACATCTATTGGCAGGAGGTAACAAGGAAACTACTAAGCCAAGGACATCTAGTGGCAGGAGGTAACAAGGAAACTACTAAGCCAAGGACATCTAGTGGCATGAGGTAACAAGGAAACTACTAAGCCAAGGACATCTAGTGGCAGGAGGTAACATGGAAACTACTAAGACAAGGACATCTAGTGGCAGGAGGTAACAAGGAAACTACTAAGCCAAGGACATCTAGTGGCAGGAGGTAACAAGGAAACTACTAAGCCAAGGACATCTAGTGGCAGGAGGTAACAAGGAAACCAATAAGCCAAGGACATCTAGTGGCATGAGGTAACAAGGAAACTACTAAGCCAAGGACATCTAGTGGCAGGAGGTAACAAGGAAACTACTAAGCCAAGGACATCTAGTGGCAGGAGGTAACAAGGAAACTACCAATCCAAGGACCTCTAGTGGCAGGAGGTAACAAAGAAACTACTAAGACAAGGACATCTAGTGGCAGGAGGTAACAAGGAAACTACTAAGCCAAGGACATCTAGTGGCAGGAGGTAACAAAGAAACTACTAAGCCAAGGACATCTAGTGGCAGGAGGTAACAAGGAAACTACCAATCCAAGGACATCTAGTGGCAGGAGGTAACAAAGAAACTACTAAGCCAAGGACATCTAGTGGCAGGAGGTAACAAGGAAACTACTAAGCCAAGGACATCTAGTGGCAGGAGGTAACAAGGAAACTACTAAGCCAAGGACATCTAGTGGCAGGAGGTAACAAGGAAACTACTAAGCCAACGACATCTAGTGGCAGGAGGTAACAAGGAAACTACTAAGCCAAGGACATCTAGTGGCAGGAGGTAACAAGGAAACTACTAAGCCAAGGACATCTAGTGGCAGGAGGTAACAAGGAAACTACTAAGCCAAGGACATCTAGTGGCAGGAGGTAACAAGGAAACTACCAATCCAACGACATCTAGTGGCAGGAGGTAACAAGGAAACTACTAAGCCAATGACATCTAGTGCCAGGAGGTAACAAGGAAACTACCAATCCAAGGACATCTAGTGGCAGGAGGTAACAAGGAAACTACTAAGCCAAGGACATCTAGTGGCAGGAGGTAACAAGGAAACTACTAAGCCAACGACATCTAGTGGCAGGAGGTAACAAGGAAACTACTAAGCCAAGGACATCTAGTGGCAGGAGGTAACAAGGAAACTACCAATCCAAGGACATCTAGTGGCAGGAGGTAACAAGGAAACTACTAAGCCAATGACATCTAGTGACAGGAGGTAACAAGGAAACTACTAAGCCAACGACATCTAGTGGCAGGAGGTAACAAGGAAACTACTAAGCCAAGGACATCTAGTGGCAGGAGGTAACAAGAAAACTACTAAGCCAAGAACATCTAGTGGCAGGAGGTAACAAGGAAACTACTAAGCCAAGGACATCTAGTGGCAGGAGGTAACAAGGAATCTACTAAGCCAAGGACATCTAGTGGCAGGAGGTAACAAGGACACTACTAAGCCAAGGACATCTAGTGGCAGGAGGTAACAAGGAAACTACTAAGCCAGGAACATCTAGCGGCAGGAGGTAACAAAGAAACTACTAAGCCAAAGACATCTAGTGGCAGGAGGTAACAAGGAAACTACTAAGCCAATGACATCTAGTGACAGGAGGTAATAAGGAAACTACTAAGCCAACGACATCTAGTGGCAGGAGGTAACAAGGAAACTACTAAGCCAAGGACATCTAGTGGCAGGAGGTAACAAGGAAACTACTAAACCAAGCACATCTAGTGGCAGGAGGTAACAAGGAAACTACTAATCCAAGGACATCTAGTGGCAGGAGGTAACAAGAAAACTACTAAGACAAGAACATCTAGTGGCAGGAGGTAACAAGGAAACTACTAAGCCAACGACATCTAGTGGCAGGAGGTAACAAGGACACTACTAAGCCAAGGACATCTAGTAGCAGGAGGTAACAAGGAAACTACTAAGCCAGGAACATCTAGCGGCAGGAGGTAACAAAGAAACTACTAAGCCAAAGACATCTAGTGGCAGGAGGTAACAAGGAAACTACTAAGCCAATGACATCTAGTGGCATGAGGTAACAAAGAAACTACTAAGCCAAAGACATCTAGTGGCAGGAGGTAACAAGGAAACTACTAAGCCAAGGACATCTAGCGGCAGGAGGTAACAAAGAAACTACTAAGCCAAAGACATCTAGTGGCAGGAGGTAACAAGGAAACTACTAAGCCAATGACATCTAGTGGCAGGAGGTAACAAAGAAACTACTAAGCCAAGGACATCTAGTGGCAGGAGGTAACAATGAAACTACTAAGCCAAGGACATCTAGTGGCAGGAGGTAACAAGAAAACTACTAAGACAAGAACATCTAGTGGCAGGAGGTAACAAGGAAACTACTAAGCCAATGACATCTAGTGGCAGGAGGTAACAAGGAATCTACTAAGCCAAGGGCATCTAGTGGCAGGAGGTAACAAGGACACTACTAAGCCAAGGACATCTAGTGGCAGGAGGTAATAAGGAAACTACTAAGCCAGGAACATCTAGCGGCAGGAGGTAACAAAGAAACTACTAAGCCAAAGACATCTAGTGGCAGGATGTAACAAGGAAACTACTAAGCCAATGACATCTAGTGGCATGAGGTAAAAAGGAAACTACTAAGCCAACGACATCTAGTGGCAGGAGGTAACAAGGAATCTACTAAGCCAAGGACATCTAGTGGCAGGAGGTAACAAGGACACTACTAAGCCAAGGACATCTAGTGGCAGGAGGTAACAAGGAAACTACTAAGCCAGGAACATCTAGCGGCAGGAGGTAGCAAAGAAACTACTAAGCCAAAGACATCTAGTGGCAGGAGGTAACAAGGAAACTACTAAGCCAATGACATCTAGTGGCAGGAGGTAACAAGGAAACTACTAAGCCAAGGACATCTAGTGGCAGGAGGTAACAAGGAAACTACTAAGCCAAGGACATCTAGTGGCATGAGGTAACAAGGAAACTACTAAGCAAAGGACATCTAGTGGCATGAGGTAACAAGGAAACTACTAAGCCAAGGACATCTAGTGGCAGGAGGTAACAAGGAAACTACTAAGACAAGGACATCTAGTGGCAGGAGGTAACAAGGAAACTACTAAGCCAAGGACATCTAGTGGCAGGAGGTAACAAGGAAACTACTAAGCCAGGAACATCTAGCGGCAGGAGGTAACAAAGAAACTACTAAGCCAAAGACATCTAGTGGCAGGAGGTAACAAGGAAACTACTAAACCAAGGACATCTAGTGGCATGAGGTAACAAGGAAACTACTAAGCCAAGGACATCTAGTGGCATGAGGTAACAAGGAAACTACTAAGCCAAGGACATCTAGTGGCAGGAGGTAACAAGGAAACTACTAAGCCAAAGACATCTAGTGGCAGGAGGTAACAAGGAAACTACTAAGCCAAGGACATCTAGTGGCAGGAGGTAACAAGGAAACTACTAAACCAAGAACATCTAGTGGCAGGAGGTAACAAGGAAACTACTAAGCGAACGACATCTAGTGGCAGGAGGTAGCAAGGAAACTACTAAGCCAAGGACATCTAGTGGCAGGAGGTAACAAGGAAACTACTAAGCCAAGGACATCTAGTGGCAGGAGGTAACAAGGAAACTACTAAGCCAAGGCCATCTAGTGGCAGGAGGTAGCAAGGAAACTACTAAGCCAAGGACATCTAGTGGCAAGAGGTAACAAAGAAACTACTAAGACAAGGACATCTAGTGGCAGGAGGTAGCAAGGAAATTACTAAGCCAAGGACATCTAGTGGCAGGAGGTAACAAGGAAACTACTAAGCCAAGGACATCTAGTGGCAGGAGGTAACAAGGAAACTACTAAGCCAAGGACATCTAGTGGCAGGAGGTAACAAGGAAACTACTAAACCAAGCACATCTAGTGGCAGGAGGTAACAAGGAAACTACTAAGCCAAGGACATCTAGTGGCAGGAGGTAACAAGGAAACTACTAAGCCAAGGACATCTAGTGGCAGGAGGTAACAAGGAAACTACTAAGCCAAGGACATCTAGTGGCAGGAGGTAACAAGGAAACTACTAAACCAAGCACATCTAGTGGCAGGAGGTAACAAGGAAACTACTAAGCCAAGGACATCTAGTGGCAGGAGGTAACAAGGAAACTACTAAACCAAGGACATCTAGTGGCAGGAGGTAACAAGGAAGCTACTAAACCAAGGACATCTAGTGGCAGGAGGTAACAAGGAATCTACTGAACCAAGAACATCTAGTGGCTAAGTTGAAATCATCATTTCGAAAGTTACACAACCATGACTAGGTTTACAGTTACGGAATGTCAGAAATGACCACGGATATGTTCTGTTTGTGGTAATCAAAATCTCATCCTTTCCACGTTCCAGACTTATCACTCGCTGGGCTTTTAATGGGAGTAACACGACGCATGCCAACCATGGAGCAGGAATTGTTGACCTTTCCGGAGCACCTGAGTTCACCACACAGTTTGCGCAGCACAATATTTTGCTAAGATAGCTATTTGTCGACACATGTTTGTCGCCATTACCTGTTTTCTTTTTGCCATTATGTTAACTGCATGTCCATCTTCGCTTTATGAATAATAACTGTTCTTTATAGACACTAGGATCACTAGACTTTTTTTATCCTGATTGTATTGTGTATATCTACTTCGTTCGATGATATGCTTAGTGAAATATTGTCAAATATTACAAGCCCAAAAAATACAGCTATCAATAGTATTATCAGAACAATTTAACATCTTATATATTAGTCATCAGTCAATTAGAAGACAGTGTAATTAAGCAATGTACAACAAGCCAGTAAATTTGTCGATCGGGACAATTCGTCAAAATTCCTAATAACTGGAATCTGTAGATAGAAGGATAAACAATACAATGAAAAAGGAGAAAAAGACAAACAACGATCTACAAAGTACTACACAGAAACCTAAACATTGAACAACACCTACCCCACAAAACACGGGAGTGACGTACTACACAGCAACCTAAACATAACACAACACCTTCCCCACAAAACACGGGAGTGACGCACTACACAGAAACCTAAACATTGAACAACACCTACCCCACAAAACACGGGAGTGACGTACTACACAGAAAACTAAACATTGAACAACACCTACCCCACAAAACACGGGAGTGACGAAATACACAGAAACCTAAACATTGAACAACACCTACCCCACAAAACACGGAAGTGACGTACTACACAGAAACCTAAACATTGAACAACACCTACCCCACAAAACACGGGAGTGACGTACTACACAGAAGCCTAAACATTGAACAACACCTACCCCACAAAACACGGGAATGACGTACTACACAGCAACCTAAACATAACACAACACCTACCACAAAACACGGGAGTGACGCACTACACAGAAACCTAATCATTGAACAACACCTACCCCACAAAACACGGGAGTGACGTACTACACAGAAACCTAAACATTGAACAACACCTACCCCACACAACACGGGAGTGACGTACTACACAGAAACCTAAACATTGAACAACACCTACCCCACAAACAACGGAAGTGACGTACTACACAGAAACCTAAACATTGAACAACACCTACCCCACAAAACACGGAAGTGACGTACTACACAGAAACCTAAACATTGAACAACACCTACCCCACAAAACACGGGAGTGACGTACTACACAGCAACCTTAACATAAAACAACGCGTACCCCACAAAACACGGGAGTGACGCACTACATAGAAACCTAAACATTGAACAACACCTACCCCACAAAACACGGGAGTGACGTACTACACAGAAACCTAAACATTGAACAACACCTACCCCACAAAACATGTGAGTGACGCACTACAGAGAAACCTAAACATTGAACAACACCTACCCCACAAAACACGGGAGTGACGTACTACACAGAAACCTAAACATAGAACAACACCTACCCCACAAAACATGGGAGTGACGTACTACACATCAACCTAAACATTGAACAACACCTACCCCACAAAACACGGGAGTGACGTACTACACAGAAGCCTAAACATTGAACAACACCTACCCCACAAAATACGGGAGTGACGTACTACACAGAAGCCTAAACACTGAACAACACCTACCCCACAAAACACGGGAGTGACGTACTACACAGAAACCTAAACATTGAACAACACCTACCCCACAAAACACGGGAGTGACGCACTACACAGAAACCTAAACATTGAACAACACCTAATTCACAAAACATGGGAGTGACGTACTACACAGCAACCCAAACATAGAACAACACCTACCCCACAAAACACGGGAGTGACGTACTACACAGCAACCTAAACATTGAACAACACCTACCCCACAAAACACGGGAGTGACGTACTACACAGAAGCCTAAACATTGAACAACACCTACCCCACAAAATACGGGAGTGACGTACTACACAGAAGCCTAAACCTTGAACAACACCTACCCCACAAAACACGGGAGTGACGTACTACACAGAAACCTAAACATTGAACAACACCTACCCCACAAAACACGGAAGTGACGTACTACACAGAAACCTAAACATTGAACAACACCTACCCCACCAAACACGGGAGTGACGTACTACACAGCAACCTAAACATAGAACAACACCTACCCCACAAAACACGGGAGTGACGTACTACACAGAAACCTAAACATTGAACAACACCTACCCCACAAAACACGGGAGTGACTTACTACACAGAAACCTAAACATTGAACAACACCTACCCCACAAAACACGGGAGTAACGTACTACACAGAAACCTAAACATTGAACAACACCTACCCCACAAAACACGGAAGTGACGTACTACACAGAAACCTAAACATTGAACAACACCTTCCCCACAAAACACAGGAGTGACGTACTACACAGAAACCTAAACATTGAACAACACTTACCTCACAAAACACGGGAGTGACGCACTACACAGAAATCTAAACATTGAACAACACCTACGCACAAAACACGGGAGTGACGTACTACACAGAAACCTAAACATTGAACAACACCTATCCCACCAAACACGGGAGTGACGCACTACACAGAAACCTAAACATTGAACAACACCTACCCCACAAAACACGGGAGTGACGTACTACACAGAAACCTAAACATTGAACAACACCTTCCCCACAAAACACGGGAGTGACGTACTACACAGAAACCTAAACATTGAACAACAACTACCCCACAAAACACGGGAGTGACGTACTACACAGAAACCTAAACATTGAACAACACCTACCCCACAAAACACGGAAGTGACGTAATACACAAAAACCTAAACATTGAACAACACCTACCCCACAAAACACGGGAGTGATGTACTACACAGCAACCAAAACATAAAACAACGTCTACCCCACAAAACACGGGAGTGACGCACTACACAGAAACCTAAACATTGAACAACACCTACCCCACAAAATACGGGAGTGACGTACTACACAGAAGCCTAAACACTGAACAACACCTACCCCACAAAACACGGGAGTGACGTACTACACAGAAACCTAAACATTGAACAACACCTACCCCACAAAACACGGGAGTGACGCACTACACAGAAACCTAAACATTGAACAACACCTAATTCACAAAACATGGGAGTGACGTACTACACAGCAACCCAAACATAGAACAACACCTACCCCACAAAACACGGGAGTGACGTACTACACAGCAACCTAAACATTGAACAACACCTACCCCACAAAACACGGGAGTGACGTACTACACAGAAGCCTAAACATTGAACAACACCTACCCCACAAAATACGGGAGTGACGTACTACACAGAAGCCTAAACCTTGAACAACACCTACCCCACAAAACACGGGAGTGACGTACTACACAGAAACCTAAACATTGAACAACACCTACCCCACAAAACACGGAAGTGACGTACTACACAGAAACCTAAACATTGAACAACACCTACCCCACCAAACACGGGAGTGACGTACTACACAGCAACCTAAACATAGAACAACACCTACCCCACAAAACACGGGAGTGACGTACTACACAGAAACCTAAACATTGAACAACACCTACCCCACAAAACACGGGAGTGACTTACTACACAGAAACCTAAACATTGAACAACACCTACCCCACAAAACACGGGAGTAACGTACTACACAGAAACCTAAACATTGAACAACACCTACCCCACAAAACACGGAAGTGACGTACTACACAGAAACCTAAACATTGAACAACACCTTCCCCACAAAACACAGGAGTGACGTACTACACAGAAACCTAAACATTGAACAACACTTACCTCACAAAACACGGGAGTGACGCACTACACAGAAATCTAAACATTGAACAACACCTACGCACAAAACACGGGAGTGACGTACTACACAGAAACCTAAACATTGAACAACACCTATCCCACCAAACACGGGAGTGACGCACTACACAGAAACCTAAACATTGAACAACACCTACCCCACAAAACACGGGAGTGACGTACTACACAGAAACCTAAACATTGAACAACACCTTCCCCACAAAACACGGGAGTGACGTACTACACAGAAACCTAAACATTGAACAACAACTACCCCACAAAACACGGGAGTGACGTACTACACAGAAACCTAAACATTGAACAACACCTACCCCACAAAACACGGAAGTGACGTAATACACAAAAACCTAAACATTGAACAACACCTACCCCACAAAACACGGGAGTGATGTACTACACAGCAACCAAAACATAAAACAACGTCTACCCCACAAAACACGGGAGTGACGCACTACACAGAAACCTAAACATTGAACAACACCTACCCCACAAAACACGGGAGTGACGTACTACACAGAAACCTAAACATTGAACAACACCTACCCCACAAAACATGGGAGTGACGTACTACACAGAAACCTAAACATTGAACAACACCTACCCCACAAAACACGGGAGTGACGTACTACACAGAAACCTAAACATTGAACAACACATACCCCACAAAACACGAGAGTGAGGTACTACACAGAAACCTAAACATTGAACAACACCTACCCAACAAAACACGGGAGTGACGTACTACACAGCAACCTAAACATAGAACAACACCTACCTCACAAAACACGGGAGTGACGCACTACACAGAAACCTAAACATTGAACAACACCTACCCCACAAAACACGGGAGTGACGCACTACACAGAAACCTAAACATTGAACAACACTTACCCCACAAAACACGGGAGTGACGCACTACACAGAAGCCTAAACATTGAACAACACCTACCCCACACAACACGGGAGTGACGTACTACACAGAAACCTAAACATTGAACAACACCTACCCACAAAACACGGGAGTGACGCACTACACAGAAACCTAAACATTGAACAACACCTACCCCACAAACAACGGAAGTGACGTACTACACAGAAACCTAAACATTGAACAACACCTACCCCACAAAACACGGGAGTGACGCACTACACAGAAGCCTAAACATTGAACAACACCTACCCCACACAACACGGGAGTGACGTACTACACAGAAACCTAAACATTGAACAACACCTACCCACAAAACACGGGAGTGACGCACTACACAGAAACCTAAACATTGAACAACACCTACCCCACAAACAACGGAAGTGACGTACTACACAGAAACCTAAACATTGAACAACACCTACCCCACAAAACACGGGAGTGACGTACTACACAGAAACCTAAACATTGAACAACACCTACCCCACCAAACACGTGAGTGACGCACTACACAGAAACCTAAAAATTGAACAACACTTACCCCACAAAACACGGGAGTGACGCACTACACAGAAACTTAAACATTGAAGAGCACCTTCCCTACAAAACACGGGAGTGACGTGCTACACAGAAACCTAAACATTGAACAACACCTACCCCACAAAACACCGGAGTGACGTACTGCACAGAAACCTAAACATTGAATAACACCTACCCCACAAAACACGGGAGTGACGTACTACACAGAAGCCTAAACATTGAACAACACCTACCCCACAAAACACGGGTGTGACGCACTATACATCAACCTATACATTGAACAACACTTACCCCACACAACACGGGAGTGACGTACTACACAGAAACCTAAGCATTGAACAACACCTACCCCACAAAACATGGGAGTGACGTACTACACAGCAACCTAAACATTGAACAACACCTACCCCACAAAACACGGGTGTTAAGCACTACACAGAAACCTAAACATTGAACAACACCTACCCCACAAAACACGGGAATGACGCACTACACAGAAACATAAACATTGAACAACACCTACCCCACAATACACGGGAGTGACGCACTACACAGAAACCTAAACATTGAACAACACCTACCCCACAAAACACGGAAGTGACGTACTACACAGAAACCTAAACATTGAACAACACCTACCCCACAAAACACGGGAGTGATGTTCTACACAGCAACCTAAACATAAAACAACGTCTACCCCACAAAACACGGGAGTGACGCACTACACAGAAACCTAAACATTGAACAACACCTACCCCACAAAACACGGGAGTGACGTACTACACAGAAACCTAAACACTGAACAACACCTACCCCACAAAACATGGGAGTGACGTACTACACAGAAACCTAAACATTGAACAACACCTACCCCACAAAACACGGGAGTGACGTACTACACAGAACCCTAAACATTGAACAACACCTACCCAACAAAACACGGGAGTGACGTACTACACAGCAACCTAAACATAGAGCAACACCTACCCCACAACACACGGGAGTGACGCACTACACAGAAACCTAAACATTGAACAACACCTACCCCACAAAACACGGGAGTGACGCACTACACAGAAACCTAAACATTGAACAACATTTACCCCACAAAACACGGGAGTGACGCACTACACAGAAACCTAAACATTGAACAACACCTACCCCACACAACACGGGAGTGACGTACTACACAGAAACCTAAACATTGAACAACACCTATCCACAAAACACGGGAGTGACGCACTACACAGAAACCTAAACATTGAACAACACCTACCCCACAACACACGGGAGTGACGCACTACACAGAAACCTAAACATTGAACAACACCTACCCCACAAAACACGGGAGTGACGCACTACACAGAAACCTAAACATTGAACAACATTTACCCCACAAAACACGGGAGTGACGCACTACACAGAAACCTAAACATTGAACAACACCTACCCCACACAACACGGGAGTGACGTACTACACAGAAACCTAAACATTGAACAACACCTATCCACAAAACACGGGAGTGACGCACTACACAGAAACCTAAACATTGAACAACACCTACCCCACAAAACATGGGAGTGACGCACTACACAGAAACCTAAACATTAAGCAACACCTACCCCACAAAACACGGGAGTGACGTACTACACAGAAGCCTAAACATTGAACAACACCTACCCCACAAAACACGGGAGTGACGTACTACACAGCAACCTAAACATAGAACAACACCTACCCCACAAAACACGGGAGTGACGCACTACACAGAAACCAAAACATTGAACAACACCTACCCCACAAAACACGGGAGTGACGCACTACACAGAAACCTAAACATTGAACAACATTTACCCCACAAAACACGGGAGTGACGCACTACACAGAAACCTAAACATTGAACAACACCTACCCCACACAACACGGGAGTGACGTACTACACAGAAACCTAAACATTGAACAACACCTACCTACAAAACACGGGAGTGACGCACTACACAGAAACCTAAACATTGAACAACACCTACCCCACAAACAACGGAAGTGACGTACTACACAAAAACCTAAACATTGAACAACAGTTACCCCACAAAACACGGGAGTGACTACTACACAGAAACCTAAACATTGAACAACACCTACCCCACCAAACACGGGAGTGACGCACTACACAGAAACCTAAACATTGAACAACACCTACCCCACAAACAACGGAAGTGACGTACTACACAGAAACCTAAACATTGAACAACACCTACCCCACAAAACACGGGAGTGACGTACTACACAGCAACCTAAACATAGAACAACACCTACCCCACAAAACACGGGAGTGACGCACTACACAGAAACCAAAACATTGAACAACACCTACCCCACAAAACACGGGAGTGACGCACTACACAGAAACCTAAACATTGAACAACATTTACCCCACAAAACACGGGAGTGACGCACTACACAGAAACCTAAACATTGAACAACACCTACCCCACACAACACGGGAGTGACGTACTACACAGAAACCTAAACATTGAACAACACCTACCTACAAAACACGGGAGTGACGCACTACACAGAAACCTAAACATTGAACAACACCTACCCCACAAACAACGGAAGTGACGTACTACACAAAAACCTAAACATTGAACAACAGTTACCCCACAAAACACGGTAGTGACTACTACACAGAAACCTAAACATTGAACAACACCTACCCCACCAAACACGGGAGTGACGCACTACACAGAAACCTAAACATTGAACAACACCTACCCCACAAACAACGGAAGTGACGTACTACACAGAAACCTAAACATTGAACAACACCTACCCCACAAAACACGGGAGTGATGTACTACACAGCAACCTAAACATAAAACAACGTCTACCCCACAAAACATGGGAGTGACGCACTACACAGAAACCTAAACATTGAACAACACCTACCCCACAAAACACGGGAGTGACGTACTACACAGAAACCTAAACATTAAGCAACACCTACCCCACAAAACACGGGAGTGACGTACTACACAGAAGCCTAAACATTGAACAACACCTACCCCACAAAACACGGGAGTGACGTACTACACAGCAACCTAAACATAGAACAACACCTACCCCACAAAACACGGGAGTGACGCACTACACAGAAACCAAAACATTGAACAACACCTACCCCACAAAACACGGGAGTGACGCACTACACAGAAACCTAAACATTGAACAACATTTACCCCACAAAACACGGGAGTGACGCACTACACAGAAACCTAAACATTGAACAACACCTACCCCACACAACACGGGAGTGACATACTACACAGAAACCTAAACATTGAACAACACCTACCTACAAAACACGGGAGTGACGCACTACACAGAAACCTAAACATTGAACAACACCTACCCCACAAACAACGGAAGTGACGTACTACACAAAAACCTAAACATTGAACAACAGTTACCCCACAAAACACGGGAGTGACTACTACACAGAAACCTAAACATTGAACAACACCTACCCCACCAAACACGGGAGTGACGCACTACACAGAAACCTAAACATTGAAAAACACCTACCCCACAAAACACGAGAGTGACGCACTACACAGAAATCTAAACATTGAACAACACCTACTGCACAAAACACGGGAGTGACGTACTACACAGAAACCTAAGCATTGAACAACACCTACCCCACCAAACACGGGAGTGACGCACTACACAAAAACTTAAACATTGAACAACACTTACCCCACAAAACACGAGAGTGACGCACTACACAGAAACTTAAACATTGAACAGCACCTTCCCCGCAAAACACGGGAGTGACGCACTACACAGAAACCTAAACATTGAACAACACCTACCCCACAAAACACGGGAGTGACGTACTACACAGAAACCTAAACATTGAACAACACCTACCCCACAAATAAACGGGAGTGACGTGATGTGGAACAACACCTACCCCACAAATAAACAGGAGTGACTTGATGTGGAACAACACCTACCCCACAAATAAACAGGAGTTACCTGATGTGGAACAACACCTACCCCACAAATAAACAGGAGTTACCTGATGTGGAACAACACCTACCCCACAAATAAACAGGAGTTACTTGATGTGGAACAACACCTACCCCACAAATAAACAGGAGTTACCTGATGTGGAACAACACCTACCCCACAAATAAACAGGAGTTACCTGATGTGGAACAACACCTACCCCACAAATAAACAGGAGTGACTTGATGTGGAACAACACCTACCCCACAAATAAACAGGAGTTACCTGATGTGGAACAACACCTACCCCACAAATAAACAGGAGTTACCTGATGTGGAACAACACCTACCCCACAAATAAACAGGAGTTACCTGATGTGGAACAACACCTACCCCACAAATAAACAGGAGTTACCTGATGTGGAGCAACACCTAACCCACAAATAAACAGGAGTTACCTGATGTGGAACAACACCTACCCCACAAATAAACAGGAGTGACCTGATGTGGAACAAATGGTTATTGGTGGTCACTGATAGCTCTAACAAAAACTTGTCCGATCATATATATCATGTCTTGTTTTGCATGTGGTAATCACACCTTCCTTATATAGCCAGTAACAACTCTAAAGCTACATGATCACATTAACTGAAATAATGTTGACTAGATGTTTAACATATAAACGTAAGAGAAAACCGAAGGACGATTAACAATTTGTAAATCAGAGACACGGGAAACATTGGGCACAATTCACTAAATAAATACAAACAAGCCAAAAAAACACAACACAGAAAACAAAAAAAGATGAGTAGCAATGACCCAACCAAGAACCCAATGGGTGACCACAGGTGCTCGTATTCTGGAGCGCCATGGTTCACCCTGATATTCTGGAGCGCCATGGTTCACCCTGGTATTCTGGAGCGCCATGGTTCACCCTGGTATTCTGGAGCGCCATGGTTCACGCCGGTGTTTGGTTAAGCCCATGTTGCTCATCGTTTTATTAGTCTTTTGTGTTGTGATTTTTGTTTTGTTTGTCATCGTTCTGTGTCTTGTGTACCCAGTATTGCCAGTTTCTCTGGATTGTCCATTCTTGATTGCCCCTCCGGTTTTCTCTAACATTTATTTTTCCTGTGTCTTGTGTGCCCAATGTTGCCAGGGTCTCTGTATTGTCCATTCTTGAATGCCCAATGTTGCCAGGGTCTCTGTATTGTCCATTCTTGATTGCCCAATGTTGCCAGGGTCTCTGTATTGTCCATCTTTGATTGTCCAATGTTGTCATGGTCTCTGTATTGTCCATCCTTGATTGCCCAATGTTGTCAGAGTCTCTGTTTTGTCCATTCTTGATTGCCCAATGTTGCCAGGGTCTCTGTATTGTCCATTCTTGATTGCCCAATGTTGCCAGTGTCTCTGTATTGTCCATTCTTGATTGCCCAATGTTGTCAGGGTCTCTGTATTGTCCATCCTTGATTGCCCAATGTTGCCAGCGTCTCTGTATTGGCCATTTTTGATTGCCCAATGTTGCCATGGTCTCTGTATTGCCCATTCTTGATTGCCCAATGTTGCCAGGGTCTCTGTATTGTCCATCCTTGATTGCCCAATGTTGCCAGCGTCTCTGTATTGGCCATTTTTGATTGCCCAATGTTGCCATGGTCTCTGTATTGCCCATTCTTGATTGCCCAATGTTGCCATGGTCTCTGTATTGCCCATTCTTGATTGCCCAATGTTGCCAGGGTCTCTGTATTGTCCATCCTTGATTGCCCAATGTTGCCAGCGTCTCTGTATTGGCCATTTTTGATTGCCCAATGTTGCCATGGTCTCTGTATTGCCCATTCTTGATTGCCCAATGTTGCCAGGGTCTCTGTATTGTCCATTCTTGATCGCCCAATGTCGCCAGGGTCTCTGTATTGTCCATTCTTGATTGCCCCTTCGGTTTTCTCTAACGTTTATTTATATCATAGTAAATTAATACTAAACCATAGTTAATGTTTAAAACACTTACTAAAATTAAAATATTATACGACTTGTGGTAAAAAAAAAGCTACCAATCGCACTTGCTGATACCTATGAACAGATCTTTCTTGACCATTTTGACTTATCCACAACAATCAATGCATGATCGTCTAGTGACCGATAGTGAAGCTAGAGTGGCGAGAACAAGCTTAGATACCAAAAAGATAAGGTTTATATATGGCACTGAAATGAACTTTTAGATAAATGTGTTAATTATTTCTTGTAAACGGAGAGGAAATGAAAAGCTTTGGAGAAGTATGCCCCACATCATTCCACCAACGGCCTCTCTCAATTGTGGCTCATTAAGTCCTGTTTCACGTTGTTTTTATAAGTGTGAGGAGTGTGGCGCTATCCAATTACCGGGTACATAGCAAGCCATATGATTGCACTCTCTCTTGATTTAATGTTATCAAGTTTCCAGTTATCGACATTTCTTTGCATCATTTTCTCTTTCATATTGAAATATTTCTAAAAATAGTAGATAAGCATACAAAGATGAGACAGACACAGATTCAGATCAAACATGTTTATGGATTCTGGACAGTGTTACATGTCCACAGAAAGCTTAATGTAATAAAGTCAAACCTGCTTTAGTGACCACCTCTATTAAGTTACAGTCAAACCTGCTTTAGTGACAACCTCTATTAAGCAATAACTTGTATTATGTGACCTTAATTTTTATTTCCCTTCATATCAATTAAATCTGTATTAAGCGACCACCTGTCTTATGTGACCATAATTCACTGTTTCATTGGAAGGTCACATAAGACAGGTTTAACCGTACATGGCCAACCGTCGTTGCCATTGGCGATTTCAAACGGGAATGAAAAACAAAAATATTGCAATGTAATGAACAAATCATTCATTATTTATGTACAATTTGCCTTCCAACAGTTCATTGTTTGTTTGTTTGATGGTGTCTAACGCCACTTTCAACAATATTTTAGTTTTATGGTGGCGGTTCCAACAGCTCAAAGGTTTTTGAAAACAATATTTATTCCATAAGGCTATCCGTTGTGGAGTTCATCTCACCTTTGAAGCAGGCTGTAAATAAAAACTGTATTAATCAGGTATGCAATGACTATAAATATATATCACCAGTGCAAGCATTGTAGTTGTTTCTGGGTGCTATACATCCGACCAAGATATATTTCAGATTTGCTCAAAAGAGATTTAACGAACAATCTACTAATCATCTATGCTTTGGTGTTCAAAGATACATTCCTGATAGAGATCTTGAAAATAATCTACTAATCATCCATGAGTTGGGAACTTGGGGTTAAAAGACAAACATTATCTTAACAAACTCACACAGGATTGAATGCGAAACTACAACTGAACAACACGACCATCCATTGACCTTTCATATATAAGGGTAATAACAAAATTACCGAACTCCGAGCAATCTAACAAAGGGAAAGTCAAAACTCATAAGTATATAAACAGACAAAATCAGTCAACAACCGGAAAACTGTGAAAACCGTAATGACCCTGACTTGGTACAGGCATTTCTAAAGAAATGGTGGTTTGAATCAGATTTTAAAGCGCCAAACCTCTCCCTTTCATTACGGCTCAAAGTTTCCGGCTGTCACTATAACAGTATTTATAACAATACTTGAACAAAACAGGTAAAACAGTTGTCAAATCAGCGCCAAACTCAGTGAAGTAAATGTCAAAATATAAGATGTGTCCCGTTTCTGTGAAGATTGTCCATAGTATATCCTCTATATCGTATGTTAAAGCTTGCACCTTCCTCCTCGTGGTGACCATCGCTATATATTTGATAGAGGATAATTATCAGGGGGCAACACCTAATGTAAATATCCAGTTAATTATGTAGTTGTTCAGGGAATACTATTTATTGAATGACATTCAATTATAAAACATTGCTTCTACATTCTTGAATATTTGTTGACAGGTGTTCCGGAGGGGGTATATTCACAGAATAACCCATCATAGACATTTCTAGTGGCATTTAGAAAGATGAGCAAACAGACGTTCATCTATATCTATAGAGGGCTTTATACCATTAACATCAACAATATTCTTCATAAGAAATTTGTCCAATTTAAAATCCCTCGCCATTTTAAAGGCAAGTTTTTTTTACAATTATCAACTACACATAATGCAACCATCAAATCTATGGATTCATATATAACTGATTGACAACATATTAGCTATGTTTGGTGGACGTTTTCTTGCAACAACCCATGATTAAAGAAATCCTGATCTGCTATGGATAATTATTTATTCATACTCGCCCCACTCGGACACATTATCCTGAATCCGAACTAACCAGTGTTTGCTTTTTCTCCTTAGCGATGTGTGCTGAGCGGAGAAGCAACAATTACCAATTATATAGTCTTTGGTTTGACCCGATCGGGGCTCGAACCCACGATCTACTGCACTCGGGGTGAGCACGCTAACCATTAAACAATGGATGCCGTCAAATGTATTTGATAAACGTTGTATGATAACTTTCTTTACATCGTTTTTTTATATTTAAATATTGTCTTATTTAATAAAAAAAAAATATTATCTTAAGAAATGTAAGTATATGATGCTATTATTTTGTTTAATGACAAAATAATATCAAGTTTATACTGAGGTGCGACAGAGTAATGTCCCCTTTATTTAATTTGCAGGAAAGAGAAATAGACACTCTTTGTTGTTCGATTTTGATGCCAGTAATTACAAAATACTGAACTTTCAATAATTACAAATTACACCTAAAAACAGAGTAACGTACAATTACTGAAGATAATAAATAATGTTAATTTTACCGCAAAATTCAATTTCAAGCCATAAACAATGAATGGTGTTGAATTGTCTTCACGACAACTTATCGACCGAATCACTGGACATTTGAGATACGAGATCTTCCTGTCTTGTTCCATCAACGCGATGTAAATTTATAACCTTACATTTGGACTTTTCTTCCAATAATCTTCTGCCACATGTCTATAATAAGGAAAGACAGTATACGTAAATCAACATTAATAAGAAACCTGTCCGGAGTCAAGTCTGTGTTAACCCGGCCTCCTTTATTATAGCCTTGTTTTATCTTAATAAGTATGGATGGTCCATGTGTGACAACGTATTCTCTGCGCTTTAAAGCGTCTGTTTGATTTATTTTCTTACTTTGTTGCAAATCTAATTGTGAAAAGTTTTCCTTTTTTTCTCTTAAAAATTGCTTGCTCTTTATTTTCTTACATTGTTGCAAATCTAATTGTGAAAAATTTCTTTCTATTTTTTTTTCTTCTTTTAAATTGCTTGGATGTTTTAATGGCACATGCAATCTTTGTAAGGAATACTTTATGTCACAGAAAGATTAGCACAACATTATAATGGTACAAATCTTGTTGCAAACAGAAATGAAGAAATTTAGAGAAGACTTGCTAACCTATTATTGCTTGATTTGATACATTTGTATAATGTTGGAAAAATAACAAATCTACATTAGTGAAATGGAAGATCCGGTTTTTCCAAATTTCGCATAATTTCAGTTGGTGCCTCTTAGGTAAATATCTACGTGTTATCTACGCTCAGCCTCAGGGTCAGGCATATTCTCCTCTCTCAGACATAGGTGACCTCATAATCCGGAGACACATGAAATACTGAGCACAAGACGCAGAACAAAGATATACAACCGGAAAAAATAACACAGACTAATTAAAAGATCAGCATCACGGAGAAAACACAAACGAGGGTGAACCCAGTTGCTGGCGACAAATAGGCGTTTTTTTTATTAGACACCCACCTTGTTACACATGTAATTGTGTGCTATACACCCATCTTGTTACACATGTAATTGTGTGTTAGATACCCACCTTCTTACACATGTAATTGTGTGTTAGATACCCACCCTGTTACACATGTAGTTGTGTGTTAGCCACGCACCTTGTTACACATGTAATTGTGTGTTAGACACCCACCTTGTTACACATGTAATTGTGTGTTAGACACCCACCTTGTTGCACATGTAATTGTGTGTTAGACACCCACCTTGTTACACATGTAATTGTGTGTTAGATACCCACCTTGTTACACATGTAATTGTGTGTTAGATACCCACCTTGTTACACATGTAGTTGTATGTTAGACACCCACCTTGTTACACATGTAATTGTGTGTTAGACACCTACCTTGTTACACATGTAGTTGTGTGTTAGACACCCACCTTGTTACACATGTAATTGTGTGTTAGACACCTACCTTGTTACACATGTAATTGTGTGTTAGACACCCACCTTGTTACACATGTAATTGTGTGTTAGAAACCCACCTTGTTACACATGTAATTGTGTGTTAGATACCCACCTTGTTACACATGTAATTGTGTGTTAGATACCCACCCTGTTACACATGTAATTGTGTGTTAGACACCTACCTTGTTACACATGTAATTGTGTGTTAGACACCCACCTTGTTACACATGTAATTGTGTGTCAGACACCCACCTTGCTACACATGTAGTTCTGTGCTATACACCCACCTTGCTACACGTGTAATTGTGTGTTATGTACCCACATTGTTCCACATGTAAGTGTGTGTTAGACACCCACCTTGCTACACATGTAATTGTGTGTTAGACACCCACCTTGTTACAAATGTAATTGTGTTTTAGACACCCACCTTGTTACACATGTAATTGTGTGTTAGACACCCACCTTGTTACACATGTAATTGTGTGTTAGACACCCACCTTGTTACACATGTAATTGTGTTTTAGAAACCCACCTTGTTACACATGAAGTTGTGTGCTATACACCCACCTTGGTACACATGTAATTCTGTGTTAGATACCCACCTTGTTACACATGTAATTGTGTGTTAGAAACCCACCTTGTTACACATGTAATTGTGTGTTAGACACCCACCTTGTTACACATCTAATTGTGTGTTTTACACTCACCTCGTGACACATGTAATTGTGTGTTATACACCCATCTTGTTACACATGTAATTGTGTGTTATGTACCCACATTGTTCCACATGTAAATGTGTGTTAGACACCCACTTTGTTACACATGTAGTTGCGTGTTAGATACCCACCTTGTTACACATGTAATTGTGTGTTAGATACCCACCTTGTTACACATGTAATTGTGTGTTAGACACCCACCACCTTGTTACACATGTAATTGTGTGTTAGGCACCCACCTTGTTACACATGTAATTGTGTGCTTGATACCCACCTTGTTACACATGTAATTGTGTGTTAGATACCACCTTGTTACATATGTAATTGTGTGTTAGATACCCACCTTGTTACACATGTAGTTGTGTGTTAGAAACCCACCTTGTTACACATGCAATTGTGTGTTAGATACCCACCTTTTAACATATGGAGTTGTGTGTTAGATATCCACCTTGCTACACATGTAATTTTGTGTTAGACACCCATCTTGTTACACATGTAATTGTGTGCTATACACCCACCGTGTTACACATGTAATTGTCTGTTTGATACCCACCTTGTTACACATGTAATTGTGTGTTAGATGCCCACCCTGTTACACATGTAATTGTGTGTTAGCCACGCACCTTGTTACAGATGTAATTGTGTGTTAGACACCCATCTTGTTACACATGTAATTGTGTGTTAGACACCCACCTTGTTACACATGTAATTGTTTGCTAGACACCCACCTTGTTACACATGTAATTGTGTGTTAGACACCCACTTTGTTACACATGTAATTGTGTGTTAGACACCCACCTTGTGACACATGTAATTGTGTGTTAGACACCCACCTTGTTACACATGTAATTGTGTGTTAGACACCCACCTTGTTACACATGTAATTGTGTATTAGACACCCATCTTGTTACACATGTAATTGTGTGTTAGACACCCACCTTGTTTCACATGTAATTGTGTGTTAGACACCCACCTTGTTACTCATGTAATTGTGTGTTAGACACCCACCTTGTTACACATGTAATTGTGTATTAGACACCCATCTTGTTACACATGTAATTGTGTGTTAGACACCCACCTTGTTTCACATGTAATTGTGTGTTAGACACCCACCTTGTTACTCATGTAATTGTGTGTTAGACACCCACCTTGTTACACATGTAATAGTGTGTTAGACACCCACCTTGTTACACATGTAATTGTGTATTAGACACCCATCTTGTTACACGTGTAATTGTGTGTTAGATACCTACCTTGTTACACATGTAATTGTGTGTTAGACACCCACCTTGTTGCACATGTAATTGTGTGTTAGACACCCACCTTGTTGCACATGTAATTGTGTGTTAGATACCCACCTTGTTACACATGTAATTGTGTGTTAGATACCCACCTTGTTACACATGTAATTGTGCGTTAGACACCAACCTTGTTACACATGTAGTTGTGTGTTAGACACCCACCTAGTTACACATGTAATTGTGTGTTAGACACCCACCTTGTTACACATGTAATTGTGTGTTAGATACCCACCTTGTTACACATGTAATTGTGTGTTAGACACCCACCACCTTGCTACACATGTAATTGTGTGTTAGGCACCCACCTTGTTACACATGTAATTGTGTGCTAGATACCCACCTTGTTACACATGTAATTGTGTGTTAGATACCACCTTGTTACATATGTAATTGTGTGTTAGATACCCACCTTGTTACACATGTAGTTGTGTGTTAGAAACCCACCTTGGTACACATACAATTGTTTGTTAGATACCCACCTTTTTACACATGTAATTGTGTGCTAGATATCCACCTTGCTACACATGTAATTGTGTGTTAGACACCCACCTTGTTACACATGTAATTGTGTGCTATGCACCCACCTTGTTACACATGTAATTGTCTGTTAGATACCCACCTTGGTACACATGTAATTGTGTGTTAGACACCCACCTTGTTACTCATGTAATTGTTTGCTAGACACCCACCTTGTTACACATGTAATTGTGTGTTAGACACCCACCTTGCTACACATGTAGTTGTGTGTTAGACACCCACCTTGTTACACTTGTAATTGTTTGCTAGACACCAACCTTGTTACACATGTAATTGTGTGTTAGAAACCCACTTTGTTACACATCTAATTGTGTGTTATACACCCACATTGTTACACGTGTAATTGTGTGTTAGATACCCACCTTGTTACACATGTAGTTTTGTGTTAGACACCCACCTTGTTGCACATGTGATTGTGTGTTATACACCCACCTTGTTACACATGTAATTGTGTGTTAGACACACACCTTGTTACACATGTAATTGTGTGTTAGACACCCACCTCGTTACACATGTAATTGTGTGCTAGATACCCACCTTGTTACACATGTAATTGTGTGTTAGATACCACCTTGCTACATATGTAATTGTGTGTTAGATACCCACCGTGTTACACATGTAATTGTGTGTTAGACACCCATCTTGTTACACATGCAATTGTGTGTTAGAGACCCACCTTACTACATATGTAATTGCGTGTTAGACACCCACCTTGTTATACATGTAATTGCGTGTTAGATATCCACCTTGTTACACATGTAATTGTGTTTTAGATCCCCACCTTGTTACACATGTATTTGTGTCTTAGATATCCACCTTGTTACACATGTAATTGTGTGTTAGGTACCCACATTGTTACACATGTAATTGTTTGTTAGACACCCGCCTTGTTACACATGTAATTGCGTGTTAGACACCCACCTTGTTATACATGTAATTGTGTGTTAGATATCCACCTTGTTACACATGTAATTTTGTGTTAGATACCCACCTTGTTACACATGTATTTGTGTCTTAGATATCCACCTTGTTACACATGTAATTGTGTGTTAGGTACCCACCTTGTTACACATGTAATTGTGTTAGACACTCACATTGTTACACATGTAATTGTTTGTTAGACACCCGCCTTGTTACACATGTAATAGTGTGTTAGACACCCATCTTGTTACACATGCAATTGTGTGTTAGAGACCTACCTTTTTACACATGTTATTGTGTGTTAGACACCCACCTTGTTACACATGTAATTGTTTGTTAGACACCCGCCTTGTTACACATGTAATTGTGTGTTAGATACCCACTTTGTTACACATGTAATTGTGTGTTACACCCCTACCTTGTTACACATGTAATTGTGTTAGACACCCACCTTGTTACACGTGTAATTGTATTTTAGACACCCACCTTGTTACACATGTACTTGTGTGTTAGACACCCACCTTGTTACACACGTAATTGTGTGTTAGACACCCACCTTGTTACACATGTAATTGTGTGTTAGACATCCACCTTGTTACACATGTAATTGTGTGTTAGACACCCATTTTATTACACATGTAATTGTGTGTTAGACACCCACCTTGTTACACATGTAATTGTGCGTTAGACACCCACCTTGTTACACAAGTAATTGTGTGTTAGACACGCACCTTGCTACACATGTAATTGTGTGTTAGACACCCACCTTGTTACACATGTAGTTGTGTGTTATACACCCACCTTGTTACACATGTAATTGTGTGTTAGATAGCAACTTTGTTACACATGTAATTGTGTGTTAGACATCCACCTTGCTACACATGTAATTGTGTGTTAGACACCCACCTTGTTGCACATGTAAGTGTGTGTTACACACCCACCTTGTTACACATCTAACTGTGTGTGAGAAACCCACATTGTTACACATGTAGTTGTGTGTTAGAAACCCACCTTGCTACACATGTAATTGTGGGTTAGATACCCACCTTGTTACACATGTAATTGTGTGTTAGACATCCACCTTGTTACACATGTAATTGTGTGTTAGTCACCCACCTTGCTACACATGTAGTTGTGTGTTATACACCCACCTTGTTACACATGTAATTGTGTGTTAGATACCCACCTTGTTACACATGTAGTTGTGTGTTATACACCCACCTTGTTACACATGTAATTGTGTGTTAGACACCCACCTTGTTACACATGTAATTGTGTGTTTTACACCCACCTCGTCACACTTGTAATTGTGTGTTAGACACCCTCCTTGTTACACATGTAATTGTGTGCTAGACACCCACCTTGTTACACATGTAATTGTGTGTTAGACACCCTCCTTGTTACACATGTAATTGTGTGTTAGAAACCCACCTTGTTACACATGTAGTTTTGTGTTAGACACCCACCTTGTTACACATGCAATTGTGTGCTAGACACCCACCTTGTTACACATGCAATTGTGTGCTAGACACCCACCTTGTTACACATGCAATTGTGTGTTTTACACCCTCCTTGTTACACATGTAATTGTGTGTTAGAAACCCACCTTGTTACACATGTAGTTGTGTGTTAGACACCCACCTTGTTACACATGTAATTGTTTGTTAGACACCCACCTTGTTACACATCTAATTGTGTGTTAGACACCCACCTTGCTACACGTGTAATTGTGTGTTACACACCTTGTTACACATGTAATTGTGTGCTAGACGCCCACCTTGTTGCACATGTAATTGTGTGCTAGACACCCACCTTGTTACAAATGTAATTGTGTGTTAGACACCCACCTTGTTACACATGTAATTGTGTGTAACACACCTTGTTACACATGTAATTGTGTGCTACCCACCTTGTTGCACATGTAATTGTGTGTTAGACATCCACCTTGTTACACATGTAATTGTGTGTTAGACACCCACCTGTTACACATGTAATTGTGTGTTAGACACCCACCTTGCTACACATGTAAGTGTGTGCTAGACACCCACCTTGTTACACATGTAATTGTGTGTTAGAAACCCACCTTGTTACACATGTAGATGTGTGTTATTCACCCACCTTGCTACACATGTAATTTTGTGTTAGATAGCCACCTTGTTACACATGTAATTGTGTGTGAGACACCCACCTTGCTACACATGTAGTTGTGTGTTAGATACCACCTTGTTGCATATGTAATTGTGTGTTAGATACCCACCTTGTTACACATGGAGTTGTGTGTTATGCACCCACCTTGTTATACATGCAATTGTGTGTTATGCACCCACCTTGTTACACATGTAATTGTGTTAGACACCCACCTTGTTACACATGTAATTGTGTGCTTTACACCCTCCTTGTTACACATGTAAGTGTGTGTTAGAAACCCACCTTGTTACACATGTAGTTGTGTGTTAGACACCCACCTTGTTACACATGCAATTGGGTGTTAGACACCCGCCTTGTTACACATGTAATTGTGTGTGAGACACCCACCTTGTTACACATGTAATTGTGTGTTAGATACCCACCCTGTTACACATGTAATTGTGTGTTAGACACCTACCTTGTTACACATGTAATTGTGTGTTAGACACCCACCTTGTTACACATGTAATTGTGTGTCAGACACCCACCTTGCTACACATGTAGTTCTGTGCTATACACCCACCTTGCTACACGTGTAATTGTGTGTTATGTACCCACATTGTTCCACATGTAAGTGTGTGTTAGACACCCACCTTGCTACACATGTAATTGTGTGTTAGACACCCACCTTGTTACAAATGTAATTGTGTTTTAGACACCCACCTTGTTACACATGTAATTGTGTGTTAGACACCCACCTTGTTACACATGTAATTGTGTTTTAGAAACCCACCTTGTTACACATGAAGTTGTGTGCTATACACCCACCTTGGTACACATGTAATTCTGTGTTAGATACCCACCTTGTTACACATGTAATTGTGTGTTAGAAACCCACCTTGTTACACATGTAATTGTGTGTTAGACACCCACCTTGTTACACATCTAATTGTGTGTTTTACACTCACCTCGTGACACATGTAATTGTGTGTTATACACCCATCTTGTTACACATGTAATTGTGTGTTATGTACCCACATTGTTCCACATGTAAATGTGTGTTAGACACCCACTTTGTTACACATGTAGTTGCGTGTTAGATACCCACCTTGTTACACATGTAATTGTGTGTTAGATACCCACCTTGTTACACATGTAATTGTGTGTTAGACACCCACCACCTTGTTACACATGTAATTGTGTGTTAGGCACCCACCTTGTTACACATGTAATTGTGTGCTTGATACCCACCTTGTTACACATGTAATTGTGTGTTAGATACCACCTTGTTACATATGTAATTGTGTGTTAGATACCCACCTTGTTACACATGTACTTGTGTGTTAGAAACCCACCTTGTTACACATGCAATTGTGTGTTAGATACCCACCTTTTAACATATGGAATTGTGTGTTAGATATCCACCTTGCTACACATGTAATTTTGTGTTAGACACCCACCTTGTTACACATGTAATTGTGTGCTATACACCCACCGTGTTACACATGTAATTGTCTGTTTGATACCCACCTTGTTACACATGTAATTGTGTGTTAGATGCCCACCCTGTTACACATGTAATTGTGTGTTAGCCACGCACCTTGTTACAGATGTAATTGTGTGTTAGACACCCATCTTGTTACACATGTAATTGTGTGTTAGACACCCACCTTGTTACACATGTAATTGTTTGCTAGACACCCACCTTGTTACACATGTAATTGTGTGTTAGACACCCACTTTGTTACACATGTAATTGTGTGTTAGACACCCACCTTGTGACACATGTAATTGTGTGTTAGACACCCACCTTGTTACACATGTAATTGTGTGTTAGACACCCACCTTGTTACACATGTAATTGTGTATTAGACACCCATCTTGTTACACATGTAATTGTGTGTTAGACACCCACCTTGTTTCACATGTAATTGTGTGTTAGACACCCACCTTGTTACTCATGTAATTGTGTGTTAGACACCCACCTTGTTACACATGTAATTGTGTATTAGACACCCATCTTGTTACACATGTAATTGTGTGTTAGACACCCACCTTGTTTCACATGTAATTGTGTGTTAGACACCCACCTTGTTACTCATGTAATTGTGTGTTAGACACCCACCTTGTTACACATATAATAGTGTGTTAGACACCCACCTTGTTACACATGTAATTGTGTATTAGACACCCATCTTGTTACACGTGTAATTGTGTGTTAGATACCTACCTTGTTACACATGTAATTGTGTGTTAGACACCCACCTTGTTGCACATGTAATTGTGTGTTAGACACCCACCTTGTTGCACATGTAATTGTGTGTTAGATACCCACCTTGTTACACATGTAATTGTGTGTTAGATACCCACCTTGTTACACATGTAATTGTGCGTTAGACACCAACCTTGTTACACATGTAGTTGTGTGTTAGACACCCACCTAGTTACACATGTAATTGTGTGTTAGACACCCACCTTGTTACACATGTAATTGTGTGTTAGATACCCACCTTGTTACACATGTAATTGTGTGTTAGACACCCACCACCTTGTTACACATGTAATTGTGTGTTAGGCACCCACCTTGTTACACATGTAATTGTGTGCTAGATACCCACCTTGTTACACATGTAATTGTGTGTTAGATACCACCTTGTTACATATGTAATTGTGTGTTAGATACCCACCTTGTTACACATGTAGTTGTGTGTTAGAAACCCACCTTGGTACACATACAATTGTTTGTTAGATACCCACCTTTTTACACATGTAATTGTGTGCTAGATATCCACCTTGCTACACATGTAATTGTGTGTTAGACACCCACCTTGTTACACATGTAATTGTGTGCTATGCACCCACCTTGTTACACATGTAATTGTCTGTTAGATACCCACCTTGGTACACATGTAATTGTGTGTTAGACACCCACCTTGTTACTCATGTAATTGTTTGCTAGACACCAACCTTGTTACACATGTAATTGTGTGTTAGACACCCACCTTGCTACACATGTAGTTGTGTGTTAGACACCCACCTTGTTACACTTGTAATTGTTTGCTAGACACCAACCTTGTTACACATGTAATTGTGTGTTAGAAACCCACTTTGTTACACATCTAATTGTGTGTTATACACCCACATTGTTACACGTGTAATTGTGTGTTAGATACCCACCTTGTTACACATGTAGTTTTGTGTTAGACACCCACCTTGTTGCACATGTGATTGTGTGTTATACACCCACCTTGTTACACATGTAATTGTGTGTTAGACACACACCTTGTTACACATGTAATTGTGTGTTAGACACCCACCTCGTTACACATGTAATTGTGTGCTAGATACCCACCTTGTTACACATGTAATTGTGTGTTAGATACCACCTTGCTACATATGTAATTGTGTGTTAGATACCCACCGTGTTACACATGTAATTGTGTGTTAGACACCCATCTTGTTACACATGCAATTGTGTGTTAGAGACCCACCTTACTACATATGTAATTGCGTGTTAGACACCCACCTTGTTATACATGTAATTGTGTGTTAGATATCCACCTTGTTACACATGTAATTGTGTTTTAGATCCCCACCTTGTTACACATGTATTTGTGTCTTAGATATCCACCTTGTTACACATGTAATTGTGTGTTAGGTACCCACATTGTTACACATGTAATTGTTTGTTAGACACCCGCCTTGTTAAACATGTAATTGCGTGTTAGACACCCACCTTGTTATACATGTAATTGTGTGTTAGATATCCACCTTGTTACACATGTAATTTTGTGTTAGATACCCACCTTGTTACACATGTATTTGTGTCTTAGATATCCACCTTGTTACACATGTAATTGTGTGTTAGGTACCCACCTTGTTACACATGTAATTGTGTTAGACACTCACATTGTTACACATGTAATTGTTTATTAGACACCCGCCTTGTTACACATGTAATAGTGTGTTAGACACCCATCTTGTTACACATGCAATTGTGTGTTAGAGACCTACCTTTTTACACATGTTATTGTGTGTTAGACACCCACCTTGTTACACATGTAATTGTTTGTTAGACACCCGCCTTGTTACACATGTAATTGTGTGTTAGATACCCACTTTGTTACACATGTAATTGTGTGTTACACCCCTACCTTGTTACACATGTAATTGTGTTAGACACCCACCTTGTTACACGTGTAATTGTATTTTAGACACCCACCTTGTTACACATGTACTTGTGTGTTAGACACCCACCTTGTTACACACGTAATTGTGTGTTAGACACCCACCTTGTTACACATGTAATTGTGTGTTAGACACCCACCTTGTTACACATGTAATTGTGTGTTAGACACCCATTTTATTACACATGTAATTGTGTGTTAGACACCCACCTTGTTACACATGTAATTGTGCGTTAGACACCCACCTTGTTACACAAGTAATTGTGTGTTAGACACGCACCTTGCTACACATGTAATTGTGTGTTAGACACCCACCTTGTTACACATGTAGTTGTGTGTTATACACCCACCTTGTTACACATGTAATTGTGTGTTAGATAGCAACTTTGTTACACATGTAATTGTGTGTTAGACATCCACCTTGCTACACATGTAATTGTGTGTTATACACCCACCTTGTTGCACATGTAAGTGTGTGTTAGACACCCACCTTGTTACACATCTAACTGTGTGTGAGAAACCCACATTGTTACACATGTAGTTGTGTGTTAGAAACCCACCTTGCTACACATGTAATTGTGGGTTAGATACCCACCTTGTTACACATGTAATTGTGTGTTAGACATCCACCTTGTTACACATGTAATTGTGTGTTAGACACCCACCTTGTTACACATGTAGTTGTGTGTTATACACCCACCTTGTTACACATGTAATTGTGTGTTAGATACCCACCTTGTTACACATGTAATTGTGTGTTATACACCCACCTTGTTACACATGTAATTGTGTGTTAGACACCCACCTTGTTACACATGTAATTGTGTGTTTTACACCCACCTCGTCACACTTGTAATTGTGTGTTAGACACCCTCCTTGTTACACATGTAATTGTGTGCTAGACACCCACCTTGTTACACATGTAATTGTGTGTTAGACACCCTCCTTGTTACACATGTAATTGTGTGTTAGAAACCCACCTTGTTACACATGTAGTTTTGTGTTAGACACCCACCTTGTTACACATGCAATTGTGTGCTAGACACCCACCTTGTTACACATGCAATTGTGTGCTAGACACCCACCTTGTTACACATGCAATTGTGTGTTTTACACCCTCCTTGTTACACATGTAATTGTGTGTTAGAAACCCACCTTGTTACACATGTAGTTGTGTGTTAGACACCCACCTTGTTACACATGTTATTGTTTGTTAGACACCCACCTTGTTACACATGTAATTGTGTGTTAGACACCCACCTTGCTACACGTGTAATTGTGTGTTACACACCTTGTTACACATGTAATTGTGTGCTAGACGCCCACCTTGTTGCACATGTAATTGTGTGCTAGACACCCACCTTGTTACAAATGTAATTGTGTGTTAGACACCCACCTTGTTACACATGTAATTGTGTGTAACACACCTTGTTACACATGTAATTGTGTGCTACCCACCTTGTTGCACATGTAATTGTGTGTTAGACATCCACCTTGTTACACATGTAATTGTGTGTTAGACACCCACCTTGTTACACATGTAATTGTGTGTTAGACACCCACCTTGCTACACATGTAAGTGTGTGCTAGACACCCACCTTGTTACACATGTAATTGTGTGTTAGAAACCCACCTTGTTACACATGTAGATGTGTGTTATTCACCCACCTTGCTACACATGTAATTTTGTGTTAGATAGCCACCTTGTTACACATGTAATTGTGTGTGAGACACCCACCTTGCTACACATGTAGTTGTGTGTTAGATACCACCTTGTTGCATATGTAATTGTGTGTTAGATACCCACCTTGTTACACATGGAGTTGTGTGTTATGCACCAACCTTGTTATACATGTAATTGTGTGTTAGATACCCACCTTATTACACATGTAATTGTGTTAGACACCCACCTTGTTACACATGTAATTGTGTGCTTTACACCCTCCTTGTTACACATGTAAGTGTGTGTTAGAAACCCACCTTGTTACACATGTAGTTGTGTGTTAGACACCCACCTTGTTACACATGCAATTGGGTGTTAGACACCCGCCTTGTTACACATGTAATTGTGTGTGAGACACCCACCTTGTTACACATGTAATTGTGTGTTAGACACCCACCTTGCTACACGTGTAATTGTGTGTTACACACCTTGTTACACATGTAATTGTGTGCTAGACGCCCATCCTGTTGCACATGTAATTGTGTGCTAGACACCCACCTTGTTACAAATGTAATTGTGTGTTAGACACCCACCTTGTTACACATGTAATTGTGTGTATCACACCTTGTTACACATGTAATTGTGTGCTACCCCCTTGTTGCACATGTAATTGTGTGTTAGACATCCACCTGGTTACACATGTAATTGTGTGTTAGTCACCCACCTTCTTACACATGTAGTTGTGTGTTAGACACCCACCTTGTTACACATGTAATTGTGTGTTAGATCTCCACCTTGTTACACATGTAATGGTGTGTTATGCACCCACCTTGTTACACATGTAATTGTGTGGTAGACACCCACCTTGTTACACATGTAATTGTGTGTTAAACACCCACCTTGCTACACATGTAAGTGTGTTCTAGACACCCACCTTGTTACACATGTAATTGTGTGTTAGAAACCCACCTTGTTACACATGTAGATGTGTGCTATTCACCCACCTTGCTACAAATGTAATTTTGTGTTAGATACCCACCTTGCTACACATGTAATTGTGTGTTAGACACCCACCTTGATACAGATGTAATTGTGTGTTATTCACCCACCTTGTTACACATGTAGTTGTGTGTTAGATACCACCTTGTTGCATATGTAATTGTGTGTTAGATACCCACCTTGTTACACATGCAATTGTGTGTTATGCACCAACCTTGTTATACATGTAATTGTGTGTTAGATACCCACCTTATTACACATGTAATTGTGTGTTAGACACCCACCTTATTACACATGTAATTGTGTGTTTTACACCCTACTTGTTACACATGTAATTGTGTGTTAGACACCCACCTTGTTACAAATGTAGTTGTGTGTTAGACACCCACCTTCTTACACATGCAATTGTGTGTTAGACACCCGCCTTGTTACAAATGTAATTGTGTGTTATACACCCACCTTGCTACACGTGTAATTGTGTGCTACACACCTTGTTACACATGTAATTGTGTGCTAGACTCCCACCTTGTTGCACATGTAATTGTGTGCTAGACACCCACCTTGTTACAAATGTAATTGTGTGTTAGACACCCACCTTGTTACACATGTAATTGTGTGTAACACCCCTTGTTACACATGTAATTGTGTGCTACCCACCTTGTTGCACATGTAATTGTGTGTTAGACACCCACATTGTTACACACGTAATTGTGTGCTAGACACCAACCTGGTTACACATGTAATTGTGTGTTGGACACCCACCTTGTTACACATGTAATTGTGTGCTAGACACCCACCTTGTTGCACATGTAATTGTGTGTTAGACACCCACCTTGTTACACATGTAATTGTGTGTTAGACACACACATTGTTACACATGTAATTGTGTGCTACACTACTTGTTGCACATATAATTGTGTGTTAGATACCCACCTTCTTACACATGTGATTTTGTGTTATACACCCACCTTGCTACACATGTAATTGTGTGCTATACACCCACCTTGTTACACATGTAGTTGTGTGTTATACATCCACCTTTTTGCACATGTAATTGTGTATTTGATACCCACCTTGTTACACATGTAATGGTGATACCACACCTCGTTACATATGTAATTGTGTGTTAGATACACACCTTGTTACACATGTAATTGTATGTTAGACACCCACCTGATTACACATGTATTTGTGTGTTAGACACCCACCTTGTTGCACATGTAATTGTGTGTTAGACACCCACCTTGTTACACATGTAATTGTGTATTAGATAGCCACCTTGTTACACATGTAATTGTGTGTTAGACACCAACCTTGTTACACATATATGTGTGTGTTACACACTTTGTTACACATGCAGTTGTGTTAGACACCCATCTTGTTACACATGTAATTGTGTGTTACACACCTTGTTACACATGTAATTGTGTGTTAGATACCCACCTTGTTACACATGTAATTGTGTGCTACACACCTTGTTACACATGTAATTTTGTGTTACACACCTTGTTGCACATGTAGTTGTGTGTTAGTCACCCACCTTGTTACACGTGTAATTGTGTGTTTGACACCCACATTGTTACACATGTAGTTGTTTGTTAGACACCCACCTTATTACACATGTAATTGTGTGTTAGACACCCACCTTGTTACACATGTAATTGTGTGTTGGATATCCATTTTGTTACACATGTAATTGTGTGTTAGACACCCACCTTGTTACACATGTAATTGTGGGTTAGATACCCACCTTGTTACACATGTAATTGTGTGTTAGACACCCACCTTGTTACACATGTAATTGTGTATTAGATAGCCACCTTGTTACACATGTAATTGTGTGTTAGACACCCACCTTGTTACACATGTAATTGTGTGTTAGACACACACATTGTTACACATGTAATTGTGTGCT
Organism: Bathymodiolus septemdierum; assembly: GCA_963383655.1. NCBI lineage: Eukaryota > Metazoa > Mollusca > Bivalvia > Mytilida > Modiolidae > Bathymodiolus > Bathymodiolus septemdierum. The sequence continues at coordinate 65,015,477 of OY726529.1, forward strand.
ACACTACTTGTTGCACATATAATTGTGTGTTAGATACCCACCTTCTTACACATGTGATTTTGTGTTAGACACCCACCTTGTTACACATGTAGTTGTGTGTTAGACACCCACCTTCTTACACATGCAATTGTGTGTTAGACACCCGCCTTGTTACAAATGTAATTGTGTGTTATACACCCACCTTGTTACACGTGTAATTGTGTGTTACACACCTTGTTGCACATCTAATTGTGTGCTAGACACCCACCTTGTTACAAATGTAATTGTGTGTTAGACACCCACCTTGTTACACATGTAATTGTGTGCAACACCCCTTGTTACACATGTAATTGTGTGCTACCCACCTTGTTGCACATATAATTGTGTGTTAGACACCCACATTGTTGCACACGTAATTGTGTGCTAGACACCAACCTGGTTACACATGTAATTGTGTGTTGGACACCCACCTTGTTACACATGTAATTGTGTGCTAGACACCCACCTTGTTGCACATGTAATTGTGTGTTAGACACCCACCTTGTTACACATGTAATTGTGTGTTAGACACACACATTGTTACACATGTAATTGTGTGCTACACTACTTGTTGCACATATAATTGTGTGTTAGATACCCACCTTCTTACACATGTGATTTTGTGTTATACACCCACCTTGCTACACATGTAATTGTGTGCTATACACCCACCTTGTTACACATGTAGTTGTGTGTTATACATCCACCTTGTTGCACATGTAATTGTGTGTTTGATACCCACCTTGTTACACATGTAATTGTGATACACCCACCTTGTTACATATGTAATTGTGTGTTAGATACCCACCTTGTTACACATGTAATTGTATGTTAGACACCCACCTGATTACACATGTAATTGTGTGTTAGACACCCACCTTGTTGCACATGTAATTGTGTGTTAGACACCCACCTTGTTACACATGTAATTGTGTATTAGATAGCCACCTTGTTACACATGTAATTGTGTGCTAGACACCAACCTTGTTACACATGTATGTGTGTGTTACACACTTTGTTACACATGCAGTTGTGTTAGACACCCATCTTGTTACACATGTAATTGTGTGTTACACACCTTGTTACACATGTAATTGTGTGTTAGATACCCACCTTGTTACACATGTAATTGTGTGCTACACACCTTGTTACACATGTAATTTTGTGTTACACACCTTGTTGCACAGGTAGTTGTGTGTTAGTCACCCACCTTGTTACACTTGTAATTGTGTGTTTGACACCCACCTTGTTACACATGTAGTTGTTTGTTAGACACCCACCTTATTACACATGTAATTGTGTGTTAGACACCCACCTTGTTACACATGTAGTTGTGTGTTAGACACCCACCTTGTTATACATGTAATTGTGTGTTGGATATCCATTTTGTTACACATGTAATTGTGTGTTAGACACCCACCTTGTTACACATGTAATTGTGTGTTAGATACCCACCTTGTTACACATGTAATTGTGTGTTAGACACCCACCTTGTTACACATGTAATTGTGTATTAGATAGCCACCTTCTTACACATGTAATTGTGTGCTAGACACCCACCTTGTTACACATGTAATTGTGTGTTAGACACACACATTGTTACACATGTAATTGTGTGCTACACTACTTGTTGCACATATAATTGTGTGTTAGATACCCACCTTCTTACACATGTGATTTTGTGTTATACACCCACCTTGTTACACATGTAATTGTGTGCTATACACCCACCTTGTTACACATGTAGTTGTGTGTTATACATCCACCTTGTTGCACATGTAATTGTGTGTTAGATACACACCTTGTTACACATGTAATTGTGATACACCCACCTTGTTACATATGTAATTGTGTGTTAGATACCCACCTTGTTACACATGTAATTGTTTGTTAGACACCCACCTGATTACACATGTAATTGTGTGTTAGACACCCACCTTGTCGCACATGTAATTGTGTGTTAGACACCCACCTTGTTACACATGTAATTGTGTATTAGATAGCCACCTTGTTACACATGTAATTGTGTGTTAGACACCAACCTTGTTACACATGTATGTGTGTGTTACACACTTTGTTACACATGCAGTTGTGTTAGACACCCATCTTGTTACACATGTAATTGTGTGTTACACACCTTGTTACACATGTAATTGTGTGTTAGTCACCCACCTTGTTACACATGTAATTGTGTGTTTGACACCCACCTTGTTACACATGTAGTTGTTTGTTAGACACCCACCTTATTACACATGTAATTGTGTGTTAGACACCCACCTTGTTATACATGTAATTGTGTGTTGGATATCCATTTTGTTACACATGTAATTGTGTGTTAGACACCCACCTTGTTACACATGTAATTGTGTGTTAGATACCTACCTTGTTACGGATGTAATTGTGTGCTAGACACCCACCTTGTTGCACATGCAATTGTGTTTTAGACACCCATCTTGTTGCACATATAATTGTGTGTTAGACACCCACCTTGTTACACATGTAATTGTGTGTTAGACACCCACTTATTTACACATGTAATTGTGTGTTAGACACCCACCTTGTTACACATGTAGTTGTATGTTAGATATCCACCTTGATACACATGTAATTGTGTTTTAAACACCCACCTTGTTACACATGTAATTGTGTGTTTGATACCCACCTTGTTACACATGTAGTTGTGTGCTACACACCTTCTTACACATGTAGTTGTATGTTACACACCCACCTTGTTACACATGTAATTGTGTGTTAGACACCCACCTTGTTACACATGTAATTGTGTGTTAGATATCCACCTTGCTACACATGTAATTGTTTGCTAGACACCCACCTTGTTACACATGTAATTGTGTGTTAGACACCCACCTTGTTACACATGTAATTGTGTGTTAGATACCCACCTTGTTACACATGTAATTGTGTGTTAGATACCCACCTTGTTGCACATGTAATTGTGTGTTAGACACCCACCTTGTTACACATGTAGTTGTGTGTTTTACACTCACCTTGTTACAAATGTAATTGTGTGTTATACACCCACCTTGTTACACATGTAATTGTGTGTTAGGCATCCACCTTGTTACACATGTAATTGTGTGTTAGACACCCACCTTGTTACACATGTAATTGTGTGTTTTACACCCACCTTGTTACGCATGTAATTGTGTGTTAGGTATCCGCCTTGTTACATATGTAATTGTGTGTTAGACACCCACCCTGTTACACATGTAATTGTGTGTTACACACCCACCTTGTTACACATGTAATTGTGTGTTAGACACCCACCTTGTTACACATGTAATTGTGTGTTAGACACCCACCTTGTTACACATGTAATTGTGTGTTAGATATCCACCTTGCTACACATGTAATTGTTTGCTAGACACCCACCTTGTTACACATGTAATTGTGTGTTAGACACCCACCTTGTTACACATGTAATTGTGTGTTAGATACCCACCTTGTTACACATGTAATTGTGTGTTAGATACCACACCTTATTACACATGTATTTGTGTGCTAGACACCCACCTTGTTACACATGTAGTTGTGTGTTAGACACCCACCTTGGTACACATGTAGTTGTGTGTTAGACATCCATCTTGTTACACATGTAATTATGTGTTAGATACCCACCTTGTTGCACCTGTAATTGTGTGTTAGACACCCACCTTGTTACACATGTAGTTGTGTGTTTTACACTCACCTTGTTACACATGTAATTGTGTGATAGACACCCACCTTGTTACACATGTAATTGTGTGTTAGGCATCCACCTTGTTACACATGTAATTGTGTGTTAGACACCCACCTTGTTACACATGTATATGTGTGTTTTACACCCACCTTGTTACGCATGTAATTGTGTGTTAGGTATCCGCCTTGTTACATATTTAATTGTGTGTTAGACACCCACCCTGTTACACATGTAATTGTGTGTTAGACACCTACCTTATTACATATGTAATTGTGTGTTAGACACCCACCTTGTTACACATGTAATTGTGTGTAACACACCTTGTTATACATGTAATTGTGTGCTATCCACCTTGTTGCACATGTAATTGTGTGCTAGAAACCCACATTGTTACACATGTAATTGTGTGCTAGACACCCACTTTGCTACACATGTAATTGTGTTAGACACCCATCTTGTTACACATGCAATTGTGTGTTAGAGACCTACCTTTTTACACATGTAATTGTGTGTTAGACACCCACCTTGTTACACATGTAATTGTGTGTTAGATACCCACCTTGTTACACATGTAATTGTGTGTTAGATACCACACCTTATTACACATGTATTTGTGTGCTAGACACCCACCTTGTTACACATGTAGTTGTGTGTTAGACACCCACCTTGGTACACATGTAGTTGTGTGTTAGACATCCATCTTGTTACACATGTAATTGTGTGTTAGACACCCACCTTGTTGCACCTGTAATTGTGTGTTAGACACCCACCTTGTTACACATGTAGTTGTGTGTTTTACACTCACCTTGTTACACATGTAATTGTGTGGTAGACACCCACCTTGTTACACATGTAATTGTGTGTTAGGCATCCACCTTGTTACACATGTAATTGTGTGTTAGACACCCACCTTGTTACACATGTAATTGTGTGTTTTACACCCACCTTGTTACGCATGTAATTGTGTGTTAGGTATCCGCCTTGTTACATATGTAATTGTGTGTTAGACACCCACCCTGTTACACATGTAATTGTGTGTTAGACACCTACCTTATTACATATGTAATTGTGTGTTAGACATCCACCTTGTTACACATGTAATTGTGTGTAACACACCTTGTTACACATGTAATTGTGTGATATCCACCTTGTTGCACATGTAATTGTGTGCTAGAAACCCACATTGTTACACATGTAATTGTGTTAGACACCCATCTTGTTACACATGCAATTGTGTGTTAGAGACCTACCTTTTTACACATGTAATTGTGTGTTAGACACCCACCTTGTTACACATGTAATTGTGTGCTAGATACCACCTTGTTACACATGTAATTGTGTGTTAGATACACACTGTGTTACACATGTAATTGTGTGCTAGACACCCACCTTTTTACACATGTAATTGTGTTAGACACCCACCTTGTTACACGTGTAATTGTGTGTTAAATATCCACCTTGTTACACATGTATTTGTGTGTTAGACACCCACCTTGTTACACATGTAATTGTGTGTTAGCCACCCACCTTGTTACACATGTAATTGTGTGTTACATACCCATTTTATTACACATGTAATTGTGTGTTAGACACCCACCTGGTTACACATGTAATTGTGTGTTAGACACCCACCTTGTTACACATGTAATTATGTGTTACACACGCACCTTGTAACACATGTAATTGTGTGTTAGACACCCACCTTGTTACACATGTAGTTGTGTGTTATACACCCACCTTGTTACACATGTAATTGTGTGTTAGATACCCACCTTGTTACACATGTAATTGTGTGTTAGACATCCACTTTGTCACACATGTAATTGTGCGTTATACACCCACCTTGTTACACATGTAAGTGTGTGTTAGACACCCACCTTGTTACACATGTAACTGTGTGTGAGAAACCCACCTTGTTACACATGTAGTTGTGTGATAGAAACCCACCTTGCTACACATGTAATTGTGGGTTAGATACCCACCTTGTTACACATGTAATTGTGTGTTAGACACCCACCTTGTTACACATGTAATTGTGTGTTAGTCACCCACCTTGTTACACATGTAGTTGTGTGTTATACACCCACCTTGTTACACATGTAATTGTGTGTTAGATACCGACCTTGTTACACATGTATTTGTGTGTTAGACACCCACCTTGTTACACATGTAATTGTGTGTTTTACACCCACCTCGTGACACATATAATTGTGTGTTAGACACCCTCCTTGTTACACATGTAATTGTGTGCTAGACACCCACCTTGTTACACATGTAATTGTGTGTTAGACACCCACTTTGTTACACATGTAATTGTGTGTTAGACACCCACCTTGTTACACATGTACTTGTGTGTTAGATACCCACCTTGTTACACATGTAATTGTGTACTATCCACCTTGTTGCACATGTAATTGTGTGCTAGACACCCACATTGTTACACATGTAATTGTGTGCTATACACCCACTTTGTTACACATGTAATTGTGTTAGACACCCATCTTGTTACACATGCAATTGTGTGTTAGAGACCTACCTTTTTACACCTGTAATTGTGTGTTAGACACCCACCTTGTTACACATGTAATTGTGTGCTAGATACCACCTTGTTACACATGTAATTGTGTGTTAGATACACACTGTGTTACACGTGTAATTGTGTGCTAGACACCCACCTTTTTACACATGTAATTGTGTTAGATACCCACCTTGTTACACATGTAATTGTGTACTATCCACCTTGTTGCACATGTAATTGTGTGCTAGACACCCACATTGTTACACATGTAATTGTGTGCTATACACCCACTTTGTTACACATGTAATTGTGTTAGACACCCATCTTGTTACACATGCAATTGTGTGTTAGAGACCTACCTTTTTACACCTGTAATTGTGTGTTAGACACCCACCTTGTTACACATGTAATTGTGTGCTAGATACCACCTTGTTACACATGTAATTGTGTGTTAGATACACACTGTGTTACACATGTAATTGTGTGCTAGACACCCACCTTTTTACACATGTAATTGTGTTAGACACCCACCTTGTTACACGTGTAATTGTGTGTTAGATATCCACCTTGTTACACATGTATTTGTGTGTTAGACACCCACCTTGTTACACATGTAATTGTGTGTTAGCCACCCACCTTGTTACACATGTAATTGTGTGTTGCATACCCATTTTATTACAAATGTAATTGTGTGTTAGACACCCACCTGGTTACACATGCAATTGTGTGTTAGACACCCACCTGGTTACACATGCAATTGTGTGTTAGACACCCACCTTGTTACACATGTAATTGTGTGTTAGACACCCACCTTGTTACACATGTAGTTGTGTGTTATACACCCACCTTGTTACACATGTAATTGTGTGTTAGATACCCACCTTGTTACACATGTAATTGTGTGTTAGACATCCACTTTGTTACACATGTAATTGTGCGTTATACACCCACCTTGTTACACATGTAAGTGTGTGTTAGACACCCACCTTGCTACACATGAAACTGTGTGTGAGAAACCCACCTTGTTACACATGTAGTTGTGTGTTAGAAACCCACCTTGCTACACATGTAATTGTGGGTTAGATACACACCTTGTTACACATGTAATTGTGTGTTAGACATCCACCCTGTTACACATGTAATTGTGTGTTAGTCACCCACCTTGTTACACATGTAGTTGTGTGTTGTACACCCACCTTGTTAAACATGTAATTGTGTGTTAAATACCCACCTTGTTACTCATGTAATTGTGTGTTAGACACCCACCTTGTTACACATGTAATTGTGTGTTTTACAACCACCTCGTGACACATATAATTGTGTGTTAGACACCCTCCTTGTTACACATGTAATTGTGTGCTAGACACCCACCTTGTTACACATGTAATTATGTGTTAGACACCAACCTTGTTACACATGTAATTGTGTGTTAGACACCCACCTTGTTACACATGTAGTTGTGTGTTAGATACCCACCTTGTTACACATGTAATTGTGTGTTGGATACCCACCTTGTTACACATTTAAGTGTGTGCTAGACAATCACCTTGTTACACATGTAATTGTGTGTTAGAAACCAACCTTGTTACACATGTAGATATGTGTTATTCACCCACCTTGCTACACATGTAATTGTGTGTAAGATACCCACAATGTTACACATGTAATTGTGTGTTAGACACCCACCTTGTTACACATGTAATTGTGTGTTAGTCACCCACCTTGTTACACATGCAATTGTGTGTTATGCACCCACCTTGTTATACATGTAATTGTGTGTTAGATACCCACCTTATTACACATGTAATTGTGTGTTTTACACCCTCCTTGTTACACATGTAATTGTGTGTTAGACACCCACCTTGTTACACATGTAGTTGTGTGTTAGACACCCACCTTGTTACACATGAAATTGTGTGTTAGACACCCGCCTTGTTACACATGTAATTGTGTGTTAGACACCCACCTTGTTACACATGTAATTGTGTGTTAGACACCCACCTTGCTACACGTGTAATTGTGTGTTAGATACCCACCTTGTTACACATGTACTTGTGTGTTAGACACCCACATTGATACACATGTAATTGAGTGTTAGATACCCATCTTGTTACACATGTAATTGTGTGTTAGACACCCACCTTGTTACACATGTAATTGTGAGCTAGCCACGCACCTTGTTACAGATGTAATTGTGTGTTAGACACCCACCTTGTTACACATGTAATTGTTTGTTAGACACCCACCTTGTTACACATTAAATTGTGTGTTAGACACCCACCTTGTTACACATATAATTGTGTGTTAGATACCCACCTTCTTACACATGTAATTGTGTGTTGCATACCAACCTTGTTGCACATGTAATTGTTTGTTTAGACACCCACCTTGTTACACATGTAATTGTGTGCTAGACACCCACTTTGTTACACATGTAATTGTGTGTTAGACACCCACCTTGTTACACATGTAATTGTGTGTTAGACACCCACCTTGCTACACGTGTAATTGTGTGTTAGATACCCACCTTGTTACACATGTAGTTGTGTGTTAGACACCCACCTTGATACACATGTAATTGTGTGTTAGATACCCATCTTGTTACACATGTAATTGTGTGTTAGACACCCACCTTGTTACACATGTAATTGTGAGCTAGCCACGCACCTTGTTACAGATGTAATTGTGTGTTAGACACCCACCTTGTTACACATGTAATTGTTTGTTAGACACCCACCTTGTTACACATTAAATTGTGTGTTACACACCCACCTTGTTACACATGTAATTGTGTGTTAGATACCCACCTTCTTACACATGTAATTGTGTGTTGCATACCAACCTTGTTGCACATGTAATTGTTTGTTTAGACACCCACCTTGTTACACATGTAATTGTGTGCTAGACACCCACTTTGTTACATATGTAATTGTGTGTTAGACACCCAACTTGTGACACATGTAATTGTGTGCTACACACCTTGCTACACATGTAATTGTGTGTTAGACATCCACCTTGTTACACATGTAATTGTGTGTTAGTCACCCACCTTGTTACACATGTAGTTGTGTGTTATACACCCACTTTGATACACATGTAATTGTGTGTTAGATACCCACCTTGTTACACATGTAATGCTGTATTATACACCCACCTTGTTACACATGTAGTTGTGTGTTATACACCCACTTTGTTACACATGTAATTGTGTGTTAGAAACCCTCCTTGTTACACATGTAATTGTGTGCTAGACACCCACCTTGTTACACATGTAATTGTGTGTTAGACACCCACCTTGTTACACATGTAATTGTGTGTTAGACACCCACCTTGTTACACATGTAGTTGTGTGTTAGATACCCACCTTGTTACACATGTAATTGTGTGTTGGATACCCACCTTGTTACACATGTAATTGTGTGTAAGATACCCACCTTGTTACACATGTAATTGTGTGTTAGACACCACCTTGTTACAGATGTAATTGTGTGTTAGTCACCCACCTTGTTACATATGAAGTTGTGTGTTAGATACCACCTTGTTGCATATGTAATTGTGTGTTAGATACCCACCTTGCTATACATGCAATTGTGTGTTATGCACCCACCTTGTTATACATGTAATTGTGTGTTAGATACCCACCTTATTACACATGTAATTGTGTGCTAGACACCCACCTTGTTACACATGTAGTTGTGTGTTAGACACCCACCTTGTTACACATGCAATTGTGTGTTATACACCCGCCTTGTTACACATGTAATTGTGTGTTAGATACCCACCTTGTTACACATGTAATTGTGAGCTAGCCACGCACCTTGTTACAGATGTAATTGTGTGTTAGACACCCACCTTGTTACACATGTAATTGTGTGTTAGACACCCACCTTGTTGCACATGTAATTTTTTGTTAAACACTCACCTTGTTACACATTAAATTGTGTCTTAGACACCCACCTTGTTACACATGTAATTGTGTGTTAGATACCCACCTTCTTACACATGTAATTGTGTGTTGCATACCAACCTTGTTGCACATGTAATTGTTTGTTTAGACACCCACCTTGTTACACATGTAATTGTGTGCTAGACACCCACTTTGTTACATATGTAATTGTGTGTTAGACACCCACCTTGTTACACATGTAATTGTGTGTTAGACACCCACCTTGTTACACATGTAATTGTGTGTTAGACACCCATCTTGTTACATATGTAATTGTGTGTTAGATACCCACCTTGTTACACATGTAATTGTTTGTTTAGAAACCTACCTTGTTACACATGTAATTGTGTGTTAGACACCCACTTTGTTACACATGTAATTGTGTGTTAGAAACCCACCTTGTTACACATGTAATTGTGTGTTAGACACCCACTTTGTTACACATGTAATTGTGTGTTAGACACCCACCTTGTTACACATGTAATTGTGTGTTAGACACCCACCTTGTTACACATGTAATTGTGTGTTAGACACCCACCTTGTTACACATGTAATTGTGTGTTAGACACCGACCTTGTTACACATGCATGTGTGTGTTACACACCTTGTTACACATCCAGTTGTGTTAGACACCCAACTTGTTACACATGTAATTGTGTGCTACACACCTTGTTACACATGTAATTGTGTGCTAGACGCCCACCTTGTTACAAATGTAATTGTGTGTTAGACACCCACCTTGTTACACATGTAATTGTGTGCAACACACCTTGTTACACTTGTAATTGTGTGCTACCCACCTTGTTGCACATGTAATTGAGTGTTAGACACCCACATTGTTACACATGTAATTGTGTGCTAGACACCCACCTGGTTACACATGTAGTTGTGTGTTATACACCCACCTTGTTACACATGTAATTGTGTGTTAGATGACCACCTTGTTACAAATGTAATTGTGTGCTAGACACCCACCTTGTTACATATGTAATTGTGTGTTAGACACCCACCTTGTTACACATGTACTTGTGTGCTAGACACCCACCTTGTTACACATGTAGTTGTGTGTTAGATACCCACCTTGCTACACATGTAATTGTGTGTTAGATACCCACCTTGTTACACATGTAAGTGTGTGCTAGAAACCCACCTTGCTACACATGTAATTGTGTGTTAGAAACCCACCTTGTTACACATGTAGATGTGTGTTATTCACCCACCTTGCTACACATGTAATTGTGTGTAATATACCCACCTTGTTACACATGTAATTGTGTGTTATACACCCACCTTGTTACAGATGTAATTGTGTGTTAGTCACCCACCTTGTTACACATGTAGTTGTGTGTTAGATACCACCTTGTTACATATGTAATTGTGTGTTAGATACCCACCTTGTTACACATGTAATTGTGTTTTGTGCACCCACCTTGTTATACATGTAATTGTGTGTTAGATACCCACCTTATTACACATGTAATTGTGTGTTTTACACCCTCCTTGTTACACATGTAATTGTGTGTTAGACACCCACCTTGTTACAGATGTAATTGTGTGTTAGACACCCACCTTGTTACACATGTAATTGTGTGTTAGACACCCACCTTGTTACACATGTAATTGTGTGTTAGACACCCAACTTGTTACACATGTAATTGTTTGTTAGACACTCACCTTGTTACACATTAAATTGTGTGTTAGACACCCACCTTGTTACACATGTAATTGTGTGCTAGACACCCACCTTGTCACACCTGTGATTGAGTGTTTTACACCCACCTTGTTACACATGTAATTGTGTGTTAGACACCCACCTTGTTACACATGTAATTGTGTGTTAGGCACACACCTTGTTACACATGTAATTGTGTGTTTTACACCCACCTTGTTACACATGTAATTGTGTGTTTTACACCCACCTTGTTACACATGTAATTGTGTGCTTTACAACCACCTTGTTACACATGTAATTGTGTGTTAGGTATTCGCCTTGTTACATATGTAATTGTGTGCTAGAAACCCACCCTGTTACATATGTAATTGTGTGTTAGACACCCACCTTGTTACACATGTAATTGTGTGCTACACACCCACCTTGTTACACATGTAATTGTGTGTTAGATACCCACATTGCTACACATATAATTGTGTGCTAGACACCCACCTTGTTACACATGTAATTGTGTGTTTTACACCCACCTTGTTACACATGTAATTGTGTTTTACACACCTTGTTACACATGTAATTGTGTGCTCCCCAACTTGTTACACATGTAATTGTGTGTTAGACACCCACATTGTTACACATGTAATTGTATGCTAGACGCCTACCTTGTTACACATGTAATTGTGTGTTAGACACCCACCTTGTTACACATGTAATTGTGTGTTAGACACCCACCTTGTTACACCAGCAATTGTGTGTTAGGCACCCACATTGCTACACATGTAATTGTGTGCTACACTACTTGTTGCACATGTAATTGTGTGATAGATACCCACCTTGTTGCACATGTAATTGTGTGTTAGATACCCACCTTGTTACACATGTAATTGTGTGTTAGACACCCACCTTGTTACACATGTAATTGTGTGTTAGATACCCACCTTGTTACATATGTAATTGTGTGTTAAGCACCCACCTTGTTACACATGTAATTGTGTATTAGATACCCACCTTGTTACACATGTAATTGTGTGTTAGACACCCACCTTGTTACACATGTAATTGTGTGCTACACACCTTGTTACACATGTAATTGTGTGTTAGATACCCACCTTGTTACACATGTAATTGTGTGCTACACACCTTGTTGCACATGTAGTTGTGTGTTAGTCACCCACCTTGTTAAACATGTAATTGTGTGTTAGACACCCGCCTTGTTACACATGTAATTGTGTGTTAGACACCCATCTTGTTACACATGTAATAGTGAGCTAGCCACGCACCTTGTTACAGATGTAATTGTGTGTTAGACACCCACCTTGTTACACATGTAATTGTGTGTTAGACACCCACCTTGTTACACATGTAATTTTTTGTTAAACACTCACCTTGTTACACATTAAATTGTGTCTTAGACACCCATCTTGTTACACATGTAATTGTGTGTTAGATACCCACCTTCGTACACATGTAATTGTGTGTTGCATACCCACCTTGTTACACATGTAATTGTTTGTTTAGACACCCACCTTGTTACACATGTAATTTTGTGCTAGACACCCACTTTGTTACATATGTAATTGTGTGTTAGACACCCACCTTGTTACACATGTAATTGTGTGTTAGACACCCACCTTGTTACACATGTAATTGTGTGTTAGACACCCATCTTGTTACATATGTAATTGTGTGTTAGATACCCACCTTGTTACACATGTAATTGTTTGTTTAGAAACCTACCTTGTTACACATGTAATTGTGTGTTAGACACCCACTTTGTTACACATGTAATTGTGTGTTAGAAACCCACCTTGTTACACATGTAATTGTGTGTTAGACACCCACCTTGTTACACATGTAATTGTGTGTTAGACACCCACTTTGTTACACATATAATTGTGTGTTAGACACCCACCTTGTTACACATGTAATTGTTTGTTAGACACCCACCTTGTTACACATGTAATTGTGTGTTAGACACCCACCTTGTTACACATGTAATTGTGTGTTAGACACCCACCTTGTTGCACATGTAATTGTGTGTTAGACACCCACCTTGTTACACATGTAATTGTGTGTTAGATACCCACCTTATTACACATGTAATTGTATGTTAGACACCCACCTGATTACACATGTAATTGTGTGTTAGACACCCACCTTGTTACACATGTAATTGTGTGTTTGATACCCACCTTGTTACATATGTAATTGTGTGTTAAGCACCCACCTTGTTACACATGTAATTGTGTATTAGATACCCACCTTGTTACACATGTAATTGTGTGTTAGACACCCGCCTTGTTACACATGTAATTGTGTGTTAGTCACCCACCTTGTTAAACATGTAATTGTGTGTTAGACACCCGCCTTGTTACACATGTAATTGTGTGTTAGACACCCACCTTGTTACACATGTAATTGTGAGCTAGCCACGCACCTTGTTACAGATGTAATTGTGTGTTAGACACCCACCTTGTTACACATGTAATTGTGTGTTAGACACCCACCTTGTTACACATGTAATTTTTTGTTAAACACTCACCTTGTTACACATTAAATTGTGTCTTAGACACCCATCTTGTTACACATGTAATTGTGTGTTAGATACCCACCTTCTTACACATGTAATTGTGTGTTGCATACCCACCTTGTTACACATGTAATTGTTTGTTTAGACACCCACCTTGTTACACATGTAATTTTGTGCTAGACACCCACTTTGTTACATATGTAATTGTGTGTTAGACACCCACCTTGTTACACATGTAATTGTGTGTTAGACACCCACCTTGTTACACATGTAATTGTGTGTTAGACACCCATCTTGTTACATATGTAATTGTGTGTTAGATACCCACCTTGTTACACATGTAATTGTTTGTTTAGAAACCTACCTTGTTACACATGTAATTGTGTGTTAGACACCCACTTTGTTACACATGTAATTGTGTGTTAGAAACCCACCTTGTTACACATGTAATTGTGTGTTAGACACCCACCTTGTTACACATGTAATTGTGTGTTAGACACCCACTTTGTTACACATATAATTGTGTGTTAGACACCCACCTTGTTACACATGTAATTGTGTGTTAGACACCCACCTTGTTACACATGTAATTGTGTGTTAGACACCCACCTTGTTACACATGTAATTGTGTGTTAGACACCCACCTTGTTGCACATGTAATTGTGTGTTAGACACCGACCTTGTTACACATGCATGTGTGTGTTACACACCTTGTTACACATCCAGTTGTGTTAGACACCCAACTTGTTACACATGTAATTATGTGCTACACACCTTGTTACACATGTAATTGTGTGCTAGACGCCCACCTTGTTACAAATGTAATTGTGTGTTAGACACCCACCTTGTTACACATGTAATTGTGTGTAACACACCTTGTTACACTTGTAATTGTGTGCTACCCACCTTGTTGCACATGTAATTGAGTGTTAGACACCCACATTGTTACACATGTAATTGTGTGCTAGACACCCACCTGGTTACACATGTAGTTGTGTGTTATACACCCACCTTGCTACACATGTAATTGTGTGTTAGATGACCACCTTGTTACAAATGTAATTGTGTGCTAGACACCCACCTTGTTACACATGTAATTGTGTGTTAGACACCCACCTTGTTACACATGTACTTGTGTGCTAGACACCCACCTTGTTACACATGTAGTTGTGTGTTAGATACCCACCTTGCTACACATGTAATTGTGTGTTAGATACCCACCTTGTTACACATGTAAGTGTGTGCTAGAAACCCACCTTGCTACACATGTAATTGTGTGTTAGAAACCCACCTTGTTACACATGTAGATGTGTGTTATTCACCCACCTTGCTACACATGTAATTGTGTGTAATATACCCACCTTGTTACACATGTAATTGTGTGTTATACACCCACCTTGTTACAGATGTAATTGTGTGTTAGTCACCCACCTTGTTACACATGTAGTTGTGTGTTAGATACCACCTTGTTACATATGTAATTGTGTGTTAGATACCCACCTTGTTACACATGTAATTGTGTGTTGTGCACCCACCTTGTTATACATGTAATTGTGTGTTAGATACCCACCTTATTACACATGTAATTGTGTGTTTTACACCCTCCTTGTTACACATGTAATTGTGTGTTAGACACCCACCTTGTTACAGATGTAATTGTGTGTTAGACACCCACCTTGTTACACATGTAATTGTGTGTTAGACACCCACCTTGTTACACATGTAATTGTGTGTTAGACACCCAACTTGTTACACATGTAATTGTTTGTTAGACACTCACCTTGTTACACATTAAATTGTGTGTTAGACACCCACCTTGTTACACATGTAATTGTGTGCTAGACACCCACCTTGTCACACCTGTGATTGAGTGTTTTACACCCACCTTGTTACACATGTAATTGTGTGTTAGACACCCACCTTGTTACACATGTAATTGTGTGTTAGGCACACACCTTGTTACACATGTAATTGTGTGTTTTACACCCACCTTGTTACACATGTAATTGTGTGTTTTACACCCACCTTGTTACACATGTAATTGTGTGCTTTACAACCACCTTGTTACACATGTAATTGTGTGTTAGGTATTCGCCTTGTTACATATGTAATTGTGTGCTAGAAACCCACCCTGTTACATATGTAATTGTGTGTTAGACACCCACCTTGTTACACATGTAATTGTGTGCTACACACCCACCTTGTTACACATGTAATTGTGTGTTAAATACCCACATTGCTACACATATAATTGTGTGCTAGACACCCACCTTGTTACACATGTAATTGTGTGTTTTACACCCACCTTGTTACACATGTAATTGTGTTTTACACACCTTGTTACACATGTAATTGTGTGCTCCCCAACTTGTTACACATGTAATTGTGTGTTAGACACCCACATTGTTACACATGTAATTGTATGCTAGACGCCTACCTTGTTACACATGTAATTGTGTGTTAGACACCCACCTTGTTACACATGTAATTGTGTGTTAGACACCCACCTTGTTACACCAGCAATTGTGTGTTAGGCACCCACATTGCTACACATGTAATTGTGTGCTACACTACTTGTTGCACATGTAATTGTGTGATAGATACCCACCTTGTTGCACATGTAATTGTGTGTTAGATACCCACCTTGTTACACATGTAATTGTGTGTTAGACACCCACCTTGTTACACATGTAATTGTGTGTTAGATACCCACCTTATTACAAATGTAATTGTATGTTAGACACCCACCTGATTACACATGTAATTGTGTGTTAGACACCCACCTTGTTACACATGTAATTGTGTGTTAGATACCCACCTTGTTACATATGTAATTGTGTGTTAAGCACCCACCTTGTTACACATGTAATTGTGTATTAGATACCCACCTTGTTACACATGTAATTGTGTGTTAGACACCCACCTTGTTACACATGTAATTGTGTGCTACACACCTTGTTACACATGTAATTGTGTGTTAGATACCCACCTTGTTACACATGTAATTGTGTGCTACACACCTTGTTGCACATGTAGTTGTGTGTTAGTCACCCACCTTGTTAAACATGTAATTGTGTGTTAGACACCTGCCTTGTTACACATGTAATTGTGTGTTAGACACCCATCTTGTTACACATGTAATAGTGAGCTAGCCACGCACCTTGTTACAGATGTAATTGTGTGTTAGACACCCACCTTGTTACACATGTAATTGTGTGTTAGACACCCACCTTGTTACACATGTAATTTTTTGTTAAACACTCACCTTGTTACACATTAAATTGTGTCTTAGACACCCATCTTGTTACACATGTAATTGTGTGTTAGATACCCACCTTCTTACACATGTAATTGTGTGTTGCATACCCACCTTGTTACACATGTAATTGTTTGTTTAGACACCCACCTTGTTACACATGTAATTTTGTGCTAGACACCCACTTTGTTACATATGTAATTGTGTGTTAGACACCCACCTTGTTACACATGTAATTGTGTGTTAGACACCCACCTTGTTACACATGTAATTGTGTGTTAGACACCCATCTTGTTACATATGTAATTGTGTGTTAGATACCCACCTTGTTACACATGTAATTGTTTGTTTAGAAACCTACCTTGTTACACATGTAATTGTGTGTTAGACACCCACTTTGTTACACATGTAATTGTGTGTTAGAAACCCACCTTGTTACACATGTAATTGTGTGTTAGACACCCACCTTGTTACACATGTAATTGTGTGTTAGACACCCACTTTGTTTCACATATAATTGTGTGTTAGACACCCACCTTGTTACACATGTAATTGTTTGTTAGACACCCACCTTGTTACACATGTAATTGTGTGTTAGACACCCACCTTGTTACACATGTAATTGTGTGTTAGACACCCACCTTGTTGCACATGTAATTGTGTGTTAGACACCCACCTTGTTACACATGTAATTGTGTGTTAGATACCCACCTTATTACACATGTAATTGTATGTTAGACACCCACCTGATTACACATGTAATTGTGTGTTAGACACCCACCTTGTTACACATGTAATTGTGTGTTAGATACCCACCTTGTTACATATGTAATTGTGTGTTAAGCACCCACCTTGTTACACATGTAATTGTGTATTAGATACCCACCTTGTTACACATGTAATTGTGTGTTAGACACCCGCCTTGTTACACATGTAATTGTGTGTTAGTCACCCACCTTGTTAAACATGTAATTGTGTGTTAGACACCCGCCTTGTTACACATGTAATTGTGTGTTAGACACCCACCTTGTTACACATGTAATTGTGAGCTAGCCACGCACCTTGTTACAGATGTAATTGTGTGTTAGACACCCACCTTGTTACACATGTAATTGTGTGTTAGACACCCACCTTGTTACACATGTAATTTTTTGTTAAACACTCACCTTGTTACACATTAAATTGTGTCTTAGACACCCATCTTGTTACACATGTAATTGTGTGTTAGATACCCACCTTCTTACACATGTAATTGTGTGTTGCATACCCACCTTGTTACACATGTAATTGTTTGTTTAGACACCCACCTTGTTACACATGTAATTTTGTGCTAGACACCCACTTTGTTACATATGTAATTGTGTGTTAGACACCCACCTTGTTACACATGTAATTGTGTGTTAGACACCCACCTTGTTACACATGTAATTGTGTGTTAGACACCCATCTTGTTACATATGTAATTGTGTGTTAGATACCCACCTTGTTACACATGTAATTGTTTGTTTAGAAACCTACCTTGTTACACATGTAATTGTGTGTTAGAAACCCACTTTGTTACACATGTAATTGTGTGTTAGAAACCCACCTTGTTACACATGTAATTGTGTGTTAGACACCCACCTTGTTACACATGTAATTGTGTGTTAGACACCCACCTTGTTACACATGTAATTGTGTGTTAGACACCCACCTTGTTGCACATGTAATTGTGTGTTAGACACCGACCTTGTTACACATGCATGTGTGTGTTACACACCTTGTTACACATCCAGTTGTGTTAGACACCCAACTTGTTACACATGTAATTGTGTGCTACACACCTTGTTACACATGTAATTGTGTGCTAGACGCCCACCTTGTTACAAATGTAATTGTGTGTAAGACACCCACCTTGTTACACATGTAATTGTGTGTAACACACCTTGTTACACTTGTAATTGTGTGCTACCCACCTTGTTGCACATGTAATTGAGTGTTAGACACCCACATTGTTACACATGTAATTGTGTGCTAGACACCCACCTGGTTACACATGTAGTTGTGTGTTATACACCCACCTTGTTACACATGTAATTGTGTGTTAGATGACCACCTTGTTACAAATGTAATTGTGTGCTAGACACCCACCTTGTTACACATGTAATTGTGTGTTAGACACCCACCTTGTTACACATGTACTTGTGTGCTAGACACCCACCTTGTTACACATGTAGTTTTGTGTTAGATACCCACCTTGCTACACATGTAGTTGTGTGTTAGATACCCACCTTGTTACACATGTAAGTGTGTGCTAGAAACCCACCTTGCTACACATGTAATTGTGTGTTAGAAACCCACCTTGTTACACATGTAGATGTGTGTTATTCACACACCTTGCTACACATGTAATTGTGTGTAATATACCCACCTTGTTACACATGTAATTGTGTGTTATACACCCACCTTGTTACAGATGTAATTGTGTGTTAGTCACCCACCTTGTTACACATGTAGTTGTGTGTTAGATACCACCTTGTTACATATGTAATTGTGTGTTAGATACCCACCTTGTTACACATGTAATTGTGTGTTATGCACCCACCTTGTTATACATGTAATTGTGTGTTAGATACCCACCTTATTACATATGTAATTGTGTGTTTTACACCCTCCTTGTTACACATGTAATTGTGTGTTAGACACCCACCTTGTTACAGATGTAATTGTGTGTTAGACACCCACCTTGTTACACATGTAATTGTGTGTTAGACACCCACCTTGTTACACATGTAATTGTGTGTTAGACACCCAACTTGTTACACATGTAATTGTTTGTTAGACACTCACCTTGTTACACATTAAATTGTGTGTTAGACACCCACCTTGTTACACATGTAATTGTGTGTTAGACACCCACCTTGTCACACATGTGATTGAGTGTTTTACACCCACCTTGTTACACATGTAATTGTGTGTTAGACACCCACCTTGTTACACATGTAATTGTGTGTTAGGCACACACCTTGTTACACATGTAATTGTGTGTTTTACACCCACCTTGTTACACATGTAATTGTGTGTTTTACACCCACCTTGTTACACATGTAATTGTGTGCTTTATAACCACCTTGTTACACATGTAATTGTGTGTTAGGTATTCGCCTTTTTACATATGTAATTGTGTGCTAGACACCCACCCTGTTACATATGTAATTGTGTGTTAGACACCCACCTTGTTACACATGTAATTGTGTGCTAGACACCCACCTTGTTACACATGTAATTGTGTGTTAGATACCCACCTTGTTACACATATAATTGTGTGCTAGACACCCACCTTGTTACACATGTAATTGTGTGTTTTACACCCACCTTGTTACACATGTAATTGTGTTTTACACACCTTGTTACACATGTAATTGTGTGCTCCCCAACTTGTTACAAATGTAATTGTGTGTTAGACACCCACATTGTTACACATGTAATTGTGTGCTAGACGCCTACCTTGTTACACATGTAATTGTGTGCTAGACACCCACCTTGTTACA
This sequence comes from Bathymodiolus septemdierum, assembly GCA_963383655.1. Lineage (NCBI taxonomy): Eukaryota > Metazoa > Mollusca > Bivalvia > Mytilida > Modiolidae > Bathymodiolus > Bathymodiolus septemdierum. The sequence continues at coordinate 65,036,644 of OY726529.1, forward strand.
CATGTAATTGTGTGGTAGACACCCACCTTGTTACACATATAATTGTGTGTTAGACACCCACCTTGTTACACCAGCAATTGTGTGTTAGGCACCCACATTGCTACACATGTAATTGTGTGCTACACTACTTGTTGCACATGTAATTGTGTGATAGATACCCACCTTGTTGCACATGTAATTGTGTGTTAGATACCTACCTTGTTACACATGTAATTGTGTGAGACACCCACCTTGTTACACATGTAATTGTATGTTAGACACCCACCTGATTACACATGTAATTGTGTGTTAGACACCCACCTTGTTACACATGTAATTGTGTGTTAGATACCCACCTTGTTACATATGTAATTGTGTGTTAAGCACCCACCTTGTTACACATGTAATTGTGTATTAGATACCCACCTTGTTACACATGTAATTGTGTGTTAGACACCCACCTTGTTACACATTTAATTGTGTGCTACACACCTTGTTACACATGTAATTGTGTGTTAGATACCCACCTTGTTACACATGTAATTGTGTGCTACACACCTTGTTGCACATGTAGTTGTGTGTTAGTCACCCACCTTGTTAAACATGTAATTGTGTGTTAGACACCCACCTTGCTACACATGTAATTGTGTGTTAAACACCCACCTTGTTACACATGTAATTGTGTGTTAGACACCCACCTTGTTACACATGTAATTGTGAGTTGGATATCCATTTTGTTACACATGTAATTGTGTGTTAGACACCCACCTTGTTACACATGTAATTGTGTGTTAGATGACCACCTTGTTACAAATGTAATTGTGTGCTAGACACCCACCTTGTTACACATGTAATTGTGTGTTAGACACCCACCTTGTTACACATGTACTTGTGTGCTAGACACCCACCTTGTTACACATGTAGTTGTGTGTTAGATACCCACCTTGCTACACATGTAGTTGTGTGTTAGATACCCACCTTGTTACACATGTAAGTGTGTGCTAGAAACCCACCTTGCTACACATGTAATTGTGTGTTAGAAACCCACCTTGTTACACATGTAGATGTGTGTTATTCACCCACCTTGCTACACATGTAATTGTGTGTAATATACCCACCTTGTTACACATGTAATTGTGTGTTATACACCCACCTTGTTACAGATGTAATTGTGTGTTAGTCACCCACCTTGTTACACATGTAGTTGTGTGTTAGATACCACCTTGTTACATATGTAATTGTGTGTTAGATACCCACCTTGTTACACATGTAATTGTGTGTTATGCACCCACCTTGTTATACATGTAATTGTGTGTTAGATACCCACCTTATTACACATGTAATTGTGTGTTTTACACCCTCCTTGTTACACATGTAATTGTGTGTTAGACACCCACCTTGTTACAGATGTAATTGTGTGTTAGACACCCACCTTGTTACACATGTAATTGTGTGTTAGACACCCACCTTGTTACACATGTAATTGTGTGTTAGACACCCAACTTGTTACACATGTAATTGTTTCTTAGACACTCACCTTGTTGCACATTAAATTGTGTGTTAGACACCCACCTTGTTACACATGTAATTGTGTGTTAGACACCCACCTTGTCAAACATGTGATTGAGTGTTTTACACCCACCTTGTTACACATGTAATTGTGTGTTAGACACCCACCTTGTTACACATGTAATTGTGTGTTAGGCACACACCTTTTTACACATGTAATTGTGTGTTTTACACCCACCTTGTTACACATGTAATTGTGTGTTTTACACCCACCTTGTTACACATGTAATTGTGTGCTTTATAACCACCTTGTTACACATGTAATTGTGTGTTAGGTATTCGCCTTGTTACATATGTAATTGTGTGCTAGACACCCACCCTGTTACATATGTAATTGTGTGTTAGACACCCACCTTGTTACACATGTAATTGTGTGCTAGACACCCACCTTGTTACACATGTAATTGTGTGTTAGATACCCACCTTGTTACACATATAATTGTGTGCTAGACACCCACCTTGTTACACATGTAATTGTGTGTTTTACACCCACCTTGTTACACATGTAATTGTGTTTTACACACCTTGTTACACATGTAATTGTGTGCTCCCCAACTTGTTACACATGTAATTGTGTGTTAGACACCCACATTGTTACACATGTAATTGTGTGCTAGACGCCTACCTTGTTACACATGTAATTGTGTGCTAGACACCCACCTTGTTACACATGTAATTGTGTGTTAGACACCCACCTTGTTACACATATAATTGTGTGTTAGACACCCACCTTGTTACACCAGCAAATGTGTGTTAGGCACCCACATTGCTACACATGTAATTGTGTGCTACACTACTTGTTGCACATGTAATTGTGTGATAGATACCCACCTTGTTGCACATGTAATTGTGTGTTAGATACCCACCTTGTTACACATGTAATTGTGTGAGACACCCACCTTGTTACACATGTAATTGTGTGTTAGATACCCACCTTATTACACATGTGATTGTATGTTAGACACCCACCTGATTACACATGTAATTGTGTGTTAGACACCCACCTTGTTACACATGTAATTGTGTGTTAGATACCCACCTTGTTACATATGTAATTGTGTGTTAAGCACCCACCTTGTTACACATGTAATTGTGTATTAGACACCCACCTTGTTACACATTTAATTGTGTGCTACACACCTTGTTACACATGTAATTGTGTGTTAGATACCCACCTTGTTACACATGTAATTGTGTGCTACACACCTTGTTGCACATGTAGTTGTGTGTTAGTCACCCACCTTGTTAAACATGTAATTGTGTGTTAGACACCCACCTTGCTACACATGTAATTGTGTGTTAAACACCCACCTTGTTACACATGTAATTGTGTGTTAGACACCCACCTTGTTACACATGTAATTGTGAGTTGGATATCCATTTTGTTACACATGTAATTGTGTGTTAGACACCCACCTTGTTACACATAAAATTGTGTGTTAGATACCTACCTTGTTACGCATGTAATTGTGTGTTAGACACCCATCTTGTTACACATGTAATTGTGTTTTAGACACCCACCTTGTTGCACATATAATTGTGTGTTAGATACCCACCTTGTTACACATGTAATTGTGTGTTAGACACCCACTTTGTTACACATGTAATTGTGTGCTACACACCTTGTTACACATGTAGTTTTGTGCTACACACCTTGTTGCACATGTAGTTGTGTGTTAGTCACCCACCTTGTTACATGTGTAATTGTGTGTTTGACACCCACCTTGTTAAACATGTAATTGTGTGTTAGACACCTACCTTGCTACACATGTAATTGTGTGCTAGACACCCACCTTGTTACACATGTAATTGCGTTTTAGACACCCACCTTGTTGCACATATAATTGTGTGTTAGATACCCACCTTGTTACACATGTAATTGTGTGTTAGACACCCACTTTGTTACACATGTAATTGTGTGTTAGACACCCACCTTGTTACACATGTAGTTGTATGTTAGATACCCACTTTGTTACACATGTAATTGTGTTTTAGACACCCACCTTATTACACATGTAGTTGTGTGTTAGATACCCACCTTGTTACACATGTAGTTGTTTGTCAGATACCCACCTTGTTACACATGTAATTGTGTTTTAGACACCCACCTTGTTACACATGTAATTGTTTGCTACACACCTTGTTACACATGTAATTGTGTGCTACACACCTAGTTACACATGTAGTTGTGTGTTACACACCCACCTTGTTACACATGTAATTGTGTGTTTGATACCCATCTTGTTACACATGTAATTGTGTGTTACACACCTTGTTAGACATGTAGTTGTGTGTTAGATACCCACCTTGTTACACATGTAATTGTTTGTTAGATACCCACCATGTTACACATGTACTTGTGTGCTACACACCTTGTTACACATGTAGTTTTGTGCTACACACCTTGTTGCACATGTAGTTGTGTGTTAGTCACCCACCTTATTACACATGTAGTTGTGTGTTAGATACCCACCTTGTTACACATGTAGTTGTTTGTCAGATACCCACCTTGTTACACATGTAATTGTGTTTTAGACACCCACCTTGTTACACATGTAATTGTTTGCTACACACCTTGTTACACATGTAATTGTGTGCTACACACCTAGTTACACATGTAGTTGTGTGTTACACACCCACCTTGTTACACATGTAATTGTGTGTTTGATACCCATCTTGTTACACATGTAATTGTGTGTTACACACCTTGTTAGACATGTAGTTGTGTGTTAGATACCCACCTTGTTACACATGTAATTGTTTGTTAGATACCCACCATGTTACACATGTACTTGTGTGCTACACACCTTGTTACACATGTAGTTTTGTGCTACACACCTTGTTGCACATGTAGTTGTGTGTTAGTCACCCACCTTGTTACATGTGTAATTGTGTGTTTGACACCCACCTTGTTAAACATGTAATTGTGTGTTAGACACCTACCTTGCTACACATGTAATTGTGTGCTAGACACCCACCTTGTTACACATGTAATTGTGTGTTAGACACCCACCTTGTTATACATGTAATTGTGTGTTGGATATCCATTTTGTTACACATGTAATTGTGTGTTAGACACCCACCTTGTTACACATGTAATTGTGTATTAGATACTTACCTTGTTACACATGTAATTGTGTGTTAGACACCCACCTTGTTACACATGTAATTGTGTTTTAGACACCCACCTTGTTGCACATATAATTTTGTGTTAGATACCCACCTTGTTACACATGTAATTGTCTGTTAGACACCCACTTTGTTACACATGTAATTGTGTGTTAGACACCCACTTTGTTACACATGTAGTTGTATGTTAGATACCCACCTTGTTACACATGTTATTGTGTTTTAGACACCACCTTGTTGCACATATAATTGTGTGTTAGATACCCACTTTGTTACACATGTAATTGTGTGTTAGACACCCACTTTGTTACACATGTAGCTGTATATTAGATACCCACTTTGTTACACATGTAATTGTGTGTTAGACACCCACTTTGTTACACATGTAGTTGTATATTAGATACCCACTTTGTTACACATGTAATTGTGTGTTAGACACCCACTTTGTTACACATGTAGTTGTATATTAGATACCCACTTTGTTTCACATGTAATTGTGTCTTAGACACCCACCTTGCTACATATGTAATTGTGTGTTAGACACCCACCTTGCTACACATGTAATTGTGTGTTAAACACCCACCTTGTTACACATGTAATTGTGTGTTAGACACCCACCTTGTTACACATGTAATTGTGAGTTGGATATCCATTTTGTTACACATGTAATTGTGTGTTAGACACCCACCTTGTTACACATAAAATTGTGTGTTAGATACCTACCTTGTTACGCATGTAATTGTGTGTTAGACACCCATCTTGTTACACATGTAATTGTGTTTTAGACACCCACCTTGTTGCACATATAATTGTGTGTTAGATACCCACCTTGTTACACATGTAATTGTGTGTTAGACACCCACTTTGTTACACATGTAATTGTGTGTTAGACACCCACCTTGTTACACATGTAGTTGTATGTTAGATACCCACTTTGTTACACATGTAATTGTGTTTTAGACACCCACCTTATTACACATGTAGTTGTGTGTTAGATACCCACCTTGTTACACATGTAGTTGTTTGTCAGATACCCACCTTGTTACACATGTAATTGTGTTTTAGACACCCACCTTGTTACACATGTAATTGTTTGCTACACACCTTGTTACACATGTAATTGTGTGCTACACACCTAGTTACACATGTAGTTGTGTGTTACACACCCACCTTGTTACACATGTAATTGTGTGTTTGATACCCATCTTGTTACACATGTAATTGTGTGTTACACACCTTGTTAGACATGTAGTTGTGTGTTAGATACCCACCTTGTTACACATGTAATTGTTTGTTAGATACCCACCATGTTACACATGTACTTGTGTGCTACACACCTTGTTACACATGTAGTTTTGTGCTACACACCTTGTTGCACATGTAGTTGTGTGTTAGTCACCCACCTTGTTACATGTGTAATTGTGTGTTTGACACCCACCTTGTTAAACATGTAATTGTGTGTTAGACACCTACCTTGCTACACATGTAATTGTGTGCTAGACACCCACCTTGTTACACATGTAATTGTGTTTTAGACACCCACCTTGTTGCACATATAATTGTGTGTTAGATACCCACCTTGTTACACATGTAATTGTGTGTTAGACACCCACTTTGTTACACATGTAATTGTGTGTTAGACACCCACCTTGTTACACATGTAGTTGTATGTTAGATACCCACTTTGTTACACATGTAATTGTGTTTTAGACACCCACCTTATTACACATGTAGTTGTGTGTTAGATACCCACCTTGTTACACATGTAGTTGTTTGTCAGATACCCACCTTGTTACACATGTAATTGTGTTTTAGACACCCACCTTGTTACACATGTAATTGTTTGCTACACACCTTGTTACACATGTAATTGTGTGCTACACACCTAGTTACACATGTAGTTGTGTGTTACACACCCACCTTGTTACACATGTAATTGTGTGTTTGATACCCATCTTGTTACACATGTAATTGTGTGTTACACACCTTGTTAGACATGTAGTTGTGTGTTAGATACCCACCTTGTTACACATGTAATTGTTTGTTAGATACCCACCATGTTACACATGTACTTGTGTGCTACACACCTTGTTACACATGTAGTTTTGTGCTACACACCTTGTTGCACATGTAGTTGTGTGTTAGTCACCCACCTTATTACACATGTAGTTGTGTGTTAGATACCCACCTTGTTACACATGTAGTTGTTTGTCAGATACCCACCTTGTTACACATGTAATTGTGTTTTAGACACCCACCTTGTTACACATGTAATTGTTTGCTACACACCTTGTTACACATGTAATTGTGTGCTACACACCTAGTTACACATGTAGTTGTGTGTTACACACCCACCTTGTTACACATGTAATTGTGTGTTTGATACCCATCTTGTTACACATGTAATTGTGTGTTACACACCTTGTTAGACATGTAGTTGTGTGTTAGATACCCACCTTGTTACACATGTAATTGTTTGTTAGATACCCACCATGTTACACATGTACTTGTGTGCTACACACCTTGTTACACATGTAGTTTTGTGCTACACACCTTGTTGCACATGTAGTTGTGTGTTAGTCACCCACCTTGTTACATGTGTAATTGTGTGTTTGACACCCACCTTGTTAAACATGTAATTGTGTGTTAGACACCTACCTTGCTACACATGTAATTGTGTGCTAGACACCCACCTTGTTACACATGTAATTGTGTGTTAGACACCCACCTTGTTATACATGTAATTGTGTGTTGGATATCCATTTTGTTACACATGTAATTGTGTGTTAGACACCCACCTTGTTACACATGTAATTGTGTATTAGATACTTACCTTGTTACACATGTAATTGTGTGTTAGACACCCACCTTGTTACACATGTAATTGTGTTTTAGACACCCACCTTGTTGCACATATAATTTTGTGTTAGATACCCACCTTGTTACACATGTAATTGTCTGTTAGACACCCACTTTGTTACACATGTAATTGTGTGTTAGACACCCACTTTGTTACACATGTAGTTGTATGTTAGATACCCACCTTGTTACACATGTTATTGTGTTTTAGACACCACCTTGTTGCACATATAATTGTGTGTTAGATACCCACTTTGTTACACATGTAATTGTGTGTTAGACACCCACTTTGTTACACATGTAGCTGTATATTAGATACCCACTTTGTTACACATGTAATTGTGTGTTAGACACCCACTTTGTTACACATGTAGTTGTATATTAGATACCCACTTTGTTACACATGTAATTGTGTGTTAGACACCCACTTTGTTACACATGTAGTTGTATATTAGATACCCACTTTGTTTCACATGTAATTGTGTCTTAGACACCCACCTTGCTACATATGTAATTGTGTGTTAGACACCCACCTTGCTACACATGTAATTGTGTGTTAAACACCCACCTTGTTACACATGTAATTGTGTGTTAGACACCCACCTTGTTACACATGTAATTGTGAGTTGGATATCCATTTTGTTACACATGTAATTGTGTGTTAGACACCCACCTTGTTACACATAAAATTGTGTGTTAGATACCTACCTTGTTACGCATGTAATTGTGTGTTAGACACCCATCTTGTTACACATGTAATTGTGTTTTAGACACCCACCTTGTTGCACATATAATTGTGTGTTAGATACCCACCTTGTTACACATGTAATTGTGTGTTAGACACCCACTTTGTTACACATGTAATTGTGTGTTAGACACCCACCTTGTTACACATGTAGTTGTATGTTAGATACCCACTTTGTTACACATGTAATTGTGTTTTAGACACCCACCTTATTACACATGTAGTTGTGTGTTAGATACCCACCTTGTTACACATGTAGTTGTTTGTCAGATACCCACCTTGTTACACATGTAATTGTGTTTTAGACACCCACCTTGTTACACATGTAATTGTTTGCTACACACCTTGTTACACATGTAATTGTGTGCTACACACCTAGTTACACATGTAGTTGTGTGTTACACACCCACCTTGTTACACATGTAATTGTGTGTTTGATACCCATCTTGTTACACATGTAATTGTGTGTTACACACCTTGTTAGACATGTAGTTGTGTGTTAGATACCCACCTTGTTACACATGTAATTGTTTGTTAGATACCCACCATGTTACACATGTACTTGTGTGCTACACACCTTGTTACACATGTAGTTTTGTGCTACACACCTTGTTGCACATGTAGTTGTGTGTTAGTCACCCACCTTGTTACATGTGTAATTGTGTGTTTGACACCCACCTTGTTAAACATGTAATTGTGTGTTAGACACCTACCTTGCTACACATGTAATTGTGTGCTAGACACCCACCTTGTTACACATGTAATTGTGTGTTAGACACCCACCTTGTTATACATGTAATTGTGTGTTGGATATCCATTTTGTTACACATGTAATTGTGTGTTAGACACCCACCTTGTTACACATGTAATTGTGTATTAGATACTTATCTTGTTACACATGTAATTGTGTGTTAGACACCCACCTTGTTACACATGTAATTGTGTTTTAGACACCCACCTTGTTGCACATATAATTGTGTGTTAGATACCCACCTTGTTACACATGTAATTGTCTGTTAGACACCCACTTTGTTACACATGTAATTGTGTGTTAGACACCCACTTTGTTACACATGTAGTTGTATGTTAGATACCCACCTTGTTACACATGTTATTGTGTTTTAGACACCACCTTGTTGCACATATAATTGTGTGTTAGATACCCACTTTGTTACACATGTAATTGTGTGTTAGACACCCACTTTGTTACACATGTAGCTGTATATTAGATACCCACTTTGTTACACATGTAATTGTGTGTTAGACACCCACTTTGTTACACATGTAGTTGTATATTAGATACCCACTTTGTTACACATGTAATTGTGTGTTAGACACCCACTTTGTTACACATGTAGTTGTATATTAGATACCCACTTTGTTTCACATGTAATTGTGTCTTAGACACCCACCTTGCTACATATGTAATTGTGTGTTTGATACCCACCTTGTTACACATGTAATTGTTTGTTAGATACCCACCTTGTTACACATGTAATTGTGTTTTAGACACCCACCTTGTTACACATGTAATTGTATGTTGCACACCTTGTTGCACATGTAGTTGTGTGTTAGACACCCACCTTGTTACACATGTAATTGTGTGTTACACACCTTGTTACACATGTAATTGTGTGTTAGATACCCACCTTGTTACACATGTAATTGTGTGCTACACACCTTGTTACACATGTAGTTGTGTGTTACACACCCACCTTGTTACACATGTAATTGTGTGTTTGATACCCATCTTGTTACACATGTAATTGTGTGTTACACACCTTGTTACACATATAGTTGTGTGTTAGATTCCCATCTTGTTACACATGTAATTGTGTGTTAGACACCCACATTGTTACACATGTAATTGTGTGCTAGACGCCTACCTTGTTACACATGTAATTGTGTGCTAGACACCCACCTTGTTACACATGTAATTGTGTGTTAGACACCCACCTTGTTACACATATAATTGTGTGTTAGACACCCACCTTGTTACACCAGCAATTGTGTGTTAGGCACCCACATTGCTACACATGTAATTGTGTGCTACACTACTTGTTGCACATGTAATTGTGTGATAGATACCCACCTTGTTGCACATGTAATTGTGTGTTAGATACCCACCTTGTTACACATGTAATTGTGTGAGACACCCACCTTGTTACACATGTAATTGTGTGTTAGATACCCACCTTATTACACATGTAATTGTATGTTAGACACCCACCTGATTACACATGTAATTGTGTGTTAGACACCCACCTTGTTACACATGTAATTGTGTGTTAGATACCCACCTTGTTACATATGTAATTGTGTGTTAAGCACCCACCTTGTTACACATGTAATTGTGTATTAGATACCCACCTTGTTACACATGTAATTGTGTGTTAGACACCCACCTTGTTACACATTTAATTGTGTGCTACACACCTTGTTACACATGTAATTGTGTGTTAGATACCCACCTTGTTACACATGTAATTGTGTGCTACACACCTTGTTGCACATGTAGTTGTGTGTTAGTCACCCACCTTGTTAAACATGTAATTGTGTGTTAGACACCCACCTTGCTACACATGTAATTGTGTGTTAAACACCCACCTTGTTACACATGTAATTGTGTGTTAGACACCCACCTTGTTACACATGTAATTGTGAGTTGGATATCCATTTTGTTACACATGTAATTGTGTGTTAGACACCCACCTTGTTACACATAAAATTGTGTGTTAGATACCTACCTTGTTACGCATGTAATTGTGTGTTAGACACCCATCTTGTTACACATGTAATTGTGTTTTAGACACCCACCTTGTTGCACATATAATTGTGTGTTAGATACCCACCTTGTTACACATGTAATTGTGTGTTAGACACCCACTTTGTTACACATGTAATTGTGTGTTAGACACCCACCTTGTTACACATGTAGTTGTATGTTAGATACCCACTTTGTTACACATGTAATTGTGTTTTAGAAACCCACCTTATTACACATGTAGTTGTGTGTTAGATACCCACCTTGTTACACATGTAGTTGTTTGTCAGATACCCACCTTGTTACACATGTAATTGTGTTTTAGACACCCACCTTGTTACACATGTAATTGTTTGCTACACACCTTGTTACACATGTAATTGTGTGCTACACACCTAGTTACACATGTAGTTGTGTGTTACACACCCACCTTGTTACACATGTAATTGTGTGTTTGATACCCATCTTGTTACACATGTAATTGTGTGTTACACACCTTGTTAGACATGTAGTTGTGTGTTAGATACCCACCTTGTTACACATGTAATTGTTTGTTAGATACCCACCATGTTACACATGTACTTGTGTGCTACACACCTTGTTACACATGTAGTTTTGTGCTACACACCTTGTTGCACATGTAGTTGTGTGTTAGTCACCCACCTTGTTACATGTGTAATTGTGTGTTTGACACCCACCTTGTTAAACATGTAATTGTGTGTTAGACACCTACCTTGCTACACATGTAATTGTGTGCTAGACACCCACCTTGTTACACATGTAATTGTGTGTTAGACACCCACCTTGTTATACATGTAATTGTGTGTTGGATATCCATTTTGTTACACATGTAATTGTGTGTTAGACACCCACCTTGTTACACATGTAATTGTGTATTAGATACTTACCTTGTTACACATGTAATTGTGTGTTAGACACCCACCTTGTTACACATGTAATTGTCTGTTAGACACCCACTTTGTTACACATGTAATTGTGTGTTAGACACCCACTTTGTTACACATGTAGTTGTATGTTAGATACCCACCTTGTTACACATGTTATTGTGTTTTAGACACCACCTTGTTGCACATATAATTGTGTGTTAGATACCCACTTTGTTACACATGTAATTGTGTGTTAGACACCCACTTTGTTACACATGTAGCTGTATATTAGATACCCACTTTGTTACACATGTAATTGTGTGTTAGACACCCACTTTGTTACACATGTAGTTGTATATTAGATACCCACTTTGTTACACATGTAATTGTGTGTTAGACACCCACTTTGTTACACATGTAGTTGTATATTAGATACCCACTTTGTTTCACATGTAATTGTGTCTTAGACACCCACCTTGCTACATATGTAATTGTGTGTTAGACACCCACCTTGCTACACATGTAATTGTGTGTTAAACACCCACCTTGTTACACATGTAATTGTGTGTTAGACACCCACCTTGTTACACATGTAATTGTGAGTTGGATATCCATTTTGTTACACATGTAATTGTGTGTTAGACACCCACCTTGTTACACATAAAATTGTGTGTTAGATACCTACCTTGTTACGCATGTAATTGTGTGTTAGACACCCATCTTGTTACACATGTAATTGTGTTTTAGACACCCACCTTGTTGCACATATAATTGTGTGTTAGATACCCACCTTGTTACACATGTAATTGTGTGTTAGACACCCACTTTGTTACACATGTAATTGTGTGTTAGACACCCACCTTGTTACACATGTAGTTGTATGTTAGATACCCACTTTGTTACACATGTAATTGTGTTTTAGACACCCACCTTATTACACATGTAGTTGTGTGTTAGATACCCACCTTGTTACACATGTAGTTGTTTGTCAGATACCCACCTTGTTACACATGTAATTGTGTTTTAGACACCCACCTTGTTACACATGTAATTGTTTGCTACACACCTTGTTACACATGTAATTGTGTGCTACACACCTAGTTACACATGTAGTTGTGTGTTACACACCCACCTTGTTACACATGTAATTGTGTGTTTGATACCCATCTTGTTACACATGTAATTGTGTGTTACACACCTAGTTAGACATGTAGTTGTGTGTTAGATACCCACCTTGTTACACATGTAATTGTTTGTTAGATACCCACCATGTTACACATGTACTTGTGTGCTACACACCTTGTTACACATGTAGTTTTGTGCTACACACCTTGTTGCACATGTAGTTGTGTGTTAGTCACCCACCTTGTTACATGTGTAATTGTGTGTTTGACACCCACCTTGTTAAACATGTAATTGTGTGTTAGACACCTACCTTGCTACACATGTAATTGTGTGCTAGACACCCACCTTGTTACACATGTAATTGTGTGTTAGACACCCACCTTGTTATACATGTAATTGTGTGTTGGATATCCATTTTGTTACACATGTAATTGTGTGTTAGACACCCACCTTGTTACACATGTAATTGTGTATTAGATACTTACCTTGTTACACATGTAATTGTGTGTTAGACACCCACCTTGTTACACATGTAATTGTGTTTTAGACACCCACCTTGTTACACATGTAATTGTGTGTTAGACACCCACCTTGTTACACATGTAATTGTGTGTTAGGCACACACTTTTTTACACATGTAATTGTGTGTTTTACACCCACCTTGTTACACATGTAATTGTGTGTTTTACACCCACCTTGTTACACATGTAATTGTGTGCTTTATAACCACCTTGTTACACATGTAATTGTGTGTTAGGTATTCGCCTTGTTACATATGTAATTGTGTGCTAGACACCCACCCTGTTACATATGTAATTGTGTGTTAGACACCCACCTTGTTACACATGTAATTGTGTGCTAGACACCCACCTTGTTACACATGTAATTGTGTGTTAGATACCCACCTTGTTACACATATAATTGTGTGCTAGACACCCACCTTGTTACACATGTAATTGTGTGTTTTACACCCACCTTGTTACACATGTAATTGTGTTTTACACACCTTGTTACACATGTAATTGTGTGCTCCCCAACTTGTTACACATGTAATTGTGTGTTAGACACCCACATTGTTACACATGTAATTGTGTGCTAGACGCCTACCTTGTTACACATGTAATTGTGTGCTAGACACCCACCTTGTTACACATGTAATTGTGTGTTAGACACCCACCTTGTTACACATATAATTGTGTGTTAGACACCCACCTTGTTACACCAGCAATTGTGTGTTAGGCACCCACATTGCTACACATGTAATTGTGTGCTACACTACTTGTTGCACATGTAATTGTGTGATAGATACCCACCTTGTTGCACATGTAATTGTGTGTTAGATACCCACCTTGTTACACATGTAATTGTGTGAGACACCCACCTTGTTACACATGTAATTGTGTGTTAGATACCCACCTTATTACACATGTGATTGTATGTTAGACACCCACCTGATTACACATGTAATTGTGTGTTAGACACCCACCTTGTTACACATGTAATTGTGTGTTAGATACCCACCTTGTTACATATGTAATTGTGTGTTAAGCACCCACCTTGTTACACATGTAATTGTGTATTAGACACCCACCTTGTTACACATTTAATTGTGTGCTACACACCTTGTTACACATGTAATTGTGTGTTAGATACCCACCTTGTTACACATGTAATTGTGTGCTACACACCTTGTTGCACATGTAGTTGTGTGTTAGTCACCCACCTTGTTAAACATGTAATTGTGTGTTAGACACCCACCTTGCTACACATGTAATTGTGTGTTAAACACCCACCTTGTTACACATGTAATTGTGTGTTAGACACCCACCTTGTTACACATGTAATTGTGAGTTGGATATCCATTTTGTTACACATGTAATTGTGTGTTAGACACCCACCTTGTTACACATAAAATTGTGTGTTAGATACCTACCTTGTTACGCATGTAATTGTGTGTTAGACACCCATCTTGTTACACATGTAATTGTGTTTTAGACACCCACCTTGTTGCACATATAATTGTGTGTTAGATACCCACCTTGTTACACATGTAATTGTGTGTTAGACACCCACTTTGTTACACATGTAATTGTGTGTTAGACACCCACCTTGTTACACATGTAGTTGTATGTTAGATACCCACTTTGTTACACATGTAATTGTGTTTTAGACACCCACCTTATTACACATGTAGTTGTGTGTTAGATACCCACCTTGTTACACATGTAGTTGTTTGTCAGATACCCACCTTGTTACACATGTAATTGTGTTTTAGACACCCACCTTGTTACACATGTAATTGTTTGCTACACACCTTGTTACACATGTAATTGTGTGCTACACACCTAGTTACACATGTAGTTGTGTGTTACACACCCACCTTGTTACACATGTAATTGTGTGTTTGATACCCATCTTGTTACACATGTAATTGTGTGTTACACACCTTGTTAGACATGTAGTTGTGTGTTAGATACCCACCTTGTTACACATGTAATTGTTTGTTAGATACCCACCATGTTACACATGTACTTGTGTGCTACACACCTTGTTACACATGTAGTTTTGTGCTACACACCTTGTTGCACATGTAGTTGTGTGTTAGTCACCCACCTTGTTACATGTGTAATTGTGTGTTTGACACCCACCTTGTTAAACATGTAATTGTGTGTTAGACACCTACCTTGCTACACATGTAATTGTGTGCTAGACACCCACCTTGTTACACATGTAATTGTGTTTTAGACACCCACCTTGTTGCACATATAATTGTGTGTTAGATACCCACCTTGTTACACATGTAATTGTGTGTTAGACACCCACTTTGTTACACATGTAATTGTGTGTTAGACACCCACCTTGTTACACATGTAGTTGTATGTTAGATACCCACTTTGTTACACATGTAATTGTGTTTTAGACACCCACCTTATTACACATGTAGTTGTGTGTTAGATACCCACCTTGTTACACATGTAGTTGTTTGTCAGATACCCACCTTGTTACACATGTAATTGTGTTTTAGACACCCACCTTGTTACACATGTAATTGTTTGCTACACACCTTGTTACACATGTAATTGTGTGCTACACAACTAGTTACACATGTAGTTGTGTGTTACACACCCACCTTGTTACACATGTAATTGTGTGTTTGATACCCATCTTGTTACACATGTAATTGTGTGTTACACACCTTGTTAGACATGTAGTTGTGTGTTAGATACCCACCTTGTTACACATGTAATTGTTTGTTAGATACCCACCATGTTACACATGTACTTGTGTGCTACACACCTTGTTACACATGTAGTTTTGTGCTACACACCTTGTTGCACATGTAGTTGTGTGTTAGTCACCCACCTTATTACACATGTAGTTGTGTGTTAGATACCCACCTTGTTACACATGTAGTTGTTTGTCAGATACCCACCTTGTTACACATGTAATTGTGTTTTAGACACCCACCTTGTTACACATGTAATTGTTTGCTACACACCTTGTTACACATGTAATTGTGTGCTACACACCTAGTTACACATGTAGTTGTGTGTTACACACCCACCTTGTTACACATGTAATTGTGTGTTTGATACCCATCTTGTTACACATGTAATTGTGTGTTACACACCTTGTTAGACATGTAGTTGTGTGTTAGATACCCACCTTGTTACACATGTAATTGTTTGTTAGATACCCACCATGTTACACATGTACTTGTGTGCTACACACCTTGTTACACATGTAGTTTTGTGCTACACACCTTGTTGCACATGTAGTTGTGTGTTAGTCACCCACCTTGTTACATGTGTAATTGTGTGTTTGACACCCACCTTGTTAAACATGTAATTGTGTGTTAGACACCTACCTTGCTACACATGTAATTGTGTGCTAGACACCCACCTTGTTACACATGTAATTGTGTGTTAGACACCCACCTTGTTATACATGTAATTGTGTGTTGGATATCCATTTTGTTACACATGTAATTGTGTGTTAGACACCCACCTTGTTACACATGTAATTGTGTATTAGATACTTACCTTGTTACACATGTAATTGTGTGTTAGACACCCACCTTGTTACACATGTAATTGTGTTTTAGACACCCACCTTGTTGCACATATAATTTTGTGTTAGATACCCACCTTGTTACACATGTAATTGTCTGTTAGACACCCACTTTGTTACACATGTAATTGTGTGTTAGACACCCACTTTGTTACACATGTAGTTGTATGTTAGATACCCACCTTGTTACACATGTTATTGTGTTTTAGACACCACCTTGTTGCACATATAATTGTGTGTTAGATACCCACTTTGTTACACATGTAATTGTGTGTTAGACACCCACTTTGTTACACATGTAGCTGTATATTAGATACCCACTTTGTTACACATGTAATTGTGTGTTAGACACCCACTTTGTTACACATGTAGTTGTATATTAGATACCCACTTTGTTACACATGTAATTGTGTGTTAGACACCCACTTTGTTACACATGTAGTTGTATATTAGATACCCACTTTGTTTCACATGTAATTGTGTCTTAGACACCCACCTTGCTACATATGTAATTGTGTGTTAGACACCCACCTTGCTACACATGTAATTGTGTGTTAAACACCCACCTTGTTACACATGTAATTGTGTGTTAGACACCCACCTTGTTACACATGTAATTGTGAGTTGGATATCCATTTTGTTACACATGTAATTGTGTGTTAGACACCCACCTTGTTACACATAAAATTGTGTGTTAGATACCTACCTTGTTACGCATGTAATTGTGTGTTAGACACCCATCTTGTTACACATGTAATTGTGTTTTAGACACCCACCTTGTTGCACATATAATTGTGTGTTAGATACCCACCTTGTTACACATGTAATTGTGTGTTAGACACCCACTTTGTTACACATGTAATTGTGTGTTAGACACCCACCTTGTTACACATGTAGTTGTATGTTAGATACCCACTTTGTTACACATGTAATTGTGTTTTAGACACCCACCTTATTACACATGTAGTTGTGTGTTAGATACCCACCTTGTTACACATGTAGTTGTTTGTCAGATACCCACCTTGTTACACATGTAATTGTGTTTTAGACACCCACCTTGTTACACATGTAATTGTTTGCTACACACCTTGTTACACATGTAATTGTGTGCTACACACCTAGTTACACATGTAGTTGTGTGTTACACACCCACCTTGTTACACATGTAATTGTGTGTTTGATACCCATCTTGTTACACATGTAATTGTGTGTTACACACCTTGTTAGACATGTAGTTGTGTGTTAGATACCCACCTTGTTACACATGTAATTGTTTGTTAGATACCCACCATGTTACACATGTACTTGTGTGCTACACACCTTGTTACACATGTAGTTTTGTGCTACACACCTTGTTGCACATGTAGTTGTGTGTTAGTCACCCACCTTGTTACATGTGTAATTGTGTGTTTGACACCCACCTTGTTAAACATGTAATTGTGTGTTAGACACCTACCTTGCTACACATGTAATTGTGTGCTAGACACCCACCTTGTTACACATGTAATTGTGTTTTAGACACCCACCTTGTTGCACATATAATTGTGTGTTAGATACCCACCTTGTTACACATGTAATTGTGTGTTAGACACCCACTTTGTTACACATGTAATTGTGTGTTAGACACCCACCTTGTTACACATGTAGTTGTATGTTAGATACCCACTTTGTTACACATGTAATTGTGTTTTAGACACCCACCTTATTACACATGTAGTTGTGTGTTAGATACCCACCTTGTTACACATGTAGTTGTTTGTCAGATACCCACCTTGTTACACATGTAATTGTGTTTTAGACACCCACCTTGTTACACATGTAATTGTTTGCTACACACCTTGTTACACATGTAATTGTGTGCTACACACCTAGTTACACATGTAGTTGTGTGTTACACACCCACCTTGTTACACATGTAATTGTGTGTTTGATACCCATCTTGTTACACATGTAATTGTGTGTTACACACCTTGTTAGACATGTAGTTGTGTGTTAGATACCCACCTTGTTACACATGTAATTGTTTGTTAGATACCCACCATGTTACACATGTACTTGTGTGCTACACACCTTGTTACACATGTAGTTTTGTGCTACACACCTTGTTGCACATGTAGTTGTGTGTTAGTCACCCACCTTGTTACATGTGTAATTGTGTGTTTGACACCCACCTTGTTAAACATGTAATTGTGTGTTAGACACCTACCTTGCTACACATGTAATTGTGTGCTAGACACCCACCTTGTTACACATGTAATTGTGTTTTAGACACCCACCTTGTTGCACATATAATTGTGTGTTAGATACCCACCTTGTTACACATGTAATTGTGTGTTAGACACCCACTTTGTTACACATGTAATTGTGTGTTAGACACCCACCTTGTTACACATGTAGTTGTATGTTAGATACCCACTTTGTTACACATGTAATTGTGTTTTAGACACCCACCTTATTACACATGTAGTTGTGTGTTAGATACCCACCTTGTTACACATGTAGTTGTTTGTCAGATACCCACCTTGTTACACATGTAATTGTGTTTTAGACACCCACCTTGTTACACATGTAATTGTTTGCTACACACCTTGTTACACATGTAATTGTGTGCTACACACCTAGTTACACATGTAGTTGTGTGTTACACACCCACCTTGTTACACATGTAATTGTGTGTTTGATACCCATCTTGTTACACATGTAATTGTGTGTTACACACCTTGTTAGACATGTAGTTGTGTGTTAGATACCCACCTTGTTACACATGTAATTGTTTGTTAGATACCCACCATGTTACACATGTACTTGTGTGCTACACACCTTGTTACACATGTAGTTTTGTGCTACACACCTTGTTGCACATGTAGTTGTGTGTTAGTCACCCACCTTATTACACATGTAGTTGTGTGTTAGATACCCACCTTGTTACACATGTAGTTGTTTGTCAGATACCCACCTTGTTACACATGTAATTGTGTTTTAGACACCCACCTTGTTACACATGTAATTGTTTGCTACACACCTTGTTACACATGTAATTGTGTGCTACACACCTAGTTACACATGTAGTTGTGTGTTACACACCCACCTTGTTACACATGTAATTGTGTGTTTGATACCCATCCTGTTACACATGTAATTGTGTGTTACACACCTTGTTAGACATGTAGTTGTGTGTTAGATACCCACCTTGTTACACATGTAATTGTTTGTTAGATACCCACCATGTTACACATGTACTTGTGTGCTACACACCTTGTTACACATGTAGTTTTGTGCTACACACCTTGTTGCACATGTAGTTGTGTGTTAGTCACCCACCTTGTTACATGTGTAATTGTGTGTTTGACACCCACCTTGTTAAACATGTAATTGTGTGTTAGACACCTACCTTGCTACACATGTAATTGTGTGCTAGACACCCACCTTGTTACACATGTAATTGTGTGTTAGACACCCACCTTGTTATACATGTAATTGTGTGTTGGATATCCATTTTGTTACACATGTAATTGTGTGTTAGACACCCACCTTGTTACACATGTAATTGTGTATTAGATACTTACCTTGTTACACATGTAATTGTGTGTTAGACACCCACCTTGTTACACATGTAATTGTGTTTTAGACACCCACCTTGTTGCACATATAATTTTGTGTTAGATACCCACCTTGTTACACATGTAATTGTCTGTTAGACACCCACTTTGTTACACATGTAATTGTGTGTTAGACACCCACTTTGTTACACATGTAGTTGTATGTTAGATACCCACCTTGTTACACATGTTATTGTGTTTTAGACACCACCTTGTTGCACATATAATTGTGTGTTAGATACCCACTTTGTTACACATGTAATTGTGTGTTAGACACCCACTTTGTTACACATGTAGCTGTATATTAGATACCCACTTTGTTACACATGTAATTGTGTGTTAGACACCCACTTTGTTACACATGTAGTTGTATATTAGATACCCACTTTGTTACACATGTAATTGTGTGTTAGACACCCACTTTGTTACACATGTAGTTGTATATTAGATACCCACTTTGTTTCACATGTAATTGTGTCTTAGACACCCACCTTGCTACATATGTAATTGTGTGTTAGACACCCACCTTGCTACACATGTAATTGTGTGTTAAACACCCACCTTGTTACACATGTAATTGTGTGTTAGACACCCACCTTGTTACACATGTAATTGTGAGTTGGATATCCATTTTGTTACACATGTAATTGTGTGTTAGACACCCACCTTGTTACACATAAAATTGTGTGTTAGATACCTACCTTGTTACGCATGTAATTGTGTGTTAGACACCCATCTTGTTACACATGTAATTGTGTTTTAGACACCCACCTTGTTGCACATATAATTGTGTGTTAGATACCCACCTTGTTACACATGTAATTGTGTGTTAGACACCCACTTTGTTACACATGTAATTGTGTGTTAGACACCCACCTTGTTACACATGTAGTTGTATGTTAGATACCCACTTTGTTACACATGTAATTGTGTTTTAGACACCCACCTTATTACACATGTAGTTGTGTGTTAGATACCCACCTTGTTACACATGTAGTTGTTTGTCAGATACCCACCTTGTTACACATGTAATTGTGTTTTAGACACCCACCTTGTTACACATGTAATTGTTTGCTACACACCTTGTTACACATGTAATTGTGTGCTACACACCTAGTTACACATGTAGTTGTGTGTTACACACCCACCTTGTTACACATGTAATTGTGTGTTTGATACCCATCTTGTTACACATGTAATTGTGTGTTACACACCTTGTTAGACATGTAGTTGTGTGTTAGATACCCACCTTGTTACACATGTAATTGTTTGTTAGATACCCACCATGTTACACATGTACTTGTGTGCTACACACCTTGTTACACATGTAGTTTTGTGCTACACACCTTGTTGCACATGTAGTTGTGTGTTAGTCACCCACCTTGTTACATGTGTAATTGTGTGTTTGACACCCACCTTGTTAAACATGTAATTGTGTGTTAGACACCTACCTTGCTACACATGTAATTGTGTGCTAGACACCCACCTTGTTACACATGTAATTGTGTGTTAGACACCCACCTTGTTATACATGTAATTGTGTGTTGGATATCCATTTTGTTACACATGTAATTGTGTGTTAGACACCCACCTTGTTACACATGTAATTGTGTATTAGATACTTATCTTGTTACACATGTAATTGTGTGTTAGACACCCACCTTGTTACACATGTAATTGTGTTTTAGACACCCACCTTGTTGCACATATAATTGTGTGTTAGATACCCACCTTGTTACACATGTAATTGTCTGTTAGACACCCACTTTGTTACACATGTAATTGTGTGTTAGACACCCACTTTGTTACACATGTAGTTGTATGTTAGATACCCACCTTGTTACACATGTTATTGTGTTTTAGACACCACCTTGTTGCACATATAATTGTGTGTTAGATACCCACTTTGTTACACATGTAATTGTGTGTTAGACACCCACTTTGTTACACATGTAGCTGTATATTAGATACCCACTTTGTTACACATGTAATTGTGTGTTAGACACCCACTTTGTTACACATGTAGTTGTATATTAGATACCCACTTTGTTACACATGTAATTGTGTGTTAGACACCCACTTTGTTACACATGTAGTTGTATATTAGATACCCACTTTGTTTCACATGTAATTGTGTCTTAGACACCCACCTTGCTACATATGTAATTGTGTGTTTGATACCCACCTTGTTACACATGTAATTGTTTGTTAGATACCCACCTTGTTACACATGTAATTGTGTTTTAGACACCCACCTTGTTACACATGTAATTGTATGTTGCACACCTTGTTGCACATGTAGTTGTGTGTTAGACACCCACCTTGTTACACATGTAATTGTGTGTTACACACCTTGTTACACATGTAATTGTGTGTTAGATACCCACCTTGTTACACATGTAATTGTGTGCTACACACCTTGTTACACATGTAGTTGTGTGTTACACACCCACCTTGTTACACATGTAATTGTGTGTTTGATACCCATCTTGTTACACATGTAATTGTGTGTTACACACCTTGTTACACATATAGTTGTGTGTTAGATTCCCATCTTGTTACACATGTAATTGTGTGTTAGACACCCACATTGTTACACATGTAATTGTGTGCTAGACGCCTACCTTGTTACACATGTAATTGTGTGCTAGACACCCACCTTGTTACACATGTAATTGTGTGTTAGACACCCACCTTGTTACACATATAATTGTGTGTTAGACACCCACCTTGTTACACCAGCAATTGTGTGTTAGGCACCCACATTGCTACACATGTAATTGTGTGCTACACTACTTGTTGCACATGTAATTGTGTGATAGATACCCACCTTGTTGCACATGTAATTGTGTGTTAGATACCCACCTTGTTACACATGTAATTGTGTGAGACACCCACCTTGTTACACATGTAATTGTGTGTTAGATACCCACCTTATTACACATGTAATTGTATGTTAGACACCCACCTGATTACACATGTAATTGTGTGTTAGACACCCACCTTGTTACACATGTAATTGTGTGTTAGATACCCACCTTGTTACATATGTAATTGTGTGTTAAGCACCCACCTTGTTACACATGTAATTGTGTATTAGATACCCACCTTGTTACACATGTAATTGTGTGTTAGACACCCACCTTGTTACACATTTAATTGTGTGCTACACACCTTGTTACACATGTAATTGTGTGTTAGATACCCACCTTGTTACACATGTAATTGTGTGCTACACACCTTGTTGCACATGTAGTTGTGTGTTAGTCACCCACCTTGTTAAACATGTAATTGTGTGTTAGACACCCACCTTGCTACACATGTAATTGTGTGTTAAACACCCACCTTGTTACACATGTAATTGTGTGTTAGACACCCACCTTGTTACACATGTAATTGTGAGTTGGATATCCATTTTGTTACACATGTAATTGTGTGTTAGACACCCACCTTGTTACACATAAAATTGTGTGTTAGATACCTACCTTGTTACGCATGTAATTGTGTGTTAGACACCCATCTTGTTACACATGTAATTGTGTTTTAGACACCCACCTTGTTGCACATATAATTGTGTGTTAGATACCCACCTTGTTACACATGTAATTGTGTGTTAGACACCCACTTTGTTACACATGTAATTGTGTGTTAGACACCCACCTTGTTACACATGTAGTTGTATGTTAGATACCCACTTTGTTACACATGTAATTGTGTTTTAGAAACCCACCTTATTACACATGTAGTTGTGTGTTAGATACCCACCTTGTTACACATGTAGTTGTTTGTCAGATACCCACCTTGTTACACATGTAATTGTGTTTTAGACACCCACCTTGTTACACATGTAATTGTTTGCTACACACCTTGTTACACATGTAATTGTGTGCTACACACCTAGTTACACATGTAGTTGTGTGTTACACACCCACCTTGTTACACATGTAATTGTGTGTTTGATACCCATCTTGTTACACATGTAATTGTGTGTTACACACCTTGTTAGACATGTAGTTGTGTGTTAGATACCCACCTTGTTACACATGTAATTGTTTGTTAGATACCCACCATGTTACACATGTACTTGTGTGCTACACACCTTGTTACACATGTAGTTTTGTGCTACACACCTTGTTGCACATGTAGTTGTGTGTTAGTCACCCACCTTGTTACATGTGTAATTGTGTGTTTGACACCCACCTTGTTAAACATGTAATTGTGTGTTAGACACCTACCTTGCTACACATGTAATTGTGTGCTAGACACCCACCTTGTTACACATGTAATTGTGTGTTAGACACCCACCTTGTTATACATGTAATTGTGTGTTGGATATCCATTTTGTTACACATGTAATTGTGTGTTAGACACCCACCTTGTTACACATGTAATTGTGTATTAGATACTTACCTTGTTACACATGTAATTGTGTGTTAGACACCCACCTTGTTACACATGTAATTGTCTGTTAGACACCCACTTTGTTACACATGTAATTGTGTGTTAGACACCCACTTTGTTACACATGTAGTTGTATGTTAGATACCCACCTTGTTACACATGTTATTGTGTTTTAGACACCACCTTGTTGCACATATAATTGTGTGTTAGATACCCACTTTGTTACACATGTAATTGTGTGTTAGACACCCACTTTGTTACACATGTAGCTGTATATTAGATACCCACTTTGTTACACATGTAATTGTGTGTTAGACACCCACTTTGTTACACATGTAGTTGTATATTAGATACCCACTTTGTTACACATGTAATTGTGTGTTAGACACCCACTTTGTTACACATGTAGTTGTATATTAGATACCCACTTTGTTTCACATGTAATTGTGTCTTAGACACCCACCTTGCTACATATGTAATTGTGTGTTAGACACCCACCTTGCTACACATGTAATTGTGTGTTAAACACCCACCTTGTTACACATGTAATTGTGTGTTAGACACCCACCTTGTTACACATGTAATTGTGAGTTGGATATCCATTTTGTTACACATGTAATTGTGTGTTAGACACCCACCTTGTTACACATAAAATTGTGTGTTAGATACCTACCTTGTTACGCATGTAATTGTGTGTTAGACACCCATCTTGTTACACATGTAATTGTGTTTTAGACACCCACCTTGTTGCACATATAATTGTGTGTTAGATACCCACCTTGTTACACATGTAATTGTGTGTTAGACACCCACTTTGTTACACATGTAATTGTGTGTTAGACACCCACCTTGTTACACATGTAGTTGTATGTTAGATACCCACTTTGTTACACATGTAATTGTGTTTTAGACACCCACCTTATTACACATGTAGTTGTGTGTTAGATACCCACCTTGTTACACATGTAGTTGTTTGTCAGATACCCACCTTGTTACACATGTAATTGTGTTTTAGACACCCACCTTGTTACACATGTAATTGTTTGCTACACACCTTGTTACACATGTAATTGTGTGCTACACACCTAGTTACACATGTAGTTGTGTGTTACACACCCACCTTGTTACACATGTAATTGTGTGTTTGATACCCATCTTGTTACACATGTAATTGTGTGTTACACACCTAGTTAGACATGTAGTTGTGTGTTAGATACCCACCTTGTTACACATGTAATTGTTTGTTAGATACCCACCATGTTACACATGTACTTGTGTGCTACACACCTTGTTACACATGTAGTTTTGTGCTACACACCTTGTTGCACATGTAGTTGTGTGTTAGTCACCCACCTTGTTACATGTGTAATTGTGTGTTTGACACCCACCTTGTTAAACATGTAATTGTGTGTTAGACACCTACCTTGCTACACATGTAATTGTGTGCTAGACACCCACCTTGTTACACATGTAATTGTGTGTTAGACACCCACCTTGTTATACATGTAATTGTGTGTTGGATATCCATTTTGTTACACATGTAATTGTGTGTTAGACACCCACCTTGTTACACATGTAATTGTGTATTAGATACTTACCTTGTTACACATGTAATTGTGTGTTAGACACCCACCTTGTTACACATGTAATTGTGTTTTAGACACCCACCTTGTTGCACATATAATTGTGTGTTAGATACCCACCTTGTTACACATGTAATTGTCTGTTAGACACCCACTTTGTTACACATGTAATTGTGTGTTAGACACCCACTTTGTTACACATGTAGTTGTATGTTAGATACCCACCTTGTTACACATGTTATTGTGTTTTAGACACCACCTTGTTGCACATATAATTGTGTGTTAGATACCCACTTTGTTACACATGTAATTGTGTGTTAGACACCCACTTTGTTACACATGTAGCTGTATATTAGATACCCACTTTGTTACACATGTAATTGTGTGTTAGACACCCACTTTGTTACACATGTAGTTGTATATTAGATACCCACTTTGTTACACATGTAATTGTGTGTTAGACACCCACTTTGTTACACATGTAGTTGTATATTAGATACCCACTTTGTTTCACATGTAATTGTGTCTTAGACACCCACCTTGCTACATATGTAATTGTGTGTTTGATACCCACCTTGTTACACATGTAATTGTTTGTTAGATACCCACCTTGTTACACATGTAATTGTGTTTTAGACACCCACCTTGTTACACATGTAATTGTATGTTGCACACCTTGTTGCACATGTAGTTGTGTGTTAGACACCCACCTTGTTACACATGTAATTGTGTGTTACACACCTTGTTACACATGTAATTGTGTGTTAGATACCCACCTTGTTACACATGTAATTGTGTGCTACACACCTTGTTACACATGTAGTTGTGTGTTACACACCCACCTTGTTACACATGTAATTGTGTGTTTGATACCCATCTTGTTACACATGTAATTGTGTGTTACACACCTTGTTACACATATAGTTGTGTGTTAGATTCCCATCTTGTTACACATGTAATTGTGTGTAACACACCTTGTTACACATGTAATTGTGTGTTAGGGAATTCCCCTCTGTTTCTACAGTTTTTGTTTAATAGATTTTGGAACTCTTCCGATTTTGTGTTTTTCTTTCTTTTTTTTTATTTTTTTAATTAGAAAATCATATATTGTTTTACGACTCAAGATGATCATTGATACGACTGTGTTTTACAATGAAAAATATTCACGATCTATTTCATAGTACCGAGATACTAAGGCGCTGTTCTTAGTATGACAGTTCACTCGAATTTCATCAATGAAAATGTCATGCGCAGTGTAGCGCTTTACCGGAAGCAGATTGGACAGGACTGACGATACATTCGTGTTGGAAAATTACTTGTTTATAGATTTTAATAAAAAAATACAACCATTCTGCACTTTGACGTTGTGTCTTTCTTTACATAACTGAATGACCCTGACCCAACTTCCTCTATGCCACACCACTCGAATTTCGACGATGCGCAAAACATGCCATACAAATAACAAACGGGAAAAAAAATTAACGTTGCTTAATGAAATATCTTGAAGAAAAATCACTTACCTTTATGTCGGGTTGTCCACAAAAATATCTATCTGTATTTTTCAACTCTATTTAACAATTTCTTCAACTCTATTTAACAATTTTTTCAACTCTATTTAACAATTTTTGAATCCTCATTTTTTTAAAGTCACAATCATGGTAGATTGATATAATTATCATACAGAAATAACGTTGAATTACCGATTTTGACCGCATACTGTTCCAATTCAAGGTTTTGGGTAGCAGGGGTTTTCCCAACTTTTATGAAGGCTGGAAGTGACGCCATAATGTAGAAAAGTGCGCGTGACGTAAAATCGACGAAATACGAGTGTGGACGAAATTTGAGTGGTTGACCATATAGCTCTACCACGGTAATCTGAGACAACGATGTAGTATCATAGTGTTACCACGGTAATCTGAGACAACGAGGCAGTTACAATTAAGTAAATAACAATGCTATATTTTTTCAATGCATGTATTACGTCTAATAAACAATTGTATTTTATGAAAAGAAAGTTTAAACATAGATGTTCAACAACAACATGAACAACCACCTCTCATCTCAAACAATTAATCTAACACAAAAAAACCACGACATATGACGTTGGAAATCCAGGTCCAGGCAGAAAAATGTGGCGGGGTGTAACCGGTTGAAGGGATGCTAATCCTTCCCGTCTGATAATTGAATTTCCAACAACAATACCGATATAATAAAATAATAAATAAAACCTGCACAGATTCGCTTCCATATGTTTTGACAGTATGGTAATGTCGGCTAATATGTATTATAGTAAGTAATGAAAGGGAGGTAACTAGACTATAGAATCGTGAAAACGAATGCGACACAATATAACAACACATCTTCACTTAGCAGACAAAGAATATATGCAATTCCTAAACATATTAAGCATCTCATAATAGATAATACTTTCATTTCTTGAAATACTGTCATATTTTTCTATAATTTTAGAGAAATATATTGTATTTGTTTATTTTTGGTATTTAACTCTACCTGTTGTTATCATTACATCTAAATGATTTTCTACAAAGAAAGACACAGTTTATTTATGATTTCTTGGGTTACAGTTTTATAAAAGCCGTGCTATAAAAGTCAATATATAATGTTATAAACTGTCAAATATAACTAAAAGATGATTTTTGCAATATTTATGTTATTTGTACACGTAATTGTTTGAGGGTCTAAATGGGGGGTTAGCTTAAGAAAATATGGAAATCTGTTTTACCAATAACGAACTATTTATAACACTGACGGTCAACCTTAGGAGGTGTGTGGCCCAATTATTCTCTGTAAGCCTGCAGTGTGTTGTTGTTGTTGTGTGTACTTGAACAACTGATAGTAGTTAACTCCATACAACACAGTGCTCACGAAGAGAAATCAGTTCCTGTCTCTTATATGGTTATCACAATCGTAGAAAAACAAATCTTCCGTTATCAGTTATAAAAACGTATTCATGGAATTTCATTCAGAGGTGGTAGCCACTCTATAGATACATTGTGTCAGTATCATTGTCTGATCAGGTTTATGGTTAGCGGCGTTGAAACCCATCTGCCTCTTCCTGAAAGATAGTTAAACAACATTATTAAGACAAAACTGGTGGAACGTGCTAAAGTGGGTCATGGGTCACTGTAATCGGGCGGCTGTATCGAGAAACAGATACGGTGTTGAAAAAACTGTTGACACTCATAAAATATTGATAAATGCAACAAAATTGTATTCTTGTCTTCAAGAAATATGATAGACAAAACCATGTGTGAAGTTTTATGACGAAATATCTCCGATTTCTATGTAAATTTACGAGTTGAAGTTGGGAAACACCCACAGGTAATTTTAGCAATGTATTTTTATCTTGGACAAGAATAATGAGCGTCCTGATTGGATGATTGATTTAAAACACACTGACTCCGCATGGTAAAAAAATGCATGTAAAAGAAATCTATGTTATATTTATTCATTTTTTTGATTCTGGAATATTGTTGATCATTGATTTAAACAAGAGCAACGGGGAAAAAAGAGGGGGGATGAATTTTATTTGTGAATTTTACAGTTAAATAAATGTTATGTTTCGACAGTTTAAAGAGAAAAATAAAAATTTGTTGCGATTAAAGCTTAAATCAGCGTTAAAAATTGAACAAATATCAGTGGTTTTGTAAATGAGATTTCTTTTAAATAGAAAATCTGAATTTATTATTTATTAATTTATTATTAATGATACAATTGTATATCCCTTGGGAGGGGAGGGGGGCTATGATGAAAATTTGAAATAAAAACACAGGACCGGACTTTAAGCAAAAATAATATTCCAGGATTAGTTTTTTATTAAAAAAATCCAGGACCCCTGTGTCCATGATTTTTTTTTTTTTTAAAGTTAATAATATGAAATATTGACATCCACACTTGCCCTATGGACAGCACATTTCTGGGTCCACACTTGTATAAATAAACAAATAAATTGTGAAAGAATAGAAAATTATCCCGAAAAAAGGCCTCGTACTCTCATCGCCTAGATATATTCAAAGATAATGACTTGTCAAAAATATGTTCTGATTTAAAACTGAGCCTTTCAAGGCAAGATTATACACCAGTTTGCATGAAGTTAATTTCGAAAGAAAAATTTAATCAATTCCATTTCATTATCTCAATATGAAAAGGATCCCACGTGCAACGGACAGTTTCGTTGCAC
Source organism: Bathymodiolus septemdierum (assembly GCA_963383655.1). Taxonomy (NCBI): domain Eukaryota; kingdom Metazoa; phylum Mollusca; class Bivalvia; order Mytilida; family Modiolidae; genus Bathymodiolus; species Bathymodiolus septemdierum. The sequence goes on from OY726529.1 coordinate 65,067,556, forward strand.
GCGCAGTTTCCCTATACGAGTTGATAACATAATATATTTCAATTAACAACTTTTATGACGTCATAAAATGAAACAAATGAGATCATTATGTGTTAATTGTCAATAATGTATTTAGATAAATAGTGATATTTACTATCAGGTGAATCCAAAATGGTTTTCAAACATGAAAAGGCTAATAAAATACATATCTACAAAATTATTTCTATTGGTATACCAGTATTTTCATCTTATTTCTGACGGTGTTGATGCATGCTGCATTGATTGATGACAATAATAATATTCTAGGTAATAATTGTTACATGTTTTCAACAGTCTGAGACATGCTATATTCCAAAATATTACTTCAAGGACTTGTTTAACAAACATTTAAATGCATAAACATCATGCAATTCAACATACCAAGAAATAAGAAATCTTGGATAGCTTTTCCTGCATCATGACTGACATTTAAGTGATACTAGTTGTGAAAACCACAAAGAACGTAAGTAGCTGCAGAATTGTGACCATAGTAGAGCTACGGATCTAGCTTGTAAATACTGTCTTGTTTTTGTGATTATAGTAGAGTTACGGATCTGGCCTGCAAATAGGGTATTGTCTTTGTGACCATAGTAGAGGTACGGATCTGGTCTGTAAATACTGTCTTGTCTTTGTGACCATAGTAGAGCTACGAATCTGATATGTAAATACTGTCTTGTCTTTGTGACCATAGTAGAGCTGCGAATCTGATATGTAAATACTGTCTTGTCTTTGTGACCATAGTAGAGCTACGAATCTGATATGTAAATACTGTCTTGTCTTTGTGACCATAGTAGAGCTACGAATCTGATATGTAAATACTGTCTTGTCTTTGTGACCATAGTAGAGCTACGAATCTGATATGTAAATACTGTCTTGTCTTTGTGACCATAGTAGAGCTACGAATCTGATATGTAAATACTGTCTTGTCTTTGTGACCATAGTAGAGCTACGAATCTGATATGTAAATACTGTCTTGTCTTTGTGACCATAGTAGAGCTACGAATCTGATATGTAAATACTGTCTTGTCTTTGTGACCATAGTAGAGCTACGAATCTGATATGTAAATACTGTCTTGTGACCATAGTAGAGCTACGAATCTGATATGTAAATACTGTCTTGTCTTTGTGACCATAGTAGAGCTACGAATCTGATATGTAAATACTGTCTTGTCTTTGTGACCATAGTAGAGCTACGGATCTGGTCTGTAAATACTGTCTTGTCTTTGTGACCATAGTAGAGCTACGGATCTGGTCTGTAAATACTGTCTTGTCTTTGTGACCATAGTAGAGCTACGAATCTGATATGTAAATACTGTCTTGTCTTTGTGACCATAGTAGAGCTACGGATCTGGTCTGTAAATACTGTCTTGTCTTTGTGACCATAGTAGAGCTACGGATCTGGTCTGTAAATACTGTCTTGTCTTTGTGACCATAGTAGAGCTACGGATCTGGTCTGTAAATACTGTCTTGTCTTTGTGACCATAGTAGAGCTACGAATCTGACCTGTAAATACGATCTAGTTTTTGTGACCGATCTGGACGGCAAATAGGATATTGTCTTTGTGACCAGAGTAGACCTACGGATCTGACCTGTAAATACGATCTAGTTTTTGTGACCGATCTGGACGGCAAATAGGATATTGTCTTTGTGATCATAGTAGAGCTACGGATCTGATCTGTAAATATAAATACGCAAAGGCAATTAGCTGTAGAAGATTGTAGCACAATATTTAACGAAACACTTTTTATTAGTTTGAAGCAAAATATTTCTCCTAAATTTCAATATTACATCAGCCAATTTTAGTGAGATTGGTCCGGTAACGGTTAATGGTTTCTTATATATTACTTTTAAAAAATTGGTAGGCTACATATTACAGGAGTCATAGTATGAGCTTAAGATTAGGAGAACGTCACAAAATTACTATGTAAATTATTTCACAAATGTCTGGATGAATATTGTTTTTGCAAGTATTTGTTTTTCATCAATAAAATTGAAATGAGCTTTTGGTTCATTTGATCGACTGTTTTGTTCTTCTTTATTTGTTTTTTCGTTGTTTATGTATATATATATTACTTTCTCACATTTTAACTTTATTCTTTCGCAGTGGTATCGTTCGGAACGAAAAGTGCAACCAAACCCGGCATCAAAGACATTTAGACCAACATCTATATATAATATTGTAAACGTTCCATCACATATGTTGTTTTATTTAATCTGGAAGTGAAAGCTGCACTTATAATTTCTTCTTTTTTTTCAAAAGTTAAAATAGTTGTTTTAAAGTTGGAATGTCAAATTTAGTGTTGTTTACGACAGTAACAACACAATTTGTTTTTAGATTATTATTTTTCAGTCTTGTATAACACCCTGATTCAACCTCATAGAATTTTCATAGGTATTTCTTATATTTCTCAATTAATTTATTAATCTAAATATTACAAAAATAACCTCAGCGTAATAAATTTAAAAAAAAAAAAAATTCTTTGACATTAATGAAGAGATGAACACAAAAAGCAAACATTTTTATATTTGTCCCGTCCTTAGCGAACTCTTACCAAAGACTTCATTGAGGTGATAGTAAGTATTATGAGAATATATTAGTTAATTGTTCCCCTATCTTGTTTATGAGCCTACAGTAATAAAATCCCTTTACAAACGACAGCTATACATCACTAACGGCTGCTGTACACAAATACGCACTCATACATCCTGTATTTTATGACCAAACCTTCTTTTTCAAACGTTTTTATTTCTAGATTATTTGTACCAATAATGCTTCCAATGGCGAAAATTACTTCGAAATGGAATAAATATTTCTAGCTTGCTTTTGCAATCCTTCAACATCTGCACGAGTCAGCTTTAAAGCATGTGAGTAATTCGCCGCTATGAAGGTACTGCGTTCTTTGTTCTTTGTGATGTTTTAGATATTTTTTCCAATGTACTGTTAATTAAACTTTTAAAGTTTCCAATTCTAACTGTTTTCTAATTAAACATTTTTCTTTGTTAAGCATCTTACAGTGTACAGTTTATGTAATTCTAACGAAATAATATAGAACCAATATTTTCTAGAAAACTACATATGTCATATCTAAGAAATTTCGCAGAGCACTTCACACGCCATTCACCAATAGAAAATAGAATTCATCTTTAATGAACAAAATTATTTTAAAAAAAAACAAAACAAAAACAAACAAAAATTCTTTTTAAACCAAATATACATTTTTTTTTATATCTGTTTTGCTTTATTTTATTTTGTTTTGGTTTGTTTTGTTTTATTTATTTTTTTTGTAGTTATTATTATTATTATTATTTTGTTGTTTTAATGTTATTTTATTGCAAATAAAACAGCAATGGAATTGAACAAAAAGTTATCACAACTTATGAACTGTCCATTCACTACAAATAATACACATATTAGAATGACAACAAATCTAGAATATACACAAATATAGATAATATGTACTACAATATAGTAATGTAGTCAAACATTATATATCATTTTTTTTATTAATAATTTCGTGAAGGACCTCCACGAAATAACTGAAATATTCTTGAAAGTGGCGCTTAACACCATAATCTTATCTTCATGAAGGGTATTATTCCGTTTTCATGATATTTGATACAAGTATACATCTCAGCATTTGATACAAATACCAATCCGCTTGTATTTTATTTTCAACTAATTAAAAAAAATTGGATACTTTCGTCTTCTTGGTTTTTTTTTCTTCAAAATATAGATATCGAAAATATCTGATTAAATAGATCTTCAAACCAAAATTAATTGTCTTCTAAAACAGAGAAAACTAGTTCACATAAATATTACTTTCAATAAATCTCACAAGCAAACATGACATTTTTGCTATTAACCACTGGGATCTGGATTTGCTGCTTTTTTGCAACGGTAAAGCAAAAAATCACGTGAAGGATTTCTAAATATTTTACTGCATCACGTACAGAATCATTTATGTCCAATAACAGAACACAACTAAAAATAAAAGCTTCACAGAACACACGCACACGCACATATAAAGGCTTCACACACACACACACACACACACACAAATAAAAGTTTCACGGAACACAAAAAATAAACGTTTTGCAAAACATAAGAAATAAATGCTTCACAAAAATAAAACCTTCACAGAACACAACACAAATAAGTTGTCCACTAAACACAACAAAAGTGAAGCTTCACAGACCACAACAAAAAAACAAAGGCTTGACAGAACACACCAAAACAAAAGCTTAACAGAACACAACAAAATAAAGGTTGGCAGAATACAACAAAATTAAAGTTTCACAGAACACGCAAATAAAGAACTTCACAGAATACAACAAAATTAAAGTTTCACAGAACACGCAAATAAAGAACTTCACAGAATACAACAAAATTAAGGTTTCACAGAACACGCAAATAAAGAACTTCACAGAATACAACAAAATTAAAGTTTCACAGAACACGCAAATAAAGAACTTCACAGAATACAACAAAATTAAAGTTTCACAGAACACACAAATAAAGAACTTCACAGAATACCACAAAAATTAAAGTTTCACAGAACACGCAAATAAAGAACTTCACAGAATACAACAAAATTAAAGTTTCACAGAACACAACAAAACATAGAATCTTTACAAAACAAAACATTCATATGACCGATGAACTTAATGTTTTAAAGTGATACGACGCGCGTTAAGAAAGAGAATTAATAGAAGACACAGAACATAAATACTACAAAGATGTTGTGTTATCTACAATTCATCGTTTGTTGTCTTAATACATATACACTGGCATGAACAATACACACACTGTTATATATAGTGGTAAAAGATGGCGTTCACATATACTTTATACCAATTAAAAACCCCTAGAAATGTATTGTATGACCACAGTGAGAAAAGAACATTTTGTTAAATATAAATATGAGAACACATTCTTAAATTACATCCATTTCTAAAATTAACTACATGATAATTCGAATAATTTGAAATAAACAAAATTATTATTGAAAAATAACTTAAGTAAAAATAATAATGAAAATGAGGCTCCTGATTGATAGTGAGTCATCTTCAATTGTGAAAATAAAGCTTAAGCACTCATGGTCATCAATTCCACCAATAACAACAAAACGAAAAATCACCTCTCATCTGAACTCAACTGAATTCACTGAATACTATCACCTCTCATCTGAACTCAACTGAATTCACTGAATACTATCACCTCTCATCTGAACTCAACTGAATTCACTGAATACTATCACCTCTCATCTGAACTCAACTGAATTCACTGAATACTATCACCTCTCATCTGAACACAACTGAATTCACTGAATACTATCACCTCTCATCTGAACTCAACTGAATTCACTGAATACTATCACCTCTCATCTGAACTCAACTGAATTCACTGAATACTATCACCTCTCATCTGAACTCAACTGAATTCACTGAATACTATCACCTCTCATCTGAACTCAACTGAATTCACTGAATACTATCATATCTCATCTGAACTCAACTGAATTCACTGAATACTATCACCTCTCATCGGAACTCAACTGAAATCACTGAATACTATCACCTCTCATCTGAACTCAACTGAATTCACTGAATACTATCACCTCTCATCTGAACTCAACTGAATTAACTGAATACTATCACCTCTCATCTGAACTCAACTGAATTCACTGAATACTGTCACCTCTCATCGGAACTCAACTGAAATCACTGAATACTATCACCTCTCATCGGAACTCAACTGAAATCACTGAATACTATCACCTCTCATCTGAACTCAACTGAATTCACTGAATATGATCACCTCTCATCTGAATTCACTGAATACATCAACAACCATGGCATATGACGTTGGATATCCAGGTCCTGGCTTGGGACAAGCACAAAAATAACAAGTCGGCTGACAACATATATAAATAACATCCGGACTATTATTCCGATGCGAACATGAAAAAAATATAGTTTACTCTTCAATCTTCTCAACTCTAGATAATTTAATTACATTTTGCTCGTATTTTGCTTTGTAATGTATTAAATTATACTTGTGTCAACTGAAAGGTTTAATTGTATAAGTGTATGTAATTACAGGAGAAATTGATTTGCATATGATTCCGATTCAGATAAATTATTGTCAATATCATAATAAACACGACTACTTCGTAGAATGCATAATTGTTTTTAGTGGGGTTCATGTTACTCGATCTTTAGTTTTATATGTATGTTTTGTAGATCGTTGTTTGTCCTTTTGTATTTTTTCTTTTGGCCATTGTGTTTTCTGTGCTTCTTCGATATACGAATTCTGATTGCCTCTTTGGTATCTTCAAATTCTTCTTATATATAATTGCTTTTTTTGCAATTCTGTTGTGGCGCGATAGAGGAAAAAGCAACAATACAAAACTACTACACTGTCGGAACAGTTCCAAAATATTATTGATTATTCGAAGAAGCGGAAGCAAAATCGATACACATATACGACACATATACATGACTGGCCATTGTCCTGTCTTGGTACAGGCACTTCAATTACAAAAGCGGGTGTTAAGCGAGTATTATGGGCTCCTATCCTCACTTCTTTTTTTCACAAGTTTTTACTATTATGACTGCAATTTGAAGACAACAGTAAATAAGACCTCGAAATCGACAGTGAGGGTCGGTTAAGAACGAAACTTTACGACAAAAGATATGATTTCAATTTTTCCATTGTGAACTATCCATTTATATGTTGCAACATTCCAGCAGCACCTGCATATGGAGTATATATCTCTCAGATGATACGATATTCCAGAGCTTGTGGCTCCTCTCAGGATTTCCTTGATAGAGGGTTGCTGCTAACAAGGAAGCTACTGAACCAAGGATTCCTTTTGGTAAAGTTGAAGTCATCACTTCGAAAATTTTACGGTCGCCACCATGACTTGGTTGACTGTTATGGAATATCTGTGTCACAAATGACCACGGATATATTCCACTTGTCGTAAACACTTCCCGGTTCTTTCCTCATTCACGACTTATTACCGGGTTTGTAACTAGATTAGCACGACGGGTGCCACTAGTGGAGCAGGAACTGCTACCCTTCCGGAGGACCTGAGTTCAACCCCCGTTTTAGTGGGGTTCGTGTTACTGGATCTTTAGTTTTATATGTATGTTTTGTCGATCGTTGTTTGTCCTTTTGTACTTTTCTTTTGGTCATTGTGTTGTCTGTTCTTCTTCGATATACGGTTTCTGATTGCACCTTTGGTATCTGCAAACTCCTCTTGTTTCTTTTATCATATTATCACTACATTTGTTGCTCAAAGAGTGGTGTAGGAATAATGTTTTGCCTTATTCGTCTGGTATGCCAATAATAGTATTCTGGTACACCACATTCAACAATATATCAGTTATATCGTGGCGATCATTTTTATTGATGGTGGAAACCAAGAGAAAACAACCGACCTGATGCAAGTCACTGACAAACTCTCACATAATGTTGTATCGAGTACACCTCGCCATGATCTTTTACGTCTTATACCTTATAATACATAGGATGGACCTGCTTAACCTTTCGGAATACATCAGTTCACTCTCGGTATTTTTGGTGTATTTTTGTGGTGTTCGTGTTGCTCAATCTTTAGTTTTCTGTGTAGTGTTATGTAGATCTTTGTGTGTCCCTTTTTGGCAGGGCCCGGATGGCTCAATGAGTTGGATTACCTAACAACTCATACAAGCCTATCACCAATACGGCATGTGTTCGCATCCGGCTTCGTAGATTGCAAAAAAGGGTGCATTCGACTCGCAACGCAAGTGATAAAATCTACCAGTTGCTTGTCCATGGTCGGTGGTTCTCTCTGGTACTTTGGCTTCTTCCACCACTAAAACTGGTCGCCTTGGTATATTATTCTCTATTTGCATAATACACCCATGTGGGTCAAGCAAATACAAGTACAAACAAACAAAATATTATATTGCTGAAAGTGGCGTTAAACACAAAAAAATAATGAATCAATCAATCAATCCATTTTTGGCTATTGTATTGTCTGCCCTTCTCCGATTAACAGTCTAATCATCCCTTTTTTCTTTAATCTTTTCTTGTCGCCTCTTAATTTTTGAATATTTAAACGAGATAAAACCTCTTATTTTTGCAACTTAAATATTATTTTTTAGCTTTGTTTTTTCGTCAAATATGTCTACTTCCAAAAGTACATATATAAAAATTTGATTTTAAGGAATGAACTATATTATATATATTAATAATAAATTTTTAGATTTAAGCAATAATGTAAATATAAATAATTAATTTTCAGAAATAAACTATAAAATGCACTACAGCTTTGGAATAATATGTGGCAAACATGTGGACAGAATTCAAGCTTTATATTTAGATTTACGGCACATTTTTCGTGGAAATCTATAATTACTCATGCTGTGTACCCTAAAAACCTGTTTTTTTTTCTCAAAAGATCATTGGAATTTTCCTGTGTTACAACAGTATAGCTAATTATTGTTCATCAACTTTTTTTTCCCAAATGTTAACGAACGGTAGCTACTTTTGGTTGGATAATAATCATTAATATCAATTTGACTTTTTGTCTTAAGAGTAATGATCTTTAGCCAACATAACCGCATCGGTGGTGTAACGGTTAGCGTGCTCGCCTCGAGGGTGGTAGATCGTGGATTCAGCAGTGGTGTAACGGTTAGCGTGCTCGCCTCGAGGGTGATAGATCGTGGATTCAGCAGTGGTGTAACGGTTAGCGTGGTCGCCTCGAGGGTGGTAGATCGTGGATTCAGCAGTGGTGTAACGGTTAGCGTGCTCGCCTCGAGGGTGGTTGATCGTGGATTCGAGCCCCGATCGGGTCAAGCTAAAGACTATGAAATTGGTATTTGTTGTATCTGCTCTAAGCACTCAGCATTAAGGAGAAAGGGCAAATATTGGTTTGCTCGGAATCAGATAATGTGTCCAGAGTGGGGCGACATGTCTATCCACAGACTGTTGTTTTAGTGAGGTAGCACAATCAAATCCAACTAAGCGTGTTAATCTAATCCACAGCAGACCGCATCATCTCATCGACAATTACCTTGTCGCCACGCAATAGCTGAAAAATTGCTGAGTTGGCGTTAAAGAACAATCACTCACTCACTCTTTTTCAAACATATTCAACCATCTTACATGCATATAGTAGTCATTTAACTACCAGCATTTACTTACCCTACTATTGTAATGTCCATGTTGAGATTTCCGTTTATTTTTTGTGATAGCGTGTGATCTGTTGTGGTGGAAGAAAATGTATATGTTTCTTTTATATATGCAATGCAGTTGGATATCCAATTATTGAGAGAGGGCTAGTACCCCATTAACTTGTATACGTCCGCGAGAGAGGGCTAGTACCCCATTAACTTGTATACGTCCGCGAGAGAGGGCTAGTACCCCATTAACTTGTATACGTCCGTGAGAGAGGGCTAGTACCCCATTAACTTGTATACGTCCGTGAGAGAGGGCTAGTACCCCATTAACTTGTATACGTCCGTGAGAGAGGGCTAGTACCCCATTAACTTGTATACGTCGGCGAGAGAGGGCTAGTACCTCATTAACTTGCATACGTCCGTGAGAGAGGGCTAGTACCCCATTAACTTGTATACGTCCGCGAGAGAGGGCTAGTACCCCATTAACTTGTATACGTCCGTGAGAGAGGGCTAGTACCCCATTAACTTGTATACGTCGGCGAGAGAGGGCTAGTACCCCATTAACTTGTATACGTCTGTGAGAGAGGGCTAGTACCCCATTAACTTGTATACGTCCGTGAGAGAGGGCTAGTACCCCATTAACTTGTATACGTCCGTTAGAGAGGGCTAGTACCCCATTAACTTGTATGCGTCCGCGAGAGAGGGCTAGTACCCCATTAACTTGTATACGTCCGTGAGAGAGGACTAGTATCCCATTAACCTGCATACGTCCGTGAGAGAGGGCTAGTACCCCGTTAACTTGCATACGTCCGTGAGAGAGGATTAGTACCTCATTAACTTGTATGCGTCCGCGAGAGAGGGCTAGTACCCCATTAACTTGTATGCGTCCGCGAGAGAGGGGTAGTACCCTATTAGCTTGAAAAATACGCCCGTGAGAGAGGGCTAGTACCCCATTAACTTGTATATGTCCGTGAGAGAGGGCTAGTACCTCATTAACTTGTATATGTCCGTGAGAGAGGGCTAGTACCCCATTAACTTGTATACGTCCGCGAGAGAGGGCTAGTACCCCATTAACTTGTATACGTCCGCGCAATTTGTGTGCACCGTCTGGATTTCCATAATCATATGTCGTGGTAGCTATTGTGGTGAATGGTCGGAGTAGAGAAGTAGTTTAAGAAAGAGAGTATAAACAGGGATGGCTAACAATTCCAATAATATCAACAAAACCAATATTCACATCTGACTTTAACTAACTGAGCACAAAAAGAGACCCCAACATATCACGTTGTCAGTCCAGTTGTTCTCTTTATTGATATTGATGGAATGGAATTCTTTTTTACAATCAAGCTTTTAACTTGTATTGTGATATTACAACCAAACGTAGAAAAAAACCAACAAGCAAATGAAAAACAAACGAAAATGAACAAGGATTCAGAATTGGTCCATACAGATTATGTATTCAAAATAACTTGTGATTGTTTTTAAATATTATTAATGTTAAGCAATGTAATACATGTATGTCCTGTAATCTTGAATACATTGAGTATCCTTCAACACTATCAAAGACTTAATGAACTTAAATGTGCATAGGATTTTAATTCTCAAAAATAACAATTTTAATATTGTTGTTACTGTTATAAATTCAATAAGAGTCAAAATGGAATTAAATTACTAGATGAGGATTGAACACAATAATAAAATGGAAAACAAACGGGTGCCACTAATGGAGCAGGAACTGATTACCCTTCCGGAGCACCTGAGTTCACCCCCCGTCAACATGGAAAATTGCGCGAGTTATGCCAGCTTTCAAAAAAGACGACAAAAGCAGTCCTTCAAATTATAGACCCATATCTTTATTAAGTTGTATAGGGAAAGTGATGGAACGTGCTATAAGTATACATATAATTTTATTTTTGAACATTCTCTTCTGTATGCCTACCAATCAGGATTCATTCGTGGTCATTCTACTGTATACCAAGTATTAGAAATGTATCATAGAATATGTCAAAATTTAGACGAACGATTGTCAACTATTTTATTATTTTGTGACATTTCAAAAGCTTTTGACAGAGTTTGGCATGAGGGGCTTATTAAGAAATTAAAATCGTATGGGATATCGAGCGACCTTTTGATCTGGTTTAAAAATTATTTAAGTGGTAGAAGGCAATTTGTGTTTGTAAATAATGAACTATCAGATTCTGGTCTTGTCAAAGCAGGTGTACCACAAGGATCTGTACTTGGCCCTTTATTATTTTTATTATATATTAATGACATTACAGATAACTTAGGCAATTTGGCGAGACTGTTTGCCGACGACACCTCATTGTCATACTCTGGGAAAAACTTTGATTTGATGCAAATTGAGATAAATAATGATTTACAAATATCGGATCAATGGGCAAAAACATGGCTTGTAGACTTTAACCCTAAAAAAAACTAAAGCCCTTATAATATCAAATAATACTAATATTCCTGAATTAAACATACGTTTTAATGACGAATCAGTTGAACTTGTTGATAATCATAAACATCTGGGTGTAACATTTGTATCTGATGGAAACTGGACTGTACATATTGAAAACATAGCTAGATCAGCATTAAAACAAGTAAATGTTCTTCGTAAATTAAAATTTATTTTATCTAAACAAGCTTTGTCAAATATCTATCTTACATTTATCAGACCAGTACTAGAATATGCATGTGAAGTGTGGGATGGGTGTTATGAACGGGACATTGAAAAATTAGAAAAAATACAATTAGAAGCGGAACGAATTGTAACAGGTCTGACAAAATTTGCTAGTAAGGATTCATTATATTTTGAGACTGGATGGGAAACTTTAGCCAATCAAATTCATAATAAATTATGCCCTCCTTATTTATTTAACTGTTTACCTCCAGTTACATCAGATGTAAATAGTTATAACCATAGAAATAATCAGAATTATGTTCCACCCAGATGCAGACTGAGAACATCAGCAAGCTCATTTATTCCATCTACCGTTTCGCTTTGGAACAATCTAGACATATCAATAAGAAATTCTCCTACATTATCTTCGTTTAAAAACAGAGTGAAAGCTGATATTTATAAAACTCCAAAGTATTATAATGAAGGCCCACGGAAACTAAGTATATTACATACTAGACTTAGACACCAATGCAGCTCACTCAATGCCGATCTGTCAAAAATACATATAATAAATAATTTTAAATGTAATTGCGGTGCTTCTTTTGAAGATGCTATACATTATTTTCTGGAATGTCCCTTATACCTGAACGAAAGAAGAACACTTCTGAGTAATTGCGACGATATCAATATCAATATTGAAACTTTGCTCTTTGGGAACGATATGCATAGTTATGACGTCAACTCCAAAATATTTGGAAAAGTTCGAACTTTTATAAATCAATCAAAAAGATTTTAGGGCTAATGTCAGCAATTTTTCAATTTTTCAATTTTTCACTTTTTTTCACTTTTTCACTTTTTCACTTGTACTTACTTTCTTTCAGTGTCAACATTTTAAATGTCTATTGTCTGTGTTTTGTTTTGCTGTCATTAATTCATGTGTATAATTTGTAAGGAGAGGACTTCATATAAGTTGATATAACTCGCTGTCCAATCCTATTGTTTATGTACAATAAAATATTATTAAACTAAACCCCCCCCCCCCCCCCCCGTTTTTTAGTGGGGTTTGTGTTTGTCGATCTTTCGTTTTATGTGTTTGCTTTGTAGATCGTTGTTTGTCCTTTTGTCCTTTTTCTTTTGACCATTGAATTGTCTGTCCTTCTTCGATTGATGAATTCTGATTACCACTTTGGTATCTTCAAGCTCTTCGTATAGCACTGTCCGAACTGTTCCAAAATAAAAAAAAATCGCAGAAACAGATGGTCGCAAGTTGAGATTGCAGTTATCTCCATTCTAATGTAATCATGTGCATTGCCACATTAATGATAAGATGACGTAAGCAGTAATCAGCTAAAATTCTAAACAATATCTCATGATATGTCAACCGTGGAATTGATACCTTGAACAGTACAGCATTGTCCAATCACAATCCAGGAATATTAAACAACTACATTATACCGGTAATTAATACTTATGGTATGTCAGCAAATTTAAATCCCTTATTCAATCATTTATCTTTTATCACATTAAGCAAATTGTGGAGATACAGAAGGGCTAATCAGACGCTGTACATCGAAGAAGGAAAGACAATACAATTGTCAACAGATACTGAGGAGGTAATCAGAGGCTGTACATCGGAGAAGGACAGACAATACAATTGTCAACAGATACCGAGGAGGTAATCAGAGGCTGTACATCGGAGAAGGACAGACAATACAATTGTCAACAGATACCGAGGAGGTAATCAGAGGCTGTACATCGGAGAAGGACAGACAATACAATTGTCAACAGATACTGAGGAGGTAATCAGAGGCTGTACATCGGAGAAGGACAGACAATACAATTGTCAATAGATACCGAGGAGGTAATCAGAGGCTGTACATCGCAGAAGGACAGACAATACAATTGTCAACAGATACTGAGGGGGTAATCAGACGCTGTACATCGGAGAAGGACAGACAATACAATTGTCAACAGATACTGAGGGGATAATCAGAGGCTGTACATCGGAGAAGGACAGACAATACAATTGTCAACAGATACTGAGGAGGTAATCAGATGCTGTGCATCGGAGAAGGACAGACAATACAATTGTCAACAGATACTGAGGGGGTAATCAGAGGCTGTACATCGGAGAAGGACAGACAATACAATTGTCAACAGATACTGAGGGGATAATCAGAGGCTGTACATCGGAGGACAGACAATACAATTGTCAACAGATACTGAGGGATAATCAGAGGCTGTACATCGGAGAAGGACAGACAATACAATTGTCAACAGATACTGAGGAGGTAATCAGAGGCTGTACATCGGAGAAGGACAGACAATACAATTGTCAACAGATACTGAGGAGGTAATCAGAGGCTGTACATCGGAGAAGGACAGACAATACATTTGTCAACAGATACCGAGGAGGTAATCAGAGGCTGTACATCGCAGAAGGACAGACAATACAATTGTCAACAGATACTGAGGGGGTAATCAGACGCTGTACATCGGAGAAGGACAGACAATACAATTGTCAACAGATACTGAGGAGGTAATCAGAGGCTGTACATCGGAGAAGGACAGACAATACAATTGTCAACAGATACCGAGGAGGTAATCAGAGGCTGTACATCGGAGAAGGACAGACAATACAATTGTCAACAGATACTGGGGAGGTAATCAGAGGCTGTACATCGGAGAAGGACAGACAATACAATTGTCAACAGATACCGAGGAGGTAATCAGAGGCTGTACATCGGAGAAGGACAGACAATACAATTGTAAACAGATACTGAGGGGGTAATCAGACGCTGTACATCGGAGAAGGACAGACAATACAATTGTCAACAGATACTGAGGGGATAATCAGAGGCTGTACATCGGAGAAGGACAGACAATACAATTGTCAACAGATATTGAGGAGGTAATCAGATGCTGTACATCGGAGAAGGACAGACAATACAATTGTCAACAGATACTGAGGGGGTAATCAGAGGCTGTACATCGGAGAAGGACAGACAATACAATTGTCAACAGATACTGAGGGGATAATCAGAGGCTGTACATCGGAGAAGGACAGACAATACAATTGTCAACAGATAATGAGGAGGTAATCAGATGCTGTACATCGGAGAAGGACAGACAATACAATTGTCAACAGATACTGAGGGGATAATCAGAGGCTGTACATCGGAGAAGGACAGACAATACAATTGTCAACAGATACTGAGGGGGTAATCAGAGGCTGTACATCGGAGAAGGACAGACAATACAATTGTCAACAGATACTGAGGGGTAATCAGAGGCTGTACATCGGAGAAGGACAGACAATACAATTGTCAACAGATACTGAGGGGGTAATCAGAGGCTGAACATCGGAGAAGGACAGACAATACAATTGTCAACAGATACTGAGGGGGTAATCAGAGGCTGTACATCGGAGAAGGACAGACAATACAATTGTCAACAGATACTGAGGGGGTAATCAGAGGCTGTACATCGGAGAAGGACAGACAATACAATTGTCAACAGATACTGAGGGGTAATCAGAGGCTGTACATCGGAGAAGGACAGACAATACAATTGTCAACAGATACTGAGGGGGTAATCAGAGGCTGAACATCGGAGAAGGACAGACAATACAATTGTCAACAGATACTGAGGGGGTAATCAGAGGCTGTACATCGGAGAAGGACAGACAATACAATTGTCAACAGATACTGAGGGGTAATCAGAGGCTGTACATCGGAGAAGGACAGACAATACAATTGTCAACAGATACTGAGGGGGTAATCAGAGGCTGAACATCGGAGAAGGACAGACAATACAATTGTCAACAGATACTGAGGGGGTAATCAGATGCTGTACATCGGAGAAGGACAGACAATACAATTGTTAACAGATACTGAGGAGGTAATCAGATGCTGTACATCGGAGAAGGACAGACAATACAATTGTCAACAGATACTGAGGGGGTAATCAGAGGCTGTACATCGGAGAAGGACAGACAATACAATTGTCAACAGATACTGAGGGGGTAATCAGAGGCTGTACATCGGAGAAGAACAGACAATACAATTGTCAACAGATACTGAGGAGGTAATCAGAGGCTGTACATCGGAGAAGGACAGACAATACAATTGTCAACAGATACTGAGGGGGTAATCAGATGCTGTACATCGGAGAAGGACAGACAATACAATTGTCAACAGATACTGAGGAGGTAATCAGAGGCTGTACATCGGAGAAGGACAGACAATACAATTGTCAACAGATACTGAGGAGGTAATCAGAGGCTGAACATCGGAGAAGGACAGACAATACAATTGTCAACAGATAATGAGGAGGTAATCAGATGCTGTACATCGGAGAAGGACAGACAATACAATTGTCAACAGATACTGAGGGGATAATCAGAGGCTGTACATCGGAGAAGGACAGACAATACAATTGTCAACAGATACTGAGGGGGTAATCAGAGGCTGTACATCGGAGAAGGACAGACAATACAATTGTCAACAGATACTGAGGGGTAATCAGAGGCTGTACATCGGAGAAGGACAGACAATACAATTGTCAACAGATACTGAGGGGGTAATCAGAGGCTGAACATCGGAGAAGGACAGACAATACAATTGTCAACAGATACTGAGGGGGTAATCAGAGGCTGTACATCGGAGAAGGACAGACAATACAATTGTCAACAGATACTGAGGGGGTAATCAGAGGCTGTACATCGGAGAAGGACAGACAATACAATTGTCAACAGATACTGAGGGGGTAATCAGAGGCTGTACATCGGAGAAGAACAGACAATACAATTGTCAACAGATACTGAGGAGGTAATCAGAGGCTGTACATCGGAGAAGGACAGACAATACAATTGTCAACAGATACTGAGGGGGTAATCAGATGCTGTACATCGGAGAAGGACAGACAATACAATTGTCAACAGATACTGAGGAGGTAATCAGAGGCTGTACATCGGAGAAGGACAGACAATACAATTGTCAACAGATACTGAGGAGGTAATCAGAGGCTGAACATCGGAGAAGGACAGACAATACAATTGTCAACAGATACTGAGGAGGTAATCAGAGGCTGTACATCGGAGAAGGACAGACAATACAATTGTCAACAGATACTGAGGAGGTAATCAGAGGCTGTACATCGGAGAAGGACAGACAATACAATTGTCAACAGATACTGAGGAGGTAATCAGAGGCTGTACATAGGAGAAGGACAGACAATACAATTGTCAACAGATACTGAGGAGGTAATCAGATGCTGTACATCGGAGAAGGACAGACAATACAATTGTCAACAGATACTGAGGGGGTAATCAGAGGCTGTACATCGGAGAAGGACAGACAATACAATTGTCAACAGATACTGAGGGGGTAATCAGAGGCTGTACATCGGAGAAGGACAGACAATACAATTGTCAACAGATACTGAGGAGGTAATCAGAGGCTGTACATCGGAGAAGGACAGACAATACAATTGTCAACAGATACTGAGGGGGTAATCAGAGGCTGTACATCGGAGAAGGACAGACAATACAATTGTCAACAGATACTGAGGGGGTAATCAGAGGCTGAACATCGGAGAAGGACAGACAATACAATTGTCAACAGATACTGAGGAGGTAATCAGAGGCTGTACATCGGAGAAGGACAGACAATACAATTGTCAACAGATACTGAGGAGGTAATCAGAGGCTGTACATCGGAGAAGGACAGACAATACAATTGTCAACAGATACTGAGGGGGTAATCAGAGACTGTACATCGGAGAAGGACAGACAATACAATTGTCAACAGATACTGAGGAGGTAATCAGAGGCTGTACATCGGAGAAGGACAGACAGTACAATTGTCAACAGATACTGAGGAGGTAATCAGAGGCTGTACATCGGAGAAGGACAGACAATACAATTGTCAACAGATACTGAGGGGATAATCAGAGGCTGAACATCGGAGAAGGACAGACAATACAATTGTTAACAGATACTGAGGGAGTAATCAGAGGCTGTACATCGGAGAAGGACAGACAATACAATGGTCAACAGATACTGAGGGGGTAATCAGAGGCTGTACATCGGAGAAGGAAAGACAATACAATTGTCAACAGATACTGAGGAGGTAATCAGAGGCTGTACATCGGAGAAGGACAGACAATACAATTGTCAACAGATACTGAGGGGGTAATCAGAGGCTGTACATCGGAGAAGGACAGACAATACAATTGTCAACAGATACTGAGGGGGTAATCAGAGGCTGAACATCGGAGAAGGACAGACAATACAATTGTCAACAGATACTGAGGGGGTAATCAGAGGCTGTACATCGGAGAAGGACAGACAATACAATTGTCAACAGATACTGAGGGGGTAATCAGAGGCTGTACATCGGAGAAGAACAGACAATACAATTGTCAACAGATACTGAGGAGGTAATCAGAGGCTGTACATCGGAGAAGGACAGACAATACAATTGTCAACAGATACTGAGGGGGTAATCAGATGCTGTACATCGGAGAAGGACAGACAATACAATTGTCAACAGATACTGAGGAGGTAATCAGAGGCTGTACATCGGAGAAGGACAGACAATACAATTGTCAACAGATACTGAGGAGGTAATCAGAGGCTGAACATCGGAGAAGGACAGACAATACAATTGTCAACAGATACTGAGGAGGTAATCAGAGGCTGTACATCGGAGAAGGACAGACAATACAATTGTCAACAGATACTGAGGAGGTAATCAGAGGCTGTACATCGGAGAAGGACAGACAATACAATTGTCAACAGATACTGAGGAGGTAATCAGAGGCTGTACATAGGAGAAGGACAGACAATACAATTGTCAACAGATACTGAGGAGGTAATCAGATGCTGTACATCGGAGAAGGACAGACAATACAATTGTCAACAGATACTGAGGGGGTAATCAGAGGCTGTACATCGGAGAAGGACAGACAATACAATTGTCAACAGATACTGAGGGGGTAATCAGAGGCTGTACATCGGAGAAGGACAGACAATACAATTGTCAACAGATACTGAGGAGGTAATCAGAGGCTGTACATCGGAGAAGGACAGACAATACAATTGTCAACAGATACTGAGGGGGTAATCAGAGGCTGTACATCGGAGAAGGACAGACAATACAATTGTCAACAGATACTGAGGGGGTAATCAGAGGCTGAACATCGGAGAAGGACAGACAATACAATTGTCAACAGATACTGAGGAGGTAATCAGAGGCTGTACATCGGAGAAGGACAGACAATACAATTGTCAACAGATACTGAGGAGGTAATCAGAGGCTGTACATCGGAGAAGGACAGACAATACAATTGTCAACAGATACTGAGGGGGTAATCAGAGACTGTACATCGGAGAAGGACAGACAATACAATTGTCAACAGATACTGAGGAGGTAATCAGAGGCTGTACATCGGAGAAGGACAGACAGTACAATTGTCAACAGATACTGAGGAGGTAATCAGAGGCTGTACATCGGAGAAGGACAGACAATACAATTGTCAACAGATACTGAGGGGATAATCAGAGGCTGAACATCGGAGAAGGACAGACAATACAATTGTTAACAGATACTGAGGGAGTAATCAGAGGCTGTACATCGGAGAAGGACAGACAATACAATGGTCAACAGATACTGAGGGGGTAATCAGAGGCTGTACATCGGAGAAGGAAAGACAATACAATTGTCAACAGATACTGAGGGGGTAATCAGAGGCTGTACATCGGAGAAGGACAGACAATACAATTGTCAACAGATACTGAGGGGGTAATCAGAGGCTGTACATCGGAGAAGGACAGACAATACAATTGTCAACAGATACTGAGGGGGTAATCAGAGGCTGAACATCGGAGAAGGACAGACAATACAATTGTCAACAGATACTGAGGGGGTAATCAGAGGCTGTACATCGGAGAAGGACAGACAATACAATTGTCAACAGATACTGAGGAGGTAATCAGAGGCTGTACATCGGAGAAGGACAGACAATACAATTGTCAACAGATACTGAGGGGGTAATCAGAGACTGTACATCGGAGAAGGACAGACAATACAATTGTCAACAGATACCGAGGAGGTAATCAGAGGCTGAACATCGGAGAAGGACAGACAATACAATTGTCAACAGATACTGAGGGGGTAATCAGAGGCTGTACATCGGAGAAGGACAGACAATACAATTGTCAACAGATACCGAGGAGGTAATCAGATGCTGTACATCGGAGAAGGACAGACAATACAATTGTCAACAGATACTGAGGGGGTAATCAGAGGCTGAACATCGGAGAAGGACAGACAATACAATTGTCAACAGATACTGAGGGGGTAATCAGAGGCTGTACATCGGAGAAGGACAGACAATACAATTGTCAACAGATACTGAGGAGGTAATCAGAGGCTGTACATCGGAGAAGGACAGACAATACAATTGTCAACAGATACTGAGGAGGTAATCAGAGGCTGTACATCGGAGAAGGACAGACAATACAATTGTCAACAGATACTGAGGAGGTAATCAGAGGCTGTACATCGGAGAAGGACAGACAATACAATTGTCAACAGATACTGAGGAGGTAATCAGAGGCTGTACATCGGAGAAGGACAGACAATACAATTGTCAACAGATACCGAGGAGGTAATCAGATGCTGTACAACGGAGAAGGACAGACAATACAATTGTCAACAGATACTGAGGGGGTAATCAGATGCTGTACATCGGAGAAGGACAGACAATACAATTGTCAACATATACTTAGGAGGTAATCAGAGGCTGAACATCGGAGAAGGACAGACAATACAATTGTCAACAGATACTGAGGGGGTAATCAGAGGCTGTACATCGGAGAAGGACAGACAATACAATTGTCAACAGATACCGAGGAGGTAATCAGAGGCTGAACATCGGAGAAGGACAGACAATACAATTGTCAACAGATACTGAGGGGGTATTCAGAGGCTGTACATCGGAGAAGGACAGACAATACAATTGTCAACAGATACTGAGGGGGTAATCAGATGCTGTACATCGGAGAAGGACAGACAATACAATTGTCAACAGATACTGAGGAGGTAATCAGAGGCTGTACATCGGAGAAGGACAGACAATACAATTGTCAACAGATACTGAGGAGGTAATCAGAGGCTGAACATCGGAGAAGGACAGACAATACAATTGTCAACAGATACTGAGGAGGTAATCAGAGGCTGTACATCGGAGAAGGACAGACAATACAATTGTCAACAGATACTGAGGAGGTAATCAGAGGCTGTACATAGGAGAAGGACAGACAATACAATTGTCAACAGATACTGAGGAGGTAATCAGATGCTGTACATCGGAGAAGGACAGACAATACAATTGTCAACAGATACTGAGGGGGTAATCAGAGACTGTATATCGGAGAAGGACAGACAATACAATTGTCAACAGATACTGAGGAGGTAATCAGAGGCTGTACATCGGAGAAGGACAGACAATACAATTGTCAACAGATACTGAGGGGGTAATCAGAGACTGTACATCGGAGAAGGACAGACAATACAATTGTCAACAGATACTGAGGGGGTAATCAGAGACTGTACATCGGAGAAGGACAGACAATACAATTGTCAACAGATACCGAGGAGGTAATCAGAGGCTGAACATCGGAGAAGGACAGACAATACAATTGTCAACAGATACTGAGGGGGTAATCAGAGGCTGTACATCGGAGAAGGACAGACAATACAATTGTCAACAGATACTGAGGAGGTAATCAGAGGCTGTACATCGGAGAAGGACAGACAATACAATTGTCAACAGATACTGAGGGGGTAATCAGATGCTGTACATCGGAGAAGGACAGACAATACAATTGTCAACAGATACTGAGGAGGTAATCAGAGGCTGTACATCGGAGAAGGACAGACAATACAATTGTCAACAGATACTGAGGAGGTAATCAGAGGCTGTACATCGGAGAAGGACAGACAATACAATTGTCAACAGATACTGAGGGGGTAATCAGAGACTGTACATCGGAGAAGGACAGACAATACAATTGTCAACAGATACTGAGGAGGTAATCAGAGGCTGTACATCGGAGAAGGACAGACAATACAATTGTCAACAGATACTGAGGAGGTAATCAGAGGCTGTACATCGGAGAAGGACAGACAATACAATTGTCAACAGATACCGAGGAGGTAATCAGATGCTGTACATCGGAGAAGGACAGACAATACAATTGTCAACAGATACTGAGGGGGTAATCAGATGCTGTACATCGGAGAAGGACAGACAATACAATTGTCAACAGATACTGAGGGGGTAATCAGAGGCTGTACATCTGAGAAGGACAGACAATACAATTGTCAACAGATACTGAGGAGGTAATCAGAGGCTGTACATCGGAGAAGGACAGACAATACAATTGTCAACAGATACTGAGGGGGTAATCAGATGCTGTACATCGGAGAAGGACAGACAATACAATTGTCAACAGATACTGAGGAGGTAATCAGAGGCTGTACATCGGAGAAGGACAGACAATACAATTGTCAACAGATACTGAGGAGGTAATCAGAGGCTGTACATCGGAGAAGGACAGACAATACAATTGTCAACAGATACTGAGGGGGTAATCAGAGACTGTACATCGGAGAAGGACAGACAATACAATTGTCAACAGATACCGAGGAGGTAATCAGAGGCTGAACATCGGAGAAGGACAGACAATACAATTGTCAACAGATACTGAGGGGGTAATCAGAGACTGTATATCGGAGAAGGACAGACAATACAATTGTCAACAGATACTGAGGAGGTAATCAGAGGCTGTACATCGGAGAAGGACAGACAATACAATTGTCAACAGATACTGAGGGGGTAATCAGAGACTGTACATCGGAGAAGGACAGACAATACAATTGTCAACAGATACTGAGGGGGTAATCAGAGACTGTACATCGGAGAAGGACAGACAATACAATTGTCAACAGATACCGAGGAGGTAATCAGAGGCTGAACATCGGAGAAGGACAGACAATACAATTGTCAACAGATACTGAGGGGGTAATCAGAGGCTGTACATCGGAGAAGGACAGACAATACAATTGTCAACAGATACTGAGGAGGTAATCAGAGGCTGTACATCGGAGAAGGACAGACAATACAATTGTCAACAGATACTGAGGGGGTAATCAGATGCTGTACATCGGAGAAGGACAGACAATACAATTGTCAACAGATACTGAGGAGGTAATCAGAGGCTGTACATCGGAGAAGGACAGACAATACAATTGTCAACAGATACTGAGGAGGTAATCAGAGGCTGTACATCGGAGAAGGACAGACAATACAATTGTCAACAGATACTGAGGAGGTAATCAGAGACTGTACATCGGAGAAGGACAGACAATACAATTGTCAACAGATACTGAGGAGGTAATCAGAGGCTGTACATCGGAGAAGGACAGACAATACAATTGTCAACAGATACTGAGGAGGTAATCAGAGGCTGTACATCGGAGAAGGACAGACAATACAATTGTCAACAGATACCGAGGAGGTAATCAGATGCTGTACATCGGAGAAGGACAGACAATACAATTGTCAACAGATACTGAGGAGGTAATCAGAGGCTGAACATCGGAGAAGGACAGACAATACAATTGTCAACAGATACTGAGGGGGTAATCAGAGGCTGTACATCGGAGAAGGACAGACAATACAATTGTCAACAGATACCGAGGAGGTAATCAGAGGCTGAACATCGGAGAAGGACAGACAATACAATTGTCAACAGATACTAAGGGGGTAATCAGAGGCTGTACATCGGAGAAGGACAGACAATACAATTGTCAACAGATACCGAGGAGGTAATCAGAGGCTGAACATCGGAGAAGGAGAGACAATACAATTGTCAACAGATACTGAGGGGGTAATCAGAGACTGTACATCGGAGAAGGACAGACAATACAATTGTCAACAGATACTGAGGAGGTAATCAGAGGCTGTACATCGGAGAAGGACAGACAATACAATTGTCAACAGATACCGAGGAGGTAATCAGAGGCTGTACATCGGAGAAGGACAGACAATACAATTGTCAACAGATACTGAGGAGGTAATCAGAGGCTGTACATCGGAGAAGGACAGACAATACAATTGTCAACAGATACTGAGGGGGTAATCAGAGACTGTACATCGGAGAAGGACAGACAATACAATTGTCAACAGATACCGAGGAGGTAATCAGAGGCTGAACATCGGAGAAGGACAGACAATACAATTGTCAACAGATCCTGAGGGGGTAATCAGAGGCTGTACATCGGAGAAGGACAGACAATACAATTGTCAACAGATACCGAGGAGGTAATCAGATGCTGTACATCGGAGAAGGACAGACAATACAATTGTCAACAGATACTGAGGGGGTAATCAGAGGCTGAACATCGGAGAAGGACAGACAATACAATTGTCAACAGATACTGAGGGGGTAATCAGAGGCTGTACATCGGAGAAGGACAGACAATACAATTGTCAACAGATACTGAGGAGGTAATCAGAGGCTGTACATCGGAGAAGGACAGACAATACAATTGTCAACAGATACTGAGGAGGTAATCAGAGGCTGTACATCGGAGAAGGACAGACAATACAATTGTCAACAGATACCGAGGAGGTAATCAGATGCTGTACATCGGAGAAGGACAGACAATACAATTGTCAACAGATACTGAGGGGGTAATCAGATGCTGTACATCGGAGAAGGACAGACAATACAATTGTCAACATATACTGAGGAGGTAATCAGAGGCTGAACATCGGAGAAGGACAGACAATACAATTGTCAACAGATACTGAGGGGGTAATCAGAGGCTGTAAATCGGAGAAGGACAGACAATACAATTGTCAACAGATACCGAGGAGGTAATCAGAGGCTGAACACCGGAGAAGGACAGACAATACAATTGTCAACAGATACTGAGGGGGTAATCAGAGGCTGTACATCGGAGAAGGACAGACAATACAATTGTCAACAGATACCGAGGAGGTAATCAGAGGCTGAACATCGGAGGACAGACAATACAATTGTCAACAGATACTGAGGGGGTAATCAGAGACTGTACATCGGAGAAGGACAGACAATACAATTGTCAACAGATACTGAGGAGGTAATCAGAGGCTGTACATCGGAGAAGGACAGACAATACAATTGTCAACAGATACTGAGGGGGTAATCAGAGACTGTACATCGGAGAAGGACAGACAATACAATTGTCAATAGATACTGAGGGGGTAATCAGAGACTGTACATCGGAGAAGGACAGACAATACAATTGTCAACAGATACCGAGGAGGTAATCAGAGGCTGAACATCGGAGAAGGACAGACAATACAATTGTCAACAGATACTGAGGGGGTAATCAGAGGCTGTACATCGGAGAAGGACAGACAATACAATTGTCAACAGATACTGAGGAGGTAATCAGAGGCTGTACATCGGAGAAGGACAGACAATACAATTGTCAACAGATACTGAGGGGGTAATCAGAGGCTGAACATCGGAGAAGGACAGACAATACAATTGTCAACAGATACTGAGGGTGTAATCAGATGCTGTACATCGGAGAAGGACAGACAATACAATTGTCAACAGATACTGAGGAGGTAATCAGAGGCTGTACATCGGAGGACAGACAATACAATTGTCAACAGATACTGAGGAGGTAATCAGAGGCTGTACATCGGAGAAGGACAGACAATACAATTGTCAACAGATACTGAGGGGGTAATCAGAGACTGTACATCGGAGAAGGACAGACAATACAATTGTCAACAGATACTGAGGAGGTAATCAGAGGCTGTACATCGGAGAAGGACAGACAATACAATTGTCAACAGATACTGAGGAGGTAATCAGAGGCTGTACATCGGAGAAGGACAGACTATACAATTGTCAACAGATACCGAGGAGGTAATCAGATGCTGTACATCGGAGAAGGACAGACAATACAATTGTCAACAGATACTGAGGGGGTAATCAGATGCTGTACATCGGAGAAGGACAGACAATACAATTGTCAACAGATACTGAGGAGGTAATCAGAGGCTGAACATCGGAGAAGGACAGACAATACAATTGTCAACAGATACTGAGGGGGTAATCAGAGGCTGTACATCGGAGAAGGACAGACAATACAATTGTCAACAGATACCGAGGAGGTAATCAGAGGCTGAACATCGGAGAAGGACAGACAATACAATTGTCAACAGATACTGAGGGGGTAATCAGAGACTGTACATCGGAGAAGGACAGACAATACAATTGTCAACAGATACCGAGGAGGTAATCAGAGGCTGTACATCGGAGAAGGACAGACAATACAATTGTCAACAGATACTGAGGAGGTAATCAGAGGCTGTACATCGGAGAAGGACAGACAATACAATTGTCAACAGATACCGAGGAGGTAATCAGAGGCTGAACATCGGAGAAGGACAGACAATACAATTGTCAACAGATACTGAGGGGGTAATCAGAGGCTGTACATCGGAGAAGGACAGACAATACAATTGTCAACAGATACCGAGGAGGTAATCAGAGGCTGAACATCGGAGAAGGACAGACAATACAATTGTCAACAGATACTGAAGGGGTAATCAGAGACTGTACATCGGAGAAGGACAGACAATACAATTGTCAACAGATACTGAGGGGGTAATCAGAGACTGTACATCGGAGAAGGACAGACAATACAATTGTCAACAGATACTGAGGGGGTAATCAGAGGCTGAACATCGGAGAAGGACAGACAATACAATTGTCAACAGATACCGAGGAGGTAATCAGAGGCTGAACATCGGAGAAGGACAGACAATACAATTGTCAACAGATACTGAGGGGGTAATCAGAGGCTGAACATCGGAGAAGGACAGACAATACAATTGTCAACAAATACTGAGGGGGTAATCAGAGGCTGAACATCGGAGAAGGACAGACAATACAATTGTCAACAGATACTGAGGGGGTAATCAGAGGCTGAACATCGGAGAAGGACAGACAATACAATTGTCAACAGATACTGAGGGGTAATCAGATGCTGTACATCGGAGAAGGACAGACAATACAATTGTCAACAGATACTGAGGGGTAATCAGAGGCTGTACATCGGAGAAGGACAGACAATACAATTGTCAACAGATACTGAGGGGGTAATCAGAGGCTGTACATCGGAGAAGGACAGACAATACAATTGTCAACAGATACTGAGGGGGTAATCAGAGGCTGTACATCGGAGAAGGACAGACAATACAATTGTCAACAGATACTGAGGGGGTAATCAGAGGCTGTACATCGGAGAAGGACAGACAATACAATTGTCAACAGATACTGAGGAGGTAATCAGAGGCTGTACATCGGAGAAGGACAGACAATACAATTGTCAACAGATACTGAGGAGGTAATCAGAGGCTGTACATCGGAGAAGGACAGACAATACAATTGTCAACAGATACCGAGGAGGTAATCAGATGCTGTACATCGGAGAAGGACAGACAATACAATTGTCAACAGATACTGAGGGGGTAATCAGATGCTGTACATCGGAGAAGGACAGACAATACAATTGTCAACAGATACTGAAGAGGTAATCAGAGGCTGAACATCGGAGAAGGACAGACAATACAATTGTCAACAGATACTGAGGGGGTAATCAGAGGCTGTACATCGGAGAAGGACAGACAATACAATTGTCAACAGATACCGAGGAGGTAATCAGAGGCTGAACATCGGAGAAGGACAGACAATACAATTGTCAACAGATACTGAGGGGGTAATCAGAGACTGTACATCGGAGAAGGACAGACAATACAATTGTCAACAGATACCGAGGAGGTAATCAGAGGCTGTACATCGGAGAAGGACAGACAATACAATTGTCAACAGATACCGAGGAGGTAATCAGAGGCTGAACATCGGAGAAGGACAGACAATACAATTGTCAACAGATACTGAGGGGGTAATCAGAGACTGTACATCGGAGAAGGACAGACAATACAATTGTCAACAGATACCGAGGAGGTAATCAGAGGCTGTACATCGGAGAAGGACAGACAATACAATTGTCAACAGATACTGAGGAGGTAATCAGAGGCTGTACATCGGAGAAGGACAGACAATACAATTGTCAACAGATACTGAGGAGGTAATCAGAGGCTGAACATCGGAGAAGGACAGACAATACAATTGTCAACAGATACTGAGGGGGTAATCAGAGACTGTACATCGGAGAAGGACAGACAATACAATTGTCAACAGATACCGAGGAGGTAATCAGAGGCTGAACATCGGAGAAGGACAGACAATACAATTGTCAACAGATACTGAGGAGGTAATCAGAGGCTGTACATCGGAGAAGGACAGACAATACAATTGTCAACAGATACCGAGGAGGTAATCAGAGGCTGAACATCGGAGAAGGACAGACAATACAATTGTCAACAGATACTGAAGGGGTAATCAGAGACTGTACATCGGAGAAGGACAGACAATACAATTGTCAACAGATACTGAGGGGGTAATCAGAGACTGTACATCGGAGAAGGACAGACAATACAATTGTCAACAGATACTGAGGGGGTAATCAGAGGCTGAACATCGGAGAAGGACAGACAATACAATTGTCAACAGATACCGAGGAGGTAATCAGAGGCTGAACATCGGAGAAGGACAGACAATACAATTGTCAACAGATACTGAGGGGGTAATCAGAGGCTGAACATCGGAGAAGGACAGACAATACAATTGTCAACAGATACTGAGGGGGTAATCAGAGGCTGAACATCGGAGAAGGACAGACAATACAATTGTCAACAGATACTGAGGGGGTAATCAGAGGCTGAACATCGGAGAAGGACAGACAATACAATTGTCAACAGATACTGAGGGGTAATCAGATGCTGTACATCGGAGAAGGACAGACAATACAATTGTCAACAGATACTGAGGGGTAATCAGAGGCTGTACATCGGAGAAGGACAGACAATACAATTGTCAACAGATACTGAGGGGGTAATCAGAGGCTGTACATCGGAGAAGGACAGACAATACAATTGTCAACAGATACTGAGGGGGTAATCAGAGGCTGTACATCGGAGAAGGACAGACAATACAATTGTCAACAGATACTGAGGGGGTAATCAGAGGCTGTACATCGGAGAAGGACAGACAATACAATTGTCAACAGATACTGAGGAGGTAATCAGAGGCTGTACATCGGAGAAGGACAGACAATACAATTGTCAACAGATACTGAGGAGGTAATCAGAGGCTGTACATCGGAGAAGGACAGACAATACAATTGTCAACAGATACCGAGGAGGTAATCAGATGCTGTACATCGGAGAAGGACAGACAATACAATTGTCAACAGATACTGAGGGGGTAATCAGATGCTGTACATCGGAGAAGGACAGACAATACAATTGTCAACAGATACTGAGGAGGTAATCAGAGGCTGAACATCGGAGAAGGACAGACAATACAATTGTCAACAGATACTGAGGGGGTAATCAGAGGCTGTACATCGGAGAAGGACAGACAATACAATTGTCAACAGATACCGAGGAGGTAATCAGAGGCTGAACATCGGAGAAGGACAGACAATACAATTGTCAACAGATACTGAGGGGGTAATCAGAGACTGTACATCGGAGAAGGACAGACAATACAATTGTCAACAGATACCGAGGAGGTAATCAGAGGCTGTACATCGGAGAAGGACAGACAATACAATTGTCAACAGATACCGAGGAGGTAATCAGAGGCTGAACATCGGAGAAGGACAGACAATACAATTGTCAACAGATACTGAGGGGGTAATCAGAGACTGTACATCGGAGAAGGACAGACAATACAATTGTCAACAGATACCGAGGAGGTAATCAGAGGCTGTACATCGGAGAAGGACAGACAATACAATTGTCAACAGATACTGAGGAGGTAATCAGAGGCTGTACATCGGAGAAGGACAGACAATACAATTGTCAACAGATACTGAGGAGGTAATCAGAGGCTGAACATCGGAGAAGGACAGACAATACAATTGTCAACAGATACTGAGGGGGTAATCAGAGACTGTACATCGGAGAAGGACAGACAATACAATTGTCAACAGATACCGAGGAGGTAATCAGAGGCTGAACATCGGAGAAGGACAGACAATACAATTGTCAACAGATACTGAGGGGGTAATCAGAGGCTGTACATCGGAGAAGGACAGACAATACAATTGTCAACAGATACCGAGGAGGTAATCAGAGGCTGAACATCGGAGAAGGACAGACAATACAATTGTCAACAGATACTGAAGGGGTAATCAGAGACTGTACATCGGAGAAGGACAGACAATACAATTGTCAACAGATACTGAGGGGGTAATCAGAGACTCTACATCGGAGAATGACAGACAATACAATTGTCAACAGATACTGAGGGGGTAATCAGAGGCTGAACATCGGAGAAGGACAGACAATACAATTGTCAACAGATACCGAGGAGGTAATCAGAGGCTGAATATCGGAGAAGGACAGACAATACAATTGTCAACAGATACTGAGGGGGTAATCAGAGGCTGAACATCGGAGAAGGACAGACAATACAATTGTCAACAGATACTGAGGGGGTAATCAGAGGCTGAACATCGGAGAAGGACAGACAATACAATTGTCAACAGATACTGAGGGGGTAATCAGAGGCTGAACATCGGAGAAGGACAGACAATACAATTGTCAACAGATACTGAGGGGTAATCAGATGCTGTACATCGGAGAAGGACAGACAATACAATTGTCAACAGATACTGAAGGGTAATCAGAGGCTGTACATCGGAGAAGGACAGACAATACAATTGTCAACAGATACTGAGGGGGTAATCAGAGGCTGTACATCGGAGAAGGACAGACAATACAATTGTCAACAGATACTGAGGGGGTAATCAGAGGCTGTACATCGGAGAAGGACAGACAATACAATTGTCAACAGATACTGAGGGGGTAATCAGAGGCTGTACATCGGAGAAGGACAGACAATACAATTGTCAACAGATACTGAGGAGGTAATCAGAGGCTGTACATCGGAGAAGGACAGACAATACAATTGTCAACAACAAAATAGACAAAAGGACGAAACAATGATATACAAAGCATTACATAGAAAAAAAACCTTGAGATTGAATAACACAAACCTCGCTAAGACAGGTACTCCAGAAAGCTTTCTACTGTGCTAGTGGCATCCTAGTATATTCCGAATTAAGTGAAATACAAAAAAATACAAAACTGTCAGAACAGTTCAAAAATTTAATCAGAAAATCATAGAAACAGACGTAAAATCTATATTTCTAACACATATATATTACCACTTGCTCTCATGCCTTTGTACGGGTCCTTCCATAAAATGGGGTGGGGCTAAGCTATTTTCTCGAGCGTAAACCTCCACTCTTGATGAAGTGATTCGGCCATGCAAATGTTTTCCACATGCTTGTAAAATCCTGCTCCTAGCATATAGCTGATTGTGCAGCATTGTTATCAAGAAAGTCGAGTCCTAATTGTGTTCTTTATAAAAATAAATTGTCGTGGGGTCATCGTAGTTGTGATCATATGGTAGTTGGATTTACAACTAGCTATGCAAGCAGTGCCTATCACCACTAACGTTGTGAGTTCGAATCCCGTTCAGGCGAGGTGTACTCGATACAACATTATCTGATAAAGTTCGTCAGTGACTTGGTGCAGGTCGGTGGTTTTCTTCGGGTACTCCGGTTTCCTCTACCTATAAAATTGACCGCCAGGATATACCTGAACTATTATTGAAATGGTCCTAAGCAATAAAAGAGAGACGATGTCATCAACCATCGTTTAAATCGCTTCACTGGGCTTGGTACTGCTTTGACAACTAATTTACCTATTTTGTTTCAGTATTGTTATAAATACTGTTATAGTGACAGCCGGAATCATTGAGCCGTAATGAAAGCGGAAGGTTTGGCGCTTTAAAACCTGATTTAACCCACCATTACTTTAGAAATGCCTGTACCAAGTCAGGGTCATTACGGTTTTCACAGTTTTCCAGTTGTTGACTGATTTTTTCTGTTTATATACTTATGAGTTTTGACTTTCCCCTTGTAAGATTGTTCGGAGTTCGGTAATTTTGTTATTACCCTTATTAAATGTAGGATAGTACAGAAGGTAAACGGAAGACAAAATAGGAGAACAATTGCCAACTTGGAAACACAATCGAATGCCAATATCATATCTTGTCATCTGTACTTAAGTGACAGAATACTTTTCAATAAGGTAATTATATATTCCGAGAGCAATTAAAATAATATTTATCCAGTGTTTCCTTGAACACATATATTTTGATATTCTAATAACCCAACTCGTCTTGTTTTTTTTGTTTCACAGCATGTGTACCTAAAAGAAAAATTAAAAAGAATGAAATTAAAAATATTACACAACTAAATAGTTTGTTGAGAGAGAAACAAATTAAAGTATTCATTAAAATTCATTTAACGAATAAAATTAGTATAACAAACTGCAGTGACTGAAGTGTTCATTTGTCTATGTCAACATAGGATGATAGAGATATCAAAGATTCAACGGACATATCCATGGTTACGGGAGATATCGTAGACAATTACCACAACATGTACAGAAAACAAGAGAAGATAGGGGACCCAGAATGAAATCAGAGTACCCAAATATGATAAGTGTAGAAACATATCGAACAACAAAACAAAATAGCATAAGCATGGGCAACTAAACTTCAAAAGGGGCTTTCTTCATGATTATATATGTATACGAAAAGAACATCTAATTTCCAATACAAATAAGATTATTATTATTATTATTATTATTGATAAGATTATTATAATACGTATTCTTACTATTATTACATACCGTCACGATATAACTAAAATATTGTTAAGAGGGGCGCTAAACACCATAATCCCTATTATTGTTATTATTATCATTATTATTATTATTATTATTATTATTATTATTATTATTATATACAGTCACGATATAACTAAAATATTGCTGAGAGTGGCGCTAAACACCATAATCCCTATTATTGTTATTATTATCATTATTATTATTATTATTATTATTATTATTATTATTATTATATACAGTCACGATATAACTAAAATATTGCTGAGAGTGGCGCTAAACACCATAATCCCTATTATTGTTATTATTATCATTATTATTATTATTATTATTATTATTATTATTATTATTATATACAGTCACGATATAACTAAAATATTGCTGAGAGTGGCGTTAAACACCATAATCCCTATTATTGTTATTAGTATTATTAATATTATTATTATTATTATTATTATTATTATTATATACAGTCACGATATAACTAAAATATTGCTGAGAGTGGCGTTAAACACCATAATCCCTATTATTATCATTATTATTATTGTTATTATTATTATTATTATTGTTATTATTATTATTATTATTATTATTATTGTTATTATTATTGTTATTAGTATTATTATTATTATTATTATTATTATTATTATTATTAAAGGACAAAGTCCTTTTAACGGTAGGCTGTCCGATTATTCCTCCTTTCTATATTGATAGCCAAATATCTGTCCACCGGAAGTTTAAAAAAATAGATCAATTGATATTTAGAAACGCAAAAGAAATATATTTCAATGAAAAATTCCCAATTCTTTAATTATTTACTTTATGCAAAATCGAAATAAACTTGAAAAAAAAATTCTAATAAAAAAAACTCTTTCTACGAAACTCTCGACGGAAGAGCGGAAATGAACAGAACAGCCATAACAAATCGGCTACAAAATTCATTCACAATAAAAGATAATAACGTGTACGGATCATCGTATTATTGAAATATTAGGACTTCGTCCTTCAAACAGGTTGCCTGTCTCATATTATTATTATTATTATATACAGTCACGATATAACTGTAATATTGTTGAATGTGGCGTTAAACACCATATTATCATTATTATTATCTTATATATAAATACATATATTCCTTTATTTTCGTCATTTATATTTATAATTAACATTAATAGGAGCGATGTTAATTAAATTAAGAATGTATGATGAATAATATCTATGAATATTCAATAAATTTAAATTATTCATTAAATTATATAAAGTAATAAATTAAAAATTGTGACGTCATCGACTATGAGGTCAAA
Source organism: Bathymodiolus septemdierum (assembly GCA_963383655.1). Lineage (NCBI taxonomy): Eukaryota > Metazoa > Mollusca > Bivalvia > Mytilida > Modiolidae > Bathymodiolus > Bathymodiolus septemdierum. The sequence continues at coordinate 65,101,645 of OY726529.1, forward strand.
GTGCTTGTACCATTAGTAAGTCAAACTATTCCGGTTAATTCTACGTCACATGTTTTGATTGTCTAACGTGAATGATTTAATTACATATATCAATTTCCTACGAGTCATTATGTGGGATATTTTAACAATAAAGATTTATTTGATATTTTGAATAGTTACCAGGGTATTTCTAATTGTTTTGGAGAAATAGACTCCAGTTTTTGATTACTAGCGGAAGAATATCAGTTAAAAGTAGCAAAGAGATTGAAAGTTGAGATAACCAGCCATAAATTATGCTCCACATTGAATATATATAGAAAGAAGATAATATCTTACCCAATGAAAAGGTGTATTCGATCTAGTAGTTCAAGTTCTTCTGTTGAAGTGATATACGATGAACGATCAAAGACATTGATTCTGCCGCCGACGTGGAGTCACAAAGACCGCCCATCAACAAAGGCGAAACTGATATATATTCATTACAAGTAATATGCTGTAACATAATACACGGTAATATATGCTAATTATAATAATATTACAAAAAATAACAAATAAACTACACGCTATTATATTTATTAACTTTTATTTCAACAAGGTCCTAAAATAAATGAACATTATATTGGTAATTGATACTGGAAAAATTATTTTGGACTTTTGACATAACATTTCCAGATATCCACATACTATTAAGTCACCGCCACATATTGGTGTTTAAGTTAATAATACAATTTGTTATAGCTGAAATATTGCTAAAGTTGACCTTAAACATCAATCAATCAACCGTTTTGTAATTATTATTGAATTTAATATATATTATTTTATTTATCTTTCATAATTCATTTGGTGATACAGTTTGTAAGTGATTTGCCGCAAATCGGTGTTTTCTTTTCCTCGGGTATATTTCGATTTAAAACTGACCACCACGATATAACTGAAATGTTGATGAACATGGTGTTAAACACCATAGCATAACCCTATAATTCATTTGAAATAATTTAATTAAACCCAAAGATTTGCTAGGACTTACAATCATTTTATGATCACTGAATTTCATCCACATATACTTAATAGTACATATATATTGTATGTCATGTTTTTGGCATACATTTAGATAATAAATTAAGAGTTTTTTTTTGTTATTCTCGAAGTCTACTAAATCTTAGTAATGTTGGTACATTAGTACTAATAGGTCATGGACGTGATATTAATTATTCCAAATATATTGAATATTCATTAGATTGGATATCTGTCCGTTATGCATGTACTTATTGCAGTTAAAAACAAAACTTTATTCTTTATTCCTGCGTTCATGCAGCTATGAGAAATACAAATTTTATGTAAAATATAATTATGTAAAAGTTTTGGGTAAAGATGTATGTGTTTATATATTACACGGACAATGAGATTATTGCTCGTTGTCCTATTTGACACTCAACTATTAGTTTTATATTCTAAGATAACTATTATGTTCGTTTTTGTCCCCTTTATTTTCTATGTTTGTTTTTTGCTTTTTGTTTTTTGTTATTTTTATTATCTATGTTTTTGCTTTGTTTTTTTTTCGTTTTTGTTTTGTTTTGTTTTGTTTTGTTTTGTTTTTCTTTTGGGGTTGTTTTGTTTGTTTGTTTGTTTTGTTTGTTTTTGTTTTTTTTTCTTTTTTGCTTGGCTTGTTTGTTTGTTTTTTTCTTTTTTGCTTGGCTTGTTTGTTTGTTTGTTTTTTGTTTTTTGCTTGGCTTGTTTGTTTGTTTGTTTTTTTCTTTTTTGCTTGGCTTGTTTATTTGTTTGTTTTTTCTTTTTTGCTTGGCTTGTTTATTTGTTTGTTTTTTCTTTTTTGCATGGCTTGTTTGTTTGTTTGTTTTTTCTTTTTTGCTTGGCTTGTTTGTTTGTTTGTTTTTTTCTTTTTTGCATGGCTTGTTTGCTTGTTTGTTTTTTTCTTTTTTGCTTGGCTTGTTTGTTTGTTTGTTTTTTCTTTTTTGCTTGGCTTGTTTGTTTGTTTGTTTTTTTCTTTTTTGCTTGGCTTGTTTGTTTGTTTGTTTTTTCTTTTTTGCTTGGCTTGTTTGTTTGTTTGTTTTTCCTTTTTTGCTTGGCTTGTTTGTTTGTTTGTTTTTTTCTTTTTTGCTTGGCTTGTTTGTTTGTTTGTTTTTTTCTTTTTTGCATGGCTTGTTTGTTTGTTTGTTTGTTTTTTTGCATGGCTTGTTTGTTTGTTTTTGCTTTTGATTTTGTTTTTTGTTTGATTGCTTTTCTTGTTTCCTTTTTGAGAAGGACAAATGCTGATTAATTCAACGTTTGAATGCTGTAAAAATATCGATGACATTGTACCTAATTCAGAGGAATCTCATGTGTAGGAGAATGATATTGGCACTACAGTTAATTAAGTCATAACTATTTTGGGATACCGGTATAAACAACTATATAAAATTTGTCTTTGTTTTGCTTATGACGTATGGTACAAAGCAAAAACAACAGGACAATAGGGACAAAATCTCAAATACATGTACCAGTGAAAAATAAAATAAGTAATGATTCATGTAATTTATTATGTAAACATTTACCCCAAAGGGGTTGAATGCATATAATTCAATACAATGCAAATATCACAACATTAATACCATATCAAGCTACAGACTAATCATTTAAAAAAGAAATACATAAAGTACACACAGTGAATTTGTAACGGTGTAATATTGTGTGCCTTCTGCTAGCAGGAATTTGTAACGGTGTAATATTGTGTGCCTTCTGCTAGTAGGAATCTCTAATAAACGTTAGATAATAACGAAGGGGCAATTAGAAATAGACAATCAAGCGAAACTGGCAACATAGGGTACACAGGACGAAGACAAACACAGAGAAACTGGCAACATAGGGTAAACAAGACGAAGACAAACACAGTAAAATCACAGCACAATATATGTTTGACACCACTATTCGCAAACAAATAAAAATAGCGAACGTAAATACGACATGAGCGTTCCTACAAACAACTGGAGGTAAACACGAACAAGGTATACGTCTATCTCAAGAGTGAAAATAAGCTTGATGATACCTCACACCTCAGTGGTTAGCTGCAGTTTGATGATACCTCATTCCTCAGTGGTTAGTAGAAGTTTGATGATACCTCATACCTCAGTGGTTAGCAGAAGCTTGATGATACCTCATACCTCAGTGGTTAGCAGAAGCTTGATGATACCTCATACCTCAGTGGTTAGCAGAAGCTTGATGATACCTCATACCTCAGTGGTTAGCAGAAGTTTGATGATACCTCATACCTCAGTGGTTAGTAGAAGTTTGATGATACCTCATACCTCAGTGGTTAGCAGAAGCTTGATGATACCTCATACCTCAGTGGTTAGCAGAAGTTTGATGATACCTCATACCTCAGTGGTTAGCAGAAGCTTGATGATACCTCATACCTCGGTGGTTAGCAGAAGCTTGATGATACCTCATACCTCAGTGGTTAGCAGAAGCTTGATGATATCTCATACCTCAGTGTTAGCAGAAGCTTGATGATACCTTATACCTCAGTGGTTAGTAGAAGCTTGATGATACCTCATACCTCAGTGGTTAGCAGAAGTTTGATGATACCTCATACCTCAGTGGTTAGTAGAAGTTTGATGATCCTCATACCTCAGTGGTTAGCAGAAGCTTGATGATACCTCATACCTCAGTGGTTAGCAGAAGTTTGATGATACCTCATACCTCAGTGGTTAGCAGAAGCTTGATGATACCTCATACCTCGGTGGTTAGCAGAAGCTTGATGATACCTCATACCTCAGTGCTTAGCAGAAGCTTGATGATAGCTCATACCTCAGTGTTAGCAGAAGCTTGATGATACCTTATACCTCAGTGGTCAGCAGAAGCTTGATGATATCTCATACCTCAGTGGTTAGCAGAAGTTTGATGATATATCATACCTCAGTGGTTAGCAGAAGCTTGATGATACCTCATACCTCAGTGGTTAGAAGAAGTTTGATGATACCTCATACCACAGTGGTTAGCAGAAGTTTGATGATACCTCATACCTCAGTGGTTAGCAGAAGTTTGATGATACCTCATACCTCAGTGGTTAGCAGAAGCTTGATGATATATCATACCTCAGTTGTTAGCAGAAGGTTGATGATACCTCATACCTCAGTGGTTAGCAGAAGTTTGATGATACCTCATACCTCAGTGGTCAGCAGAAGCTTGATGATATCTCATACCTCAGTGGTTAGCAGAAGTTTGATGATATATCATACCTCAGTGGTTAGCAGAAGGTTGATGATACCTCATACCTCAGTGGTTAGCAGAAGCTTGATGATACCTCATACCTCAGTGGTTAGCAGAAGCCTGATGATAGCTCATACCTCAGTGGTTAGCAGAAGTTTGATGATAGCTCATACCTCAGTGGTTAGCAGAAGTTTGATGATACCTCATACCTCAGTGGTTAGCAGAAGCCGTAATTCAAAGAAGGACGGACAACAAAATGGCGAAAAGAAAACGAACAACAGAACAAGCAATGGTATACAAAACACTACAAAGAAAAATTAAGATTGAGAAACGTGACCTCCACTAAAACTGATGGTGCTTAGGAAGGTTAAGCAAATCAACTTGATGATAGTGAACTCAATATTTTAGCAAGTTTTCGTGGATTGGAATGTATTTTATCCTGTGATTTCTCCAAGTTATCCGATTTCCTATTAAATCATAGAAAAACTTGACATTGCATATATCGCACTGCTTTTTGAAAAAAATCAAAGTGGTTGAGGGTGTCTAACGTCACTTTCAACAATATTTCAGTTATATCGTGGCGGTCAGGTTTATTGGTGGAGGAAACCGGAGTACCCGGGGAAATATGTCACTATGTACATATCATAAATATATAATAGAAAAATACACTCTGAAGGTTAAAATAATAATGTCTGAAGGTTAAAATAATAATGTCTCATTTTTATGATTACAAATTGTAATTATTTAAAAAAATTGAAAACGGAAAATATCACAGTCAGAACAGCTCCAAAATATCAGTCAGAACAACTCCAAAATATCACAGTCAGAACAGCTCCAAAATATCACAGTCAGAACAGCTCCAAAATATCACAGTCAGAACAGCTCCAAAATATCAGTCAGAACAGCTCCAAAATATCACAGTCAGAACAGCTCCAAAATATCACAGTCAGAGCAGCTCCAAAATATCACAGTCAGAACAGCTCCAAAATATCAGTCAGAACAGCTCCAAAATATCACAATCAGAACAGCTCCAAAATATCACAGTCAGAACAGCTCCAAAATATCACAGTCAGAACAGCTCCAAAATATCAGTCAGAACAGCTCCAAAATATCACAGTCAGAACAGCTCCAAAATATCAGTCAGAACAGCTCCAAAATATCACAGTCAGAACATCTCCAAAATATCAGTCAGAACAGCTCCAAAATATCACAGTCAGAACTGCTCCAAAATATCACAGTCAGAACAGCTCCAAAATATCACAGTCAGAACAGCTCCAAAATATCACAGTCAGAACAGCTCCAAAATATCACAGTCAGAACAGCTCCAAAATATCACAGTCAGAACAGCTCCAAAATATCACAGTCAGAACAGCTCCAAAATATCACAGTCAGAACATCTCCAAAATACCACAGTCAGAACAGCTCCAAAATATCAGTCAGAACATCTCCAAAATATCACAGTCAGAACAGCTCCAAAATATCACAGTCAGAACAGCTCCAAAATATCACAGTCAGAACATCTCCAAAATATCACAGTCAGAACAGCTCCAAAATATCACAGTCAGAACAGCTCCAAAATATCAGTCAGAACAGCTCCAAAATCTCACAGTCAGAACAGCTCCAAAATATCACAGTCAGAACAGCTCCAAAATCCATTAGCACGTGTTTTCCACCTGTGATAAAATTTAAATTTGGCAATGATTATTGTTAGCTATAAAACAGACACAGTCAGTTGAAATAGAAAGTACATGTATAATTTGTATATAATTGTTTATTTAAGAATTGAATGCATTCTTTTGAAGTTTCATTGGGGTATGAAAGCGTTGACCGAAGTACATTTTCAATGAAGCGCTTCATGTTGAAAATGTAGTTCGATCAACGCTTTCATACCCCAATGAAACTTCAAAAGAATGCATTCAATTCTTATAATTATATTTAAATCACACCAAAATTTAATATAGTTGAGTTTTTCGTTGTGAATCTTATTTGTGTTAGATTATTTGCTGTTGGAAATTACTACGCCATTGATTATTTACATCTGACGTCGTCATGGAGGCACGTGCAAGTTCGGATTTGAGTTTCATTGGGATGTGAAACATCTCTTTAATAACTATGTGACCACTTCATAACCAATCATATTGTAACATTTCAAAGAAAAACGGAAGTAATGTAATTATATAATCAACAATCAATATTACTTTATTATCGTTTTATGTTAAAATTGTTTATTTCCAAGCAAGGACCAACAAGGGACAGAACTATTCCAAAGATCATTCATGTATACATGTAGACTAGAGTTAGGGTGATGATATTTAATGCCGCTTTCAACTATATTTCAGTTTTATCGTGGCGGTATATAATAATAATAATGATTTATTGGTGGAGAAAACTGGAGTACCCAGAGAAAACCACCGACCTGCTGCAAGTCACTGACAAACTTTATCACATAATGTTGTATTAAGTACACCTAAAATAATATAAAATTGCATTATGAATATGGTTTGATTCCCTGTTTTTTTTGGCGGGAGTTTGTGTTGTCAATTGTTTTGCTATATTTCAATAGAATTTGGTTGTTTATCCAGAATGTGATTTATTTTAATGTGGCGATCAACTGATCAACTGATCAACCTTTTATATTAATAATAATAAATTTGACCATTACCTCAAATTTGAAAACAAATGGTCAACTTTCTATCAGAAAAGAGACGACATCAATTTTCTCATTATACATTTTCCACACCTTCATTGTAATATCACAACCGTTCCCACGTTTCTATTTCACAACTTTACCTTACGCTCAAGCTTGCAGTAAACATTTTTATTCAGACCTTACAACATCACCGTCCTCTAGTACTAAGCTATTGTAGCAGGAATACCATCTTATCTTTCAAAAAGTGTTTCGGAAGATATCAAAACCTTGTTGAAATTAGATTATATCTCTTGCCGTACAGATGAAGAGAGGTGGCATAGACAATTAGATTATGTCTCTTGTCATACAGATGAAGAGAGGTGGCATAGACAATTAGATTATATCTCTTGTCATACAGATGACGAGAGGTGACATAGACAATTTTATTATATCTCTTGTCGTACAGATGACGAGAGGTGGCATAGACAATTAGATTATATCTCTTGTCGTACAGATGAAGAGAGGTGGCATAGACAATTAGATTATATCTCTTGTCATACAGATGAAGAGAGACAGCATAGACAATTAGATTATATCTCTTGTCATACAGATGAAGAGAGGTGGCATAGACAATTAGATTATGTCTCTTGTCATACAGATGAAGAGAGGTGGCATAGACAATTAAATTATATCTCTTGCCATACAGATGAAGAGAGGTGGCATAGACAATTAGATTCTAGTTCAATGTTGAGTATTATGTCTCCCGGTGACTCTTTAATAGAACTAATATTTTACATATGACAATTTCCGTGTCAACAGAATAGACCATGAAGACAGGAGGGAAAATGTATTTTCTAACCTTTGAAAAATACCTTTGTGATGAAATCGTTTCTGTTTTTACTTTTCAAAAATCGGATCTTTATCATAGCATAATAAGACTTTCTCAAATCAGAACCAGATTATATTTTTCTCTCAGAAATAGCGACACTCGAACACGCTTTGACAGTTCATTCGAGTTCGAGACATCGCGTGTCTACTGTATTATATACTAAGCACAATATCGGGACAAAGAAGCTATTGAAAAGTTCTTTAAAAGAACGAGGCTCACCCAGTTATATATGAGGATTGGCATTTTCTCACCTGTGGGAAAACACTGACATGACTGCTTCCTTCCCTAATAGGGAATGCTTGGGCCCTTAAAACTGGGTAACCCCGCCACTTTTTATTGAAGTGTCTGTACCAAGCCAGAGAAGTGAGCGGTCATGAATATTTGTTAACAGGATCGATTTTTCTATTAGATTTTTGAACTGTTCCGACTTTGTTTATATTTTGTTTTTCATTTTTATTAAATTGAATAATTTGTACCTAACTTTGAAAATTTCTCACTAACAATTGCATAGTTGCATTGTGATTTTCTCTTCCTATAGACCTTTTATTCATGGTGTCATTGCGTAACGTGACTGCACCCGTTTTTTGTGTGTTTTTGGTTTTTTTTGGTAACAGAGTCAATTTTACAATTAATATTTTATTGAGAGTCAATTTAATAATAATAATAATAATAATAATAATAATAAAATTCTTTCTGAAATATTTTTTTTCTAAACTAGCTCTTTATCACAATATGAATTTTGCACACATTTCCATTAACCTTAAAGATATGTATTAATTAATTAATTATTGAAGAAGCTAGACGACTGATTATGTCCAAAATTGCAGGATTTCAAATCTGTACAAGAAAAAAAATCATATTTCAACATTTTAAAAATGCAAGCCAACATAAAAAAAAATATGAATGTTTTAAATTTTAAATTTCATTTGACACTTTCCGCCAGGAAATCGATTGTCAAATAAAAAAAATGTTTAAAATTTAAAAATGTATGTCCAAATCCTGTAATTGTTTTATTTTCCACCAATAAATCATTAATAACAGATTATGCAAAAAAAGTATTATGACAACGCTAATTAGCTCGACGAACACTCCTATTGTTTTTATTATTCCCATAACACAAATCAACAGTTTGTTTAAACAATATTTATTTCCTGAGATTTCAGCATACAATTATTCATATATTATATATGAAAAAAGTAATAAAATTTATGTAAATCTGTCAACAGTTGAAATATTAACTTCATCTTTATATTATTTTAAATTCAAGCTTTATTTGCGATTTTTTTATTGCTAATATTATAAATATTTTGGATATACATGTATATACGGTTGCTTGTTTATCGATGCATACAGTGTTACAAGTACAGGGTTGCGGTTATGGTGTTTAACGCCACTTTCGGCAATATTCTAGTTATATAGTAGCGGTCAGTTTTATTGGTGAAGGAAACCGGAATACCCGGACAAAACCACCGAACTGCCGTAATTCAGTGGCAAACTTTATCACATAATGTTGCATTGCGTAGTACATATCTGTAAATATATATTTAAACGTAAATTTAGAAAAACAAAATAATTTCAGTTGGCGAAGGAATTTCAAAAATATCCTAATTACAATTCTTAAAGTAATGTACAAAAAGATATCTCTCATATAAGAAAAATATATTGTAACAATCCAGTCGCATACACCAGATGTGCATTTTTAAATATATGTCAATGCTGAGAACTAGAAAAGCTGAAATTTTTCAAATATATTTCTGTGTACAAAACACTAAACGTTAAGCGATCACAAAGTATAACGAGCACAATCTACAACAGTGTTTACTTGGTATTTATTTAAACATTTATAACTACATATGTAACTACGGTGATGATACCCGTTAGAAATTAACAGGACATCAACAACAGGGTCGCTATTACGGAGATATAGTCAGATAAAAAAAAGAGATATTTCAACACTATTTTCCTAATACCCTCTTGAACTATTTTTGTAAACAGGACAGCAAGACCAGAGTGGTCATTACGGAGATATAGACCGATGAATAAAAAGTAATAATAACACTATCTATCTTGTAATACTTTCTAGGACTATCAGGGCAACAAAAACAAAGTCGTTATCACAGACTTTATATAAATTGTTTTAACAAAATTTCCTGTCATTTTAAATTGGACAGAAATGGATACGATGTATTTGTATATAAACATATCAAATGTACTGTGAAAGATATGAAATCGACGCCATTGTAAAACTGACAACTTCATAAAGAAAAACAAAGATATATTATGCATACTATTTTATTTGTTTTTATATACCTATATACGTTTACGAAAACGGGAAATAATGAATAAAATCATGGAAGCTAGGGTTTCCAGAAATGAGAACCCCGTTTGATCATGTTGCTGTACACACGAAGATTACATTTACAGTTCCTAAATAATGTAATTATTGATAAACCTAAGGGGTTCTCCTCTCTCTGGCATAGGTGACCGTAGACGGTTTTAGCTATCCTGTTTAGGACCTTTAATTTATTACTCCCAAAACTATAAATTATTTGGCTTTCCAATCTTTCATTTTTGAACGTACCTGATGAATGGTTATCCCAGAAACGCGTCATGCGTACTAAATTTGATATCTACGTTTTTACTACAATGCAAATATTTCTTGTTTGGTCACAAGAGAGAAAGAAACTTCATTTACAACTACGGTACTTACAAAACAAAATGTATATAAACATACATGTACAACTATAAAAATAACATAAATGACATAATGTAATGGATAGAAACCATCCAAGATCAAAGGGAAATAAACAAGTAACTATCTTCTCTATATTACAATAATAATTATTGTCTTCATTGAATAAAATGATGCACATGCAGCAATAATTAATTCTGATTGGATGCAGACAAATTCAACAAATGATTTCAAAGTCAACACATACAATTAGACATGGTAAAAATTTGAAGATGTCATTTCTTATTAATTTTACAAATAGCATATATCTATATAATGATAAATTTCTATTATCGTTATTTAATATTTTTCATATAAGAACAAATAATTATAATAGATAATGATTCAGTACAAAAAGGTTACTTATTAGATAATGGTTTTGTATGTAAAGTAGAGGAGATAAAAACCGTGTGCAAAATTTAATATTGAAATACAAGAAACCTCAAAGAGAGCGTGAATGTTATAAGATAGCATTTAATAAACTTAATATATAAATAAGATTGATCGTTGACTGGTTTTTCAGACGTTGTATATATACATATATATTGATTTATTTATTGTGTTTAACGCCAATTTCAGCAATATTCCAGCTATATCATGGCGACCAGTTTTAGTGGTGGAAGAAGCCAGAGAGTACCGACCGACCATAGACAAAGCAACTGGTAAGCTTTATCACTTGCGACTGCGAGTCGAGTGCACAATTTTTTGTAATTTACAAAACCGCGCGCGAACCCACGCCGTATTGGTGATAGGCTTGTATGAGTTGTTAGGTAATCCAACTATCTAACTCATATATATATATTAAATGCAATTAATAATCCATGTTGAATATAACAACATAGATATCTAATTTAGTGTACACGGCCAATTTCTGGAGCAACCTTCATCAGATATACTCATAGTCAACTGGAGAACGAAATAACTTAAAGTACTTAGGGGCAAGAAACCAAAAGCGCCGGACAGGACACTTTAAGTCGACAATGGTAGCCTGCGTCAGAAGACGGGCCGGGATTATGGTGCTTAACGCCACTTTCAACAATATTTCAGTTGTATGGTGGCGGTCAGTTTTACTGGTGGATGAAAGAGGAGAGAGAGAAAAAAAACGATCAGCCTCAAGTCACTGACAAACCTTGTCGCATAATGGTTTATCGGGTACGCCTCGCAATGAGCGGGGTACGAACTCAAAGCTTCCGTAGTGATAGATACTGATTGCATCGCCCTAGGCATGCGAACCTTAGCTTGAATAATAATTAAAGTATTTAGAAACTGTAAAATTAAATTCTAAATATATCTATTAAACCATCTCAGTGCTGAAGCACTGACTACTGAGTGGATGATATCCTCGGTGACCAATAGTCCACCAGCAGAGGTTGTGATAGAGATAACAATGAAAACGTAGGTATCAAATTTATTTGTACGAGCTTTAGAAACAGGTAGGAAAGCGAGCCTTTTGGTGAGTTTTTCTAGTCTGTTTCGAAGAAACGCTTTATTAGGTCATGCTTTATTAGGTCCATGACCTAATAAAACTGAAGTTTAGTTGATTCCCTTTATTAGTACTCAAAATCACACAATTACAGAATAAATCAAATTTATTACATACTATTATTTTCTGTAATAACCTTCATCAGGTACACATACTACTGGACTTTTTATACTCTCGGGACCAGCAGCAGAGGTATAGACCCGAGTGATATCAACCTTCATCAGGTACACAGACTACTGGGCCTTTCATACTCTCGGCACCAGCAGCAGAGGTATAGACCCCTATTATTTTCTGTAATAACCTTCATCAGGTACACAGACTACTGAACTTTTCATACTGTCGGGACCAGCAGCAGAGGTATAGACCCCTATTATTTTCTGTAATAACCTTCATCAGGTACACAGACTACTGGGCCTTTCATACTCTCGGGACCAGCAGCAGAGGTATAGACCCCTATTATTTTCTGTAATAACCTTCATCAGGTACACAGACTACTGAACTTTTCATGCTGTCGGGACCAGCAGCAGAGGTATAGACCCCTATTATTTTCTGTAATAACCTTCATCAGGTACACAGACTACTGGGCCTTTCATACTCTCGGGGCCAGCAGCAGAGGTATAGACCCGAGTGATAGCAATACAGACGTAGATATCTAATTTAATACACACGATGCGTTTACAACATAATAAGACTACACTATATATGATTTCTATATTTATGTAAAGTTATACTGCCGTTATTACATATAAAAAACATATTTACTTATTCAATTAACCCTGTAATATAGCCATATTTCATTGTCAGTACCAGATATACTAATATATATATACTAATGTTATTGATTGACTATTACACTTGCTCGCCTCTCACTAGTGACGTACAAGTTAGATGTGTGCTGAACTTGTTTATGTCAGCATGGAAAGCAGGAACTGTTTATGCTTCATGAGTTCCTGAATTCACCGTCGTTTTTTTTAAATTCTGTTCGCATTGCTCAAATTTTAGTTTTCTGTGTATGATTTGTATCTTTAAATCTTTCTTCCGGGAACATACCAACGCTATTTTGGTTTTCTCTGAAAATGTTACTTTGTCCAATACCAGCCGTTGGTCATAAGCATTATTTTATATACGGCCCAATTGCAAGAGATACGATATTGTAGAGAGAAAATCATATGTTCATAAATAACAAATTGCAATCAAACTCCACGAGGAATAAATTCAACAATAAGGAAACGAACTATTCATCAATGTAGACAGGAAAACTTTAAGATACCCGGATGACAATCAGAAGCCGTAAATTGAAGAAGAACAGATAATACAATGATCAAGCTAAAGAAAAAGAACAACCAATGATCATCTAGTAATTGGACTTAGAACAACATGTCCAGTCAGTGCCTGGATTTGTGAGTTCGAATACCGCGTAGTGTGAGGTGTACTCGATACAACTTTATGTGATAACGTGTGCCAGTGTCTTGCGGCAGGCTGTAGGTTTGCTATGGGTACTCCCGTTTCCTCCATCAACAAAACTGACCACCACGATATAACTGAAATATTGTTGAAAGTGGCGTTAAACATCATAACCCTAACCCTTAAATATGACCAATCTTATTTAGACTACTATATTCTGCACGACTGCTCAACACATAACACAAACTATCAGTTGGAAAACGAAATCTAAATAGCAAGTATTGAAACCTTACAACATAAACAGACATGCAAAAATGCAGAACAGCAATGAAAACGCTGTTCTTTCATTTGAACGTATGTCTAACTCATAACGTTGAATAACATCTCATGTTCATTTACAGCCATATGCTTTCTTAATAAATGTATCACAAAATTAAACAGTAAAATCTTTAATTAATGTCTGTAATTAATTAAATGTGTTATCTTCTGTTTTTTATATTTGTCTATAAAAGCCCATTTTCTGCTATAGCTATTGGAGATATTCACTAGTAGAAGATTTGTTATGTCAGCAGAACATTTTACTATTTGACATCATCATGTTATATAGATAGACTTGCTGTTATCTAGATCTGAGAAGTCGTTAAACACTAACTGTAGATTTGTATGATATGAAAACATAACAATAACAATACAATACCATATGCAAGTAAACAGACATGTTGCTCGTAAATATTGTTGGGTCCCATTGGAAAAATCAAAGTCATTGTTGTCTTCCTAGTACAATCTGTCACGTTTTAGGTTAAGACGAAGAAACAGTTGAAGCATGAGAAGGGTTCTTATTTTTTTGTAATGTCAATTATGTTGTGCTTCTCTTGTGTTGTTAAGCATGTCTATGATTGGAAAAGTCGAATTAGGAGAACACAAGTCTGAAGACTTTATCAAAGGAACACAAACCGGATAAAAGAACAAAAACTAAAAAGTTCAGCAAAACAAATGAACAAAAGCACTGCCAATACGAGCTGCCAAATAAAAAAGAAGGTGAAATCATGTCCTTCCTGGCTATTGTATTGTCTGGAAAATCAAGAATGGTCAACCAAGAGACACTTGCAATATTGGGCATAAGACACAGAACGGAGACAAACGAAACAACAAGAACACAACAGAGAAAACTAAAACAATGAGAAACATGGATCCCTCCAATAGAATGGGTGAAACATGGATCCCTCCAATAGAATGGGTGAAACATGGATCCCTCCAATAGAATGGGTGTGATTCCAGGTTCGCGCGAAAGGTGAGCAATTTTTATTGATGACACACTCAGCATTACACATTATCTAGTCCTGTAAATGTCTTGTCAATGGTAGAGGAGAGGGAGATAAGATCTACGTAAATTAAGCTTCCCAAATGGCTGTGTCCATCACCACGGAAGGAATGCGCCTTTTGGGCACTACATTAATAAGGCTTTTATACATTTGATGCAGATTATAAATGTCGTTATATTCTAATAAAACAAAAAGTTAGAGTAAACCGAAGGGATAATCCAGAGAAACTGGCAACAAGACGAGGACAAAAAAATATACAAGACAATATGTGTTGGACACCACAATACGCAAACAAACACAAATAACGGAAATAAGACATGAACCCTCCTACAACAATGTGTGATCTGTTACATGTGTATGTACTGTAGAAATAATATGTATACCCCCTACATTCGTATTCTAATACATTTAACCATTATAATATAACAAAATAAAATAAAAAGCAAAAAAACTACCACATCACCAGAACAATTCCAAAATCAAATATCAAAATCGTAAAAAGAGGCCCAATCGATACCCCTGATACAAAAAATTCACAACCTCTCACTTTCCTGGCTTGCTACAGGCACTTCAATAAAAATACAAAACCTCTCACTTTCCTGGCTTGCTACAGGCACTTCAATGAAAATACACAACCTCTCACTTTCCTGGCTTGCTACAGGCACTTCAATAAAAATACACAACCTCTGACTTTCCTGGCTTGCTACAGGCACTTCAATAAAAATACACAACCTCTCACTTTCCTGGCTTGCTACAGGCACTTCAATAAAAATACACAACCTCTCACTTTCCTGGCTTGCTACAGGCTCTTCAATAAAAATACACAACCTCTCACTTTCCTGGCTTGCTACAGGTACTTCAATAAAAATACACAACCTCTCACTTTCCTGGCTTGCTACAGGCACTTCAATTAAAATACACAGCCTCTCACTTTCCTGGCTTGCTACAGCACTTCAATAAAAATACACAACCTCTCACTTTCCTGGCTTGCTACAGGCACTTCAATGAAAATACACAACCTCTCACTTTCCTGGCTTGCTACAGGCACTTCAATAAAAATACACAACCTCTGACTTTCCTGGCTTGCTACAGGCACTTCAATAAAAATACACAACCTCTCATTTTCCTGGCTTGCTACAGGCACTTCAATAAAAATACACAACCTCTCACTTTCCTGGCTTGCTACAGGCACTTCAATAAAAATACACAACCTCTCACTTTCCTGGCTTGCTACAGGCTCTTCAATAAAAATACACAACCTCTCACTTTCCTGGCTTGCTACAGGTACTTCAATAAAAATACACAACCTCTCACTTTCCTGGCTTGCTACAGGCACTTCAATTAAAATACACAGCCTCTCACTTTCCTGGCTTGCTACAGCACTTCAATAAAAATACACAACCTCTCACTTTCCTGGCTTGCTACAGGCACTTCAATAAAAATACACAACCTCTCACTTTCCTGGCTTGCTACAGGCACTTCAATAAAAATACACAACCTCTCACTTTCCTGGCTTGCTACAGGCACTTCAATAAAAATACACAACCTCTCACTTTCCTGGCTTGCTACAGAAACTTCAATAAAAATACACAACCTCTCACTTTCCTGGCTTGCTACAGGTACTTCAATAAAAATACACAACCTCTCACTTTCCTGGCTTGCTACAGGCACTTCAATAAAAATACACAACCTCTCACTTTCCTGGCTTGCTACAGGCACTTCAATAAAAATACACAACCTCTCACTTTCCTGGCTTGCTACAGGCACTTCAATAAAAATACACAACCTCTCACTTTCCTGGCTTGCTACAGGCACTTCAATAAAAATACACAACCTCTCACTTTCCTGGCTTGCTACAGGCACTTCAATAAAAATACACAGCCTCTCACTTTCCTGGCTTGCTACAGGCACTTCAATAAAAATACAAAACCTCTCACTTTCCTGGCTTGCTACAGGCACTTCAATAAAAATACACAACCTCTGACTTTCCTGGCTTGCTACAGGCACTTCAATAAAAATACACAGCCTCTCACTTTCCTGGCTTGCTACAGGCACTTCAATTAAAATACACAACCTCTCACTTTCCTGGCTTGCTACAGGCACTTCAATAAAAATACACAACCTCTCACTTTCCTGGCTTGCTACAGGCACTTCAATAAAAATACACAACCTCTCACTTTCCTGGCTTGCTACAGGCACTTCAATAAAAATACACAACCTCTCACTTTCCTGGCTTGCTACAGGCACTTCAATAAAAATACACAACCTCTCACTTTCCTGGCTTGCTACAGGCACTTCAATAAAAATACACAACCTCTCACTTTCCTGGCTTGCTAGAGGCACTTCAATAAAAATACACAACCTCTCACTTTCCTGGCTTGCTACAGGCACTTCAATGAAAATACACAACCTCTCACTTTCCTGGCTTGCTACAGGCACTTCAATGAAAATACACAACCTCTCACTTTCCTGGCTTGCTACAGGCACTTCAATAAAAATACACAGCCTCTCACTTTCCTGGTTTGCTACAGGCACTTCAATTAAAATACACAACCTCTCACTTTCCTGGCTTGCTACAGGCACTTCAATAAAAAGAGATTATATTACATCGATGTTATATTTGTTCAAGTCGGATACATGTACTTAAATGAATTGTTGACGATAGTAGTCATTTTTACTTGCTTGTGTGATGTTATTATTGACTCCCAGTATTCGTTCTGTTCCTTTACTTGTGTGACAAATTCATACTTATTTTTTTCTTCTTATATGCTACATGTTTTGTGTGAGGTACTGTGATGTTCAATTCGACTTCCGGTGTAAACTAGGATCCATTCGAAATCACGTTTGATTTTTATCATGGTTTTCTTTTATGGTATTTTTGGTATACGGAGTTTTAAATAGATTAGATACGTAGAAATATATAGATTGATTGAACTTCCAACCAATGTTTTTATTTGTTGGAGTTTGTGTGGAATCAATTCTTCAAAACTCGAATAATCACAACTTTGAAGTCATTTGGTACTTTATTTGTTTTGGGTTTTTTCCGTTGTTTCTGGTGTTGTATTATGTTGAGTCTAAATCATGATTTATTGAAATTGTAACTACATTTATTAACCTTTTAAATTTTTAATTACAATAAATATGTATTATGATAATATTAATATCTTTGATGCTTGGCACGATTCGATAGAAGTTTAAAATTGACATTGAAAAATAACTTGAAAAACATTTTTTCGTCAATGGTTAATATTTCATAACGCTTAAGGAAACTGGAGCGATATTAATTACTACTATACAAGCCTACCAAACATAACAATAGTAGCACTTGTTTATATTGTATATAGTTTAATCTGTTCATTTCTTTGTGATTTCTCTGTATATGTGCTATGCACTGTCAGTTTGAGAAATAAAGATTTAGAAAAAATATATGAAAGCTTCACTTATTTATTATGATAAAATATGATAAAATATCTAAATGAGATTATTGAGAATATATTTACCATTAAGCGATATAAAAAAATATAATTGAATAAATAATTAAAACAAACAAATTTGTATATTTGGAATAATAATTTTCATAAAAATTCCCACGAGTAGGAAGTTTATCTGTCGTGTAATTTTCAGTTGTATATTATTTTGTGATTATACCAGTTTTGAAGAATTGCTTGTTTTATTATTTAACTTTATTTATTTATTTTTTTATTTCTACTTTTTTTTGGGGCAATCTCCTGATATGTAACTTGTCTTTTTCTTACTTGAAATACATACATATATATACATATAAGGATAGCTTTGTGGCGTTTTTATTATTTTTTTTAACGCAATAGCAATGAAAATTATATAACAAAATCTGCAAATTAGAGCACAAGTTCATTTTAAACAAGATTATCAAAATTAAGCAGCGTAGCATTATCAAGTCGATGAACTCCCTGATATTCAGTCATATGGATGAATTGCTTGTTTTTGATTAGTCAATTGTCGCTGTTGGAGGGGTCGCACTTCGCAGAAGGGAATCTAAACATTAACATTTCTTTCTGTATCCAGGGGTCCCATGTGGGTCAATGAATATTAAACCATCTTTATAAATTCTGCAAATTGTATCCTCGTATTTTTTTAAGCTATGATAATTTATGCTTTCAACAAGGTGTAAAGTCATGACTTTAGATAAATTCCTTAATAATCGTTTGCATAAACATAAACAATTTCAAAATGTCAGTTAGTATGACACAATATTAAAATCAGTTTAACAAACACGTACCATTAAAGTGTATTTTATTGATAGTACATTTTCTTTATTAGCAGGTTCAATGACTAAGAAATGACAAGGAAAAAATCATAAATAGAGAAAACTCAGGCTTTTTCGACTTTCTATTTGTTGAATAAATAAATTAATTATGCATAGAAATCAAAATGCCAAAATATTTTTTTCTTCAAGAAAAAAAGATTTACGAGATTTTTTACAGAAAAAAATGTCTCTTTTTTTAAATTTTAATATGCATTCTACATCAATTTACATCAGTGATATCAACATTATATGTAAAATGTTAACTGTAGCAATTATTGATATAATTTAATTAACCCCCCCCAAAAAACTTTTCACAAAGGAAATATCTATATCGTATATCTCTACATAATAAAAACGTAGATATCAAATTTAGTGCGCACGACGCGTCATAGAATATCCTTCATCAGGTACACTCAAAATCGAAATATTAGTACAATATTATTTAGCATTAAAATGAATTAAATCTCCATAAGAATTGAAAATGACCCAAGAAATTGAGTTGACCCCCGTTTTAGTGTGATTCGCATTGCTCTGTCTTTAGTTTACTGTGTAATGTTTTGTAGAACGTTGTTTTCTCTTTTTTTTATTTTTGCCATTGTTTTGTCTGTCCTTCAATCTATGGCTTTTCATTACCCCTTTGGTATCTTCAAACTTTTCATACATATTCCAGATATACAGTTCATATTCCAGATATACAGTTCATATTCCAGATATACAGTTCATATTCCAGATATACAGTTCATATTCCAGATATACAGTTCATATTCCAGATATACAGTTCATATTCCAGATATACAGTTCATATTCCAGATATACAGTTCATATTCCAGATATACAGTTCATATTCCAGATATACAGTTCATATTCCAGATATACAGTTCATATTCCAGATATACAGTTCATATTCCAGATATACAGTTCATATTCCAGATATACAGTTCATATTCCAGATATACAGTTCATATTCCAGATATACAGTTCATATTCCAGATATACAGTTCATATTCCAGATATACAGTTCATATTCCAGATATACAGTTCATATTCCAGATATACAGTTCATATTCCAGATATACAGTTCATATTCCAGATATACAGTTCATATTCCAGATATACAGTTCATATTCCAGATATACAGTTCATATTCCAGATATACAGTTCATATTCCAGATATACAGTTCATATTCCAGATATACAGTTCATATTCCAGATATACAGTTCATATTCCAGATATACAGTTCATATTCCAGATATACAGTTCATATTCCAGATATACAGTTCATATTCCAGATATACAGTTCATATTCCAGATATACAGTTCATATTCCAGATATACAGTTCATATTCCAGATATACAGTTCATATTCCAGATATACAGTTCATATTCCAGATATACAGTTCATATTCCAGATATACAGTTCATATTCCAGATATACAGTTCATATTCCAGATATACAGTTCATATTCCAGATATACAGTTCATATTCCAGATATACAGTTCATATTCCAGATATACAGTTCATATTCCAGATATACAGTTCATATTCCAGATATACAGTTCATATTCCAGATATACAGTTCATATTCCAGATATACAGTTCATATTTCAGATATACAGCTCATATTCCAGATGGTAAAGCTTAAAATCTGGAAATCAGGAAAGATAGAGTATGTGTAAGCACAAAAGACTACATAAAAATGGAGATAAGATCCACTCCTGGATTGGGTTGTACACACCTTATTTAAATTTAAGTGTCAAGTAAGACTTAATTTACATTGAAGGTTTAATTGAGACTTGAATTTAATTGACGTTTGTGAAACCCAGTCCAGGAATATATTTCAACAATATTTCAGTTATATTGTGGCGGTCAAATTAATTGGTGGAAAAAACGGAGTACCCGTAGAAAACCACCGACCTGTCGCAAGTCACTGACAAACTTGATTGCATAATGTTGTATCGAGTATATTTTGCCATAAGGTACCTGGTCATAATAAGCGAGGTCATGATTTTAAGCATTTCTAAATACATTTTTATTTTTAAAACAACATATAGACAATGTGTTCGTTCATATTTATATAACTATATTATGCGGATGAACCTAAATGTTACCTGAAAAAATCAATTAATTCGCAATTTTACCATATACGAAGTAACTGGTTTTGTTTATAATCTGCCTGGTTATAATGAAACTTAATTCGATCATATTAATGAAATATATTACATATGCACTGATGTTTTCATAGGAACTGCCCAGTACATGAACACGATGTTCGGTTCGTCTTTACCTCTAATTGGTTGTAGTCTTATTTACGTTATTTGGTGTATTTACGTATAGTGTTGTCCAACACATATTGTGTTGTGTTTTTGTTTTGTTTGTCTTTGTCTTGTCTATGTTGCCGGTTTCTCTGGATTGTATATGAAATATATAATTTATTTGTACGAGTTTCAGAAACAAGTAAAAAAGCAAGCCCGGGGCGAGCTTTTCTGTCCTGTTTCGCAGCGAGTGTCAATTGATTTTATATTTATCCTGACAATGTACGTATATTGTGTTTATCCTGCAATATCAAAAAGTCCGAAACAACTGTCTGAAAATAGTTGAAACAAGCGTCGTTCTAATCGTTTTCAATGGTGTCATCTGTGACGTCAGCATTTATACTGATACCGTTTCTTTCTGTCGCTCTACATGAATCAGGTACCATAAATGCTTTATTAGGTCCATGACCTTATAACACTGAAGTTTATTTGACCCCCTTTATTAGTTCTGAAAATCAAACAAATGCAGGATAAAATACCATGTCCAAACAACAAGGTCCTTCAGTATATGCATTCGCTTGAATTGAGGACAACGTACTCTATGTTGTTGTTGTTGTTTTTGTTCGGGGGGGGGGCTGTTATTACGTTTAAGTTGCGAGCAACGTACTTTGTGTTGTTTTTTTGGCTGTTATTACATGTCTTTCTTTCAGCTGTACCTTTGTGTTGTTTTTTTTGGCTGTTATTACATGTCTTTCTTTCAGCTGTACCTTTGTGTTGTTTTTTTTGGCTGTTATTACATGTCTTTCTTTCAGCTGTACCTTTGTGTTGTTTTTTTTGGCTGTTATTACATGTCTTTCTTTCAGCTGTACCTTTGTGTTGTTTTTTTTGGCTGTTATTACATGTCTTTCTTTCAGCTGTACCTTTGTGTTGTTTTTTTTAGCTGTTATTACATGTCTTTCTTTCAGCTGTACCTTTGTGTTGTTTTGTTTTGGCTGTTATTACATGTCTTTCTTTCAGCTGTACCTTTGTGTTGTTTTTTTTGGCTGTTATTACATGTCTTTCTTTCAGCTGTACCTTTGTGTTGTTTTTTTTGGCTGTTATTACATGTCTTTCTTTCAGCTGTACCTTTGTGTTGTTTTTTTTAGCTGTTATTACATGTCTTTCTTTCAGCTGTACCTTTGTGTTGTTTTGTTTTAGCTGTTATTACATGTCTTTCTTTCAGCTGTACCTTTGTGTTGTTTTGTTTTGGCTGTTATTACATGTCTTTCTTTCAGCTGTACCTTTGTGTTGTTTTTTTTAGCTGTTATTACATGTCTTTCTTTCAGCTGTACCTTTGTGTTGTTTTTTTTAGCTGTTATTACATGTCTTTCTTTCAGCTGTACCTTTGTGTTGTTTTGTTTTGGCTGTTATTACATGTCTTTCTTTCAGCTGTACCTTTGTGTTGTTTTTTTTAGCTGTTATTACATGTCTTTCTTTCAGCTGTACCTTTGTGTTGTTTTTTTAGCTGTTATTACATGTCTTTCTTTCAGCTGTACCTTTGTGTTGTTTTTTTAGCTGTTATTACATGTCTTTCTTTCAGCTGTACCTTTGTGTTGTTTTGTTTTGGCTGTTATTACATGTCTTTCTTTCAGCTGTACCTTTGTGTTGTTTTTTTTGGCTGTTATTACATGTCTTTCTTTCAGCTGTACCTTTGTGTTGTTTTGTTTTAGCTGTTATTACATGTCTTTCTTTCAGCTGTACCTTTGTGTTGTTTTGTTTTAGCTGTTATTACATGTCTTTCTTTCAGCTGTACCTTTGTGTTGTTTTGTTTTTGCTGTTATTACATGTCTTTCTTTCAGCTGTACCTTTGTGTTGTTTTGTTTTGGCTGTTATTACATGTCTTTCTTTCAGATGTACCTTTGTGTTGTTTTTTAGCTGTTATTACATGTCTTTCTTTCAGCTGTACCTTTGTGTTGTTTTGTTTTGGCTGTTATTACATGTCTTTCTTTCAGCTGTACCTTTGTGTTGTTTTGTTTTAGCTGTTATTACATGTCTTTCTTTCAGCTGTACCTTTGTGTTGTTTTGTTTTGGCTGTGATTACATGTCTTTCTTTCAGCTGTACCTTTGTGTTGTTTTTTTTGGCTGTTATTACATGTCTTTCTTTCAGCTGTACCTTTGTGTTGTTTTGTTTTAGCTGTTATTACATGTCTTTCTTTCAGCTGTACCTTTGTGTTGTTTTGTTTTAGCTGTTATTACATGTCTTTCTTTCAGCTGTACCTTTGTGTTGTTTTGTTTTTGCTGTTATTACATGTCTTTCTTTCAGCTGTACCTTTGTGTTGTTTTGTTTTGGCTGTTATTACATGTCTTTCTTTCAGCTGTACCTTTGTGTTGTTTTTTAGCTGTTATTACATGTCTTTCTTTCAGCTGTACCTTTGTGTTGTTTTGTTTTGGCTGTTATTACATGTCTTTCTTTCAGCTGTACCTTTGTGTTGTTTTTTAGCTGTTATTACATGTCTTTCTTTCAGCTGTACCTTTGTGTTGTTTTGTTTTGGCTGTTATTACATGTCTTTCTTTCAGCTGTACCTTTGTGTTGTTTTTTAGCTGTTATTACATGTCTTTCTTTCAGCTGTACCTTTGTGTTGTTTTGTTTTGGCTGTTATTACATGTCTTTCTTTCAGCTGTACCTTTGTGTTGTTTTGTTTTGGCTGTTATTACATGTCTTTCTTTCAGCTGTACCTTTGTGTTGGTTTTTTAGCTGGTTTTACATGTCTTTCTTTCAGCTGTACCTTTGTGTTGTTTTTTTAGCTGTTATTACATGTCTTTCTTTCAGCTGTACCTTTGTGTTGTTTTGTTTTAGCTGTTATTACATGTCTTTCTTTCAGCTGTACCTTTGTGTTGTTTTTTTAGCTGTTATTACATGTCTTTCTTTCAGCTGTACCTTTGTGTTGTTTTTTGGCTGTTATTACATGTCTTTCTTTCAGCTGTACCTTTGTGTTGTTTTTTGGCTGTTATTACATGTCTTTCTTTCAGCTGTACCTTTGTGTTGTTTTTTGGCTGTTATTACATGTCTTTCTTTCAGCTGTACTTTACTTTATGGCTACCTTTAATGGTCAAATTGTTATTGTCCTCCATAAGTGTATGTATTGTCACAAACTACAATAGTTTATATGACAAACACATACTTGTTTTTTGTGACCGATGCAGAGAAGCACTTTCATTTATGATAATGTATTCATCATAACAATGAAAATACATGTTTTCATTCCAAGATAATTACCAAGATAATTTTCTTTTAGCACATCGTAAGACGATTCTTGAATTTAAGCGACATCACAAATCTTAAATCATCTCCAAACAAAAATTATAATGTGTAACCAGTTTTAGATTGAATTGATGTGTACACAGTTTTATGATGCCAGTTTTAGTTTTTAGCGTTTCGTAATTGCTATAATTAGTATTTACTCAGAAAGACGCCATTCTTTTGTTGTTACTGTCTTAATTCTTTTATTTTTGGTCATTAGCTTATCTGCATAGCTGTTTTCTGTTTCTTTATTAACTGGTTTTACAACATTGCACTTTTTAATATGTATTTCTTTTAATAAAAATCTGAAATTAACACCATTTAATTTGGAAGCACTTTCGAAAATCCTGACAACATATTTTTGTGAAAAAAAACATTAATAAGTTTGACACATTTGCAAGAATTCCGCCATTTTACATGCCAGATCAAACAACTGGTTCCCTGTTATATATGAGCTAACCCGTTTAATCTTTGACATTGGCATTAGTAAGAAACATTCTTACAAAATGTATGAAAACATGCCTTCTGTCTTTCATTTCACTCAATGAACTTTAGTCAACATTTGGACTTGTGTCTCTGAGTTTTGCCCTAATTTTAATTCCAGTTTGCTTTGTGAAATGCTAAACTTTTTGGAAACTTCGTTAATCAAAATTTGAATCAAATATAGATTTAACACAGTTTGAATTGATTGATGTGGTCTGTGAACTACTCAGACTGATGTTTGATATTATTTTCCCAGGAAGTTGATTGGTTTGATTTTTGGTGCTTAACGCCACTTTCAATAATATTTCAGCTATATCATGGCGACCAGTTTTAGTGGTGGAAGAAGCCGGAGTAACCGGAGAGAATCACTGATTATGGGCAAGCAACTGGATCATCACAATGCTCTATGAAGCTAAGGAACATTTATGTAAATGTAGTTCGTGTCTGTTCGTCCCCATGCACGTGATGATTGCCATTTTACTCAGACATGGAAAACACTTGCATGACCACATCATTTCACTATAAGGATATATTTCGGCCTATTAATATAGCTTAGCCATGCTACCTTTTATTGATGTGTCTGTGCCTGTGCCAAGCCAGGAAAGTGACCGGTCATGTATTGATGTGTCTGTGCCAAGCCAGGAAAGTGACCGGTCATGTATTGATGTGCCTGTGCCAAGCCAGGAAAGTGACCGGTCATGTATTGATGTGTCTGTGCCAAGCCAGGAAAGTGACCGGTCATGTATCGATGTGCATGTGCCAAGCCAGGAAGGTGACCGGTCATGTATTGATGTGCCTGTGCCAAGCCAGGAAAGTGACCGGTCATGTATTGATGTGCATGTGCCAAGCCAGGAAAGTGACCGGTCATGTATTGATGTGCCTGTGCCAAGCCAGGAAAGTGACCGGTCATGTATTGATGTATCTGTGCCAAGCCAGGAAAGTGACCGGTCATGTATTGATGTGTCTGTGCCAAGCCAGGAAAGTGACCGGTCATGTATTGATGTACCTGTGCCAAGCCAGGAAAGTGACCGGTCATGTATTGATGTATCTGTGCCAAGCCAGGAAAGTGACCGGTCATGTATTGATGTGCCTGTGCCAAGCCAGGAAAGTGACCGGTCATGTATTGATGTATCTGTGCCAAGCCAGGAAAGTGACCGGTCATGTATTGATGTGCCTGTGCCAAGCCAGGAAAGTGACCGGTCATGTATATGCTTGTTAAGAGGTATCGAATTTGCATCTTTCTACTATTTTTGTATTGGATTGTGCTCCGCCAGTATTTATACACCATTGTAGAGTTAGTGTTATGGTGTTTAACGGCACTACCAACAATATGTCAGTTATATCGTTGCACCATTGTAGTATATTTCTTGCATTTAGTATAAAAGTGAGTCATCTCTAGTAAATGAATATTCATAGATATAAATGAACTGTATTTTAGTTAATTAAATAATATCTTTAGACTTTAAA
Organism: Bathymodiolus septemdierum; assembly: GCA_963383655.1. Lineage (NCBI taxonomy): Eukaryota > Metazoa > Mollusca > Bivalvia > Mytilida > Modiolidae > Bathymodiolus > Bathymodiolus septemdierum. The sequence goes on from OY726529.1 coordinate 65,128,054, forward strand.
AGACCACGTGAGCTTATTTGATCATCTCCCTTTCATAGCGTGGGTAAGGGACATAATTAACTAATGTTTTCCTCTCATTACTTTGTAAACGGGTATCATATATTAGGATTGCGTGGCTGATACAATGGAAGAAGCTAAAACACCATGCAAATGGTATGTCTTAATAGATCTATAATTAAATCTTATCAACTTATCCCAGATGTCACAAAGAATGTCTTAGTAATGAAAACGTAAATATTAAGTTAAGTGCGCACGACGAGTTTATGGAATAAAGTTCATCAGGTAGTCTCAAAATCCAAAGGTTGGAAAGCCAAATAATTTTAAAGGTCTTGGGAGCAAGTAAACCAAAGATTATAAACAATTCGCCAAAATCTGCCAAGGTCACCTATGCATAAACAAGATCATTTAACTTTCTTTTATTAGAAAAGTCCTAATTATTATAATTATTTTTTCTGTAGGATATAAGCATTACGATTGGTCATGTGAAATGGGATGGTCTACAATGGACTATGGCATGTTGTTAGAAAGTCTAATCGAGTAGTTGTAGATAATTAATTTAAGGAGAAAGAATCAATAAGCTATCAACATTAAAAGATATTCATGGTCTTCGTGAAAGACCAGATTTAATAAAACATCGGACAAGTGACGACATTGTCATGGTATCTAAAATGTATGACATGTCGCTAGAAAGTCTAATCGACTAGTTGTTGACGATTACATTAAGGATTCAAAAACATTTAGCTATATAATGGCGACCAGTTTTAGTGGTGAAAGAAGCCGGGGTACCCGGAGAGAACCAATGACCATGGACATGCAACTGGTAAGCTTTATCACTTGCGGCTGCGAGTCGAGTGCACCCTTTTTGTAGCAAAGCCTGGCCCGATCCCACGCCGTATTGGTAATAGACTTCTATGAAGTGTTAGGTAATCCAAATACCTAACTCATTGAACCAACCGGGGCCTGTGGTCTTCGTGAGAGACCAGAATTAATAGATAGGTATGGAATAAAATATTTACATAATCAGATGGCATTCGTTTAAATAATGTCTACATGTTAATTCGGAATATTAAAGAGGAATATCAATTAGCGGAACAAGTTCGTGCATGGTAACCCGAAATAACAAAATATTACCAGTAAAACAAAACAAAATATAAAAAATAGCAATAGATCGGAGGACAAGACCTGCCACAACCCAAATCGACAGTGAGAACAAGAGCATTGCAAGGGTTTGTATCTTCTTCTTCATGAACGATACTCATCAAGTAAAATGACCACATGGATATTTATGTCATTTGAAAACGTGATAGATCACACAATAATCAAAAACAAATAAATACAACAAAATGATAAACAGAAACTACTATGGTGAAAAGAAAAGGTGGAATATACGAAAGTGGTAATCAAAGCTATAATTCGAAGGACAGTCAATACAATGGCCAAAAGAAAAAAAAGGATAAAGATTATCTGTAAAACTAAAGATTGAGCAACAGGAACCCAACTAAAAACCAGGATTGAATTTAGGTGCCCCGGAAGGATGGTAGTTTCTGCTTGACATGTGGAATCCCTCCTGCTACTCTTGTTACAACCCAACCCGGTCATAAGTCTTAAATGAAGAAAGGACCGGATTATGATCAGGATAAACGGAATATATCCGTGGTCATTTGTGACACAGATATTCCGTAACAGTTACCCAGATCATGGTGGAGACCGTAAAACCAATGAGTGTCAAAATGAGAATGATGAAACGAACGTCATTTTTATTAGACATTCCTTTACCTACCCTAGCGCATTACTGTATATGATTTGATTTGATTTGATTTGATGCTTGGCGCTTAACGCCACTTTCAGCAATATTTCAGCTATATCATGGCGACCAGTTTTAGTGGTGGAAGAAGCCGGAGTACCCGGACAGAACCACCGACCATGGGCAAGCAACTGGTAAGCTTTATCACTTGCGGCTGCGAGTCGAGTGCACCCTTTTTGTAATTTACAAAGCCGGGCGCGAACCCACGCCGTATTGGTGATAGGCTTGTTTGAGTTGTTAGATAATCCAACTACCTAACTCGTTGAGCCAAGATATGAGAAGAGGAAATCGACATATAGAAATCTAAATAAGGAGTGAAAGAAACTGTTAAGAAAGGGTTAGCTTCTCCTGAATGTTCTTGTCAAATTCGTTGCTGTCACGTTAAGGCCTAATTGATCAAATAGGGCCCATGTAACTGGCTTAACACGGTCACTTTTTACTTAGGTTCCTATGCAAAGCCAGGAAAGTGAGCGGTCATATATTTGTGTGTTAGGGGTGTCGATTTTTCCTCTTTTACGATTTCGATATATGAGTTAAGAATTGTTCAGATAATGTGGTATTTTGTGTTTTTCATTTTCTTATTTATGCATACTAAGCTATTTTTTCATGCGCATGTCTATAACCAAGACGTTGGCATTGGGGAATGTTTTCATATAAACATACATGTGTAATGTTATACATTGAATACGAGTTAACAAAAACTCCTTTAAAGGGTATATTTTAACTTTGTAAAACGAGATTCTTGCTACTTTCAAATGAAGGACATAGAGGCCATTACAATATAAGATACTTGTAAAACAAATTTTTAAACAACAGAACAAACAAAACAGAGAAATAAATATAACAAAACGGAAATACTAAATGCAATATATTCTATAAACCTATCAATAGTTTTCATGTTAAGGGCAGATCAAAAAGCAACACGAGTCCATTAAAATTAAATGTATTTATAAATTCTGAGATTTTTAAGTTTTAGCAATTGCTTAAACTTTTAAACTACTGGTATCTTGTTTCAACGTTTTAATTATTATGGGCTGTTAATGTCGGTATTTTAATAAACAATTGATGATGCCATTAAGCGGTTAAATACTATGGCAGTTATTAATTTTTTAATGCTTGTTCATTTTTGAAGAAGCCATAAAAATCCTATTTATTTACAAGTGATGTTAATACAGCAACATGTGTTATCAGGAATATAAAATCACGGGTGAACCAGTTAAAATGTTATCATTATACCTTATAGAAAAGGAAGGAGGGTTCCGATGGCATGTCTTATATATCTTAAGCGGTTATTCAAGTAAGCATGTCCGAATGTAGTTTTATTTTCAATGTAAATGCATATAGTAATCAGAATTATGATCATCTAAATTATTTTTCCCCAATAAATTATTTCGGAAACATAATTTGAGTACACACTATTTAAAAATTGCAAAACACTCCTTTATAGCCTCGCTTGGATATATGGGAATTCCCCTTCTCTAAACTATGCAAATTATATGTTAGAAAATTGGGTGGATGACAGTGTATGCAGGTTTTGAAGGTTTTATGATCTTTTAAGGATAATATACTTGTATAGACAGTATTATTACGTGTCAGGAGGGGGGTGATATATAACTAAATCTTTTATTTCAAAATTTATAACAATTTTCTCATTTTAAAACTTAATTAGAGCGTATCTTTAATTTAAAATTAAGTTTTCATTGAATTTTGTAACATCAAGTTATATTGGACATTACTATGACATGTAATTTCGCGCCTATTCACGTTGCTGTAATTTTGTTCAGAACGCCTCCTGGCTGATTATTTAATCAAGGTCTCATAAAATAGGAATTCTGTCTTCAAAATATGTTGGTCCATTCTTACGTGTCATGCGCAATAAATTTGATATCTACGTTTTCATGAATGAATTTAATAAAATTCAATATATATTTTCCTTTTATTTGTATGAGATTTGTCTCAAGGAAATAGAAAAAAAAATATCACGTGCTTAAATATAGCTTAAAAAGAGCCAGCAAAAGATTAATGTTCAATTAAAGTCTGACACAAACCCACTGATAATTCAACAGGACTTTCCTGAAATACTTTTAGAAAAATAGATAAGCTCACCAATATATATATACGTCTGAAAATTAAACCAAACAGTGTTAGAATTAGATTTTTGAGCTGTCAAATTTTTGTTCTTCCCTCGACGGGATTTGAACTCACACCATTGATACACTGCAGCACCAATCGCCGTGATCAAATGGTAGTTGGATTTGCAACTACCTATGTAATCAGCAGCTATCGCCACTAACGTTGTGAGTTCGAAACCCGCTAAGACGAGTTGTACTCGATACAACATTACGTGATAAAAATTGTCAGTGACTTACGGCAAGTTGGTTGTTTTCTCCGGGTATTCCGGTTTCCTCCACCAATAAAACTGACCGCCACGATAGCCCTGAAATATTGTTTAATGTTGCGCTAAACACCATAAATAATCCTAACCATAATCTATGCAACGCTACACAGGAAAAAAAAGATCGAGCAACACGACCCCAGTAAAATCCGGGGGTGGTTTCAAGTGCTCTGGAAGAGTAAGCAATTCCTCCTCCACTAGTGGCACCCGTCATATTACTCTTGTTACAAACCAGGTGATATGTTATGAATGAGGAAAGCACTGGATTGTGATTACGACAAAGGCAACATATCTGTGGTCATTTGTGATATAATCACTTAGAACCATTGGTTCAGCAGCTTCCTTGTTAGCGAAAAACCTCTATCAAGGAATTGTCCAGGAATGAGGGAGGCATTGGAAAAAAGGGGAAAGGTTTTGACTACCATTGAAGAGTTAGATTCTCATGATGAAATACGATTTTTGTAGCAGCTTTCCTTTTCGAAATCTACAAAAAGCTACAAATCGATAACGTCAAAGATAGTGGCACCCTCCATCCAAGAATATACCAAAGAGTTTCAGATCGGAGGTAAGAGATTTACACTGAATGCTCCCTATAGTGTCAAAAGTCTCTATTCATTTGAATATTACTGATTGGCCTCAATATGGCAAATCTGATCAAAGCATGTGTCACTTCGAAAATTAACTACGGCATCTGTCTTTAGTTTCACAGACACAATCTTGAAATTTTATGATTTTTATATGACTTCCCAAACTAACGGTTTATTTCAGAATGAACGGTTTTATTGCATTACAAGTATGATTGAACAAAAACTGTTCCTTCCCCAGTCAAAATATGATTTGATCAAAGATAAGACGTCACTTGTAAAGAAAGATGACATCTCCTGTAGAACTACCCTGATTAGTAAACCCTATAATTGACATTTACTTCAACAGAGAACAGGAAAACATACTTCTGAAATCTCTTGTTGTGGCTTTGTAATTACAACATGCCAGAGGAGGAGAAATAAAACTGTCACCTTTTTGGCTGTAAAATCTGAGAACATTCGTTCCTAATCATGGAATAATAATGAAGAAATAAAATGAAATCCAACACTAACTAAATAGAAACAACACCAGTAATGATTGCTGTTTCTTTTATGAATTACACTCATTTCGGATTGCTACAATTTTAACTCCCGCGAAACGACTACAGGAATAGTTTGGTACATTTGATCGAACTACGGTATATGGCTGCGTGTGTGTATTAGTGCAGTGGTTTTGTTTTGTAACGTTTATATGCATACGGTCTAAGACATGGACAAAGGCGATATTTTGTACATAATCATTTTAAGACTCTGAATAAATATATGTGTTTACCACGAGAAAAAATAAATCACATTAATCCATTGGCGATAATATTTGAAATATACGTAATAAACACCTGTATATAACAAACCACTGTCTATAAAGAGCAGTTATATTTTCTCTATTTAATTGTAACCTGTATATAAAGGGCAACTGTTGATAAAGGACACATTTTCAGGTTGCCTTTAATGTCTTTTACATTAGACAGGCTGTATGTTACATTATTACGATGATTTCTTGTATTACGATGATTTCTTGTATTACGATGATTTCTTGTATTACGATGATTTCTTGTATTACGATGATTTCTTGTATTACGATGATTTCTTGTATTACGATGATTTCTTGTATTACGATGATTTCTTGTATTACGATGATTTCTTGTATTACGATGATTTCTTGTATTACGATGAATTCTTGTATTACGATGATTTCTTGTATTACGATGATTTCTTGTATTACGATGATTTCTTGTATTCTGATATCTGTCTGTATATCATGTAGAGTTAGAGTTATGGTGTTTTACGCCACTTTCAGCCTTTCACATTTTACCCGTTGAGTTGTGGGAAACTAGTTGTAAATCAGTTGACTTCCTGTTGATAGAAAATGTGGAAAGGGTCAATCAAGAAAGAAGCTTGCTTATGCATAGCAAACAAAAACAACACCAAATAATTTTTTAAGGAAAGATAAGCAAAGCAAATAGTGATACTGGTACAATATTTCACACCTAAGATGTACTTCGCAACAGTTAACAAATCAAATAAATAATCTGACAATCAACCTCCAAATTTTCCATATTATACACCCTCCTCAGAATCCACTGATTACTTCCCTTTACTATAGCATATACCTTGTAATCCTGGTGGCTTCAATAAAATATGTATTTTTTTTCTTAATTGGTGCGATATTTAATTTAAGCGAAGTAGGAATTTGATTTTTATCAAGAACATTAAGACATTCAGTATGGAATCAAATTCAATTAAAACTTACATCACAAAGAAACAGACAAACATTGACCTTGATAACATGTGGCTACTTAATATTTAAAGGAGACAGCAGTCACAAGACGAATTTAATTTTACATTTAATTGGGTCAGTATGTCGTGTATACTTTAAGCAAACTGATAGCTACTTTTTTCCAAAATAAACATTAGAGAAAACCGAACGGGCAGTCAAGAATGAACAAGCCAGAGACACGGGCAACTTTGGGTACTTAAGACACAAGACGAAGACAAATACAGAAAAAAACACAACACAGAAAACTATAAAGAAGAGCAGCACGGACACCCAACAAAACACGGGAGTGAGCACAGGTTCTCGTGAAGAGTAAGTAGTTACTACTTCTTATAAGTCTCCTACAAACAACTTGATTGTATTTGTATTAATATTTTGTGCTTCATGGACCCCTGAGATTCATTCCGCCATTGATAATTAATTAGTTTGAAAGCATGGGATGAAAAGAAGTAAAACATGTTCTTCTTCTACTTAAGATGGATACTGTCCCAACAAATTAGAGAGTAGATCTATATCTTATTGTTAGAGAGTAGATCTATATCTTATTGTTAGAGAGTAGATCTATATATTATTGTTAGAGAGTAGATCTATATCTTATTGTTAGAGAGTAGATCTATATATTATTGTTAGAGAGTAGATCTATATCTTATTGTTAGAGAGTAGATCTATATCTTATTGTTAGTGAGTAGATCCATATATTATTGTTAGAGAGTAGATCTATATCTTATTGTTAGAGAGTAGATCTATATATTATTGTTAGAGAGTAGATCTATATCTTATTGTTAGAGAGTAGATCTATATCTTATTGTTAGAGAGTAGATCTATATCTTATTGTTAATGAGTAGATCTATATCTTATTGTTAGTGAGTAGATCTATATCTTATTGTTAATGAGTAGATCTATATATTATTGTTAATGAATAGATCTATATATTATTGTTAGTGAGTAGATCTATATCGTATTGTTAGAGAGTTGATCTATATCTTATTGTTAGAGAGTAGATCTATATATTATTGTTAGTGAGTAGATCTATATATTATTGTTAGTGAGTAGATCTATATCTTATTGTTAGTGAGTAGATCTATATCTTATTGTTAGAGAGTAGATCTATATCTTATTGTTAGTGAGTAGATCTATATCTTATTGTTAGAGAGTAGATCTATATCTTATTGTTAGTGAGTAGATCTATATCTTATTGTTAGTGAGTAGATCTATATCTTATTGTTAGTGAGTAGATCTATATCTTATTGTTAGAGAGTAGATCTATATCTTATTGTTAGAGAGTAGATCTATATCTTATTGTTAGTGAGTAGATCTATATCTTATTGTTAGAGAGTAGATCTATATCTTATTGTTAGTGAGTAGATCTATATCTTATTGTTAGTGAGTAGATCTATATCTTATTGTTAGTGAGTAGATCTATATCTTATTGTTAGAGAGTAGATCTATATCTTATTGTTAGAGAGTATATCTATATATTATTGTTAGTGAGTAGATCTATATATTATTGTTAGTGAGTAGATCTATATATTATTGTTAGTGAGTAGATCTATATCTTATTGTTAGAGAGTAGATCTATATCTTATTGTTAGAGAGTAGATCTATATATTATTGTTAGTGAGTAGATCTATATTTTATTGTTAGAGAGTAGATCTATATATTATTGTTAGTGAGTAGATCTATATATTATTGTTAGTGAGTAGATCTATATATTATTGTTAGTGAGTAGATCTATATCTTATTGTTAGAGAGTAGATCTATATCTTATTGTTAGAGAGTAGATCTATATATTATTGTTAGTGAGTAGATCTATATTTTATTGTTAGAGAGTAGATCTATATCTTATTGTTAGTGAGTAGATCTACATCTTATTGTTAGTGAGTAGATCTATATATTATTGTTAGTGAGTAGATCTATATCTTATTGTTAGTGAGTAGATCTATATATTATTGTTAGTGAGTAGATCTATATATTATTGTTAGTGAGTAGATCTATATCTTATTGCTAGAGAGTAGATCTATATCTTATTGTTAGAGAGTAGATCTATATCTTATTGTTAGTGAGTAGATCTATATCTTATTATTAGTGAGTAGATCTATATTTTATTGTTAGAGAGTAGATCTATATCTTATTGTTAATGAGTAGATCTATATATTATTGTTAATGAGTAGATCTATATATTATTGTTAGTGAGTAGATCTATATTTTATTGTTAGAGAGTAGATCTATATCTTATTGTTAGAGAGTAGATCTATATATTATTGTTAGAGAGTAGATCTATATATTATTGTTAATGAGTAGATCTATATCTTATTGTTAGTGAGTAGATCTATATTTTATTGTTAGAGAGTAGATCTATATCGTATTGTTAGAGAGTAGATCTATATCTTATTGTTAGTGAGTAGATCTATATATTATTGTTAGTGAGTAAATCTATATATTATTGTTAGTGAGTAGATCTATATCTTATTGTTAGAGAGTAGATCTATATCTTATTGTTAGAGAGTAGATCTATATATTATTGTTAGTGAGTAGATCTATATTTTATTGTTAGAGAGTAGATCTATATCTTATTGTTAGAGAGTAGATCTATATATTATTGTTAGAGAGTAGATCTATATATTATTGTTAATGAGTAGATCTATATCTTATTGTTAGTGAGTATATCTATATTTTATTGTTAGAGAGTAGATCTATATCTTATTGTTAGAGAGTAGATCTATATATTATTGTTAGAGAGTAGATCTATATATTATTGTTAGAGAGTAGATCTATATCTTATTGTTAGAGAGCAGATCTATATATTATTGTTAGTGAGTAGATCTATATTTTATTGTTAGTGAGTAGATCTATATATTATTGTTAGTGAGTAGATCTATATTTTATTGTTAGTGAGTAGATCTATATCTTATTGTTAAAGAGTAGATCTATATATTATTGTTAGTGAGTAGATCTATATTTTATTGTTAGTGAGTAGATCTATATATTATTGTTAGTGAGTAGATCTATATCTTATTGTTAGAGAGTAGATCTATATATTATTGTTAGAGAGTAGATCTATATCTTATTGTTAGAGAGTAGATCTATATATTATTGTTAGTGAGTAGATCTATATTTTATTGTTAGTGAGTAGATCTATATATTATTGTTAGTGAGTAGATCTATATTTTATTGTTAGTGAGTAGATCTATATCTTATTGTTAGAGAGTAGATCTATATATTATTGTTAGTGAGTAGATCTATATTTTATTGTTAGTGAGTAGATCTATATATTATTGTTAGTGAGTAGATCTATATCTTTTTGTTAGAGAGTAGATCTATATATTATTGTTAGAGAGTAGATCTATATCTTATTGTTAGAGAGTAGATCTATATATTATTGTTAGTGAGTAGATCTATATTTTATTGTTAGTGAGTAGATCTATATATTATTGTTAGTGAGTAGATCTATATTTTATTGTTAGTGAGTAGATCTATATATTATTGTTAGTGAGTAGATCTATATCTTAGTGTTAGTGAGTAGATCTATATATTATTGTTAGTGAGTAGATCTATATCTTATTGTTAGAGAGTAGATCTATATATTATTGTTAGTCAGTAGATCTATATTTTATTGTTAGTGAGTAGATCTATATATTATTGTTAGTGAGTAGATCTATATCTTATTGTTAGTGAGTAGATCTATATCGTATTGTTAGAGAGTAGATCTATATATTATTGTTAGAGAGTAGATCTATATCTTATTGTTAGAGAGTAGATCTATATTTTATTGTTAGTGAGTAGATCTATATATTATTGTTAGTGAGTAGATCTATATCTTATTGTTAGTGAGTAGATCTATATCGTATTGTTAGTGAGTAGATCTATATCTTATTGTTAGTGAGTAGATCTATATCTTATTGTTAGTGAGTAGATCTATATCTTATTGTTAGTGAGTAGATCTATATCGTATTGTTAGTGAGTAGATCTATATCTTATTGTTAGTGAGTAGGTCTATATCTTATTGTTAGTGAGTAGATCTATATCTTAGTGGTAGTGAGTAGATCTATATCTTATTGTTACTGAGTAGATCTATATCTTATTGTTAGTGAGTAGATCTATATCTTATTGTTAGTGAGTAGATCTATATCTTATTGTTAGTGAGTAGATCTATATCTTATTGTTAGTGAGTAGATCTATATCTTAGTGTTAGTGAATAGATCTATATCTTATTGTTAGTGAGTAGATCTATATCTTATTGTTAGTGAGTAGATCTATATCGTATTGTTAGTGAGTAGATCTATATCTTATTGTTAGTGAGTAGATCTATATATTATTGTTAGTGAGTAGATCTATATCTTAGTGTTAGAGAGTAGATCTATATCTTATTGTTAGTGAGTAGATCTATATATTATTGTTAGTGAATAGATCTATATATTATTGTTAGAGAGTAGATCTATATCTTATTGTCAGTGAGTAGATCTATATCTTATTGTTAGTGAGTAGATCTATATCGTATTGTTAGAGAGTAGATCTATATCTTATTGTTAATGAGTAGATCTATATCTTATTATTAGAGAATAGATCTATATCTTATTGTTAGTGAGTAGATCTATATATTATTGTTAGTGAGTAGATCTATATCTTAGTGTTAGTGAGTAGATCTATATCTTAGTGTTAGTGAGTAGATCTATATCTTAGTGTTAGTGAGTAGATCTATATCTTAGTGTTAGTGAGTAGATCTATATCTTATTGTTAGTGAGTAGATCTATATCTTATTGTTAGTGAGTAGATCTATATCTTATTGTTAGTGAGTAGATCTATATCTTGTTGTTAGTGAGTAGATCTATATCTTATTGTTAGTGAGTAGATCTATATCTTAGTGTTAGTGAGTATATCTATATCTTAGTGTTAGTGAGTAGATCTATATATTATTGTTAGTGAGTAGATCTATATCTTAGTGTTAGAGAGTAGATCTATATCTTATTGTTAGTGAGTAGATCTATATCTTATTGTTAGTGAGTAGATCTATATCTTATTGTTAGTGAGTAGATCTATATCGTATTGTTAGTGAGTAGATCTATATCTTATTGTTAGTGAGTAGATCTATATATTATTGTTAGTGAGTAGATCTATATCTTAGTGTTAGAGAGTAGATCTATATCTTATTGTTAGTGAGAATGATCTATATATTATTGTTAGTGAATAGATCTATATCTTATTGTTAGAGAGTAGATTTATATCTTATTGTTAGTGAGTAGATCTATATCTTATTGTTAGTGAGTAGATCTATATCGTATTGTTAGAGAGTAGATCTATATCTTATTGTTAATGAGTAGATCTATATCTTATTATTAGAGAATAGATCTATATCTTATTGTTAGTGAGTAGATCTATATATTATTGTTAGTGAGTAGATCTATATCTTAGTGTTAGTGAGTAGATCTATATCTTAGTGTTAGTGAGTAGATCTATATCTTAGTGTTAGTGAGTAGATCTATATCTTAGTGTTAGTGAGTAGATCTATATCTTATTGTTAGTGAGTAGATCTATATCTTATTGTTAGTGAGTAGATCTATATCTTATTGTTAGTGAGTAGATCTATATCTTATTGTTAGTGAGTAGATCTATATCTTAGTGTTAGTGAGTATATCTATATCTTAGTGTTAGTGAGTAGATCTATATCTTATTGTTAGTGAGTAGATCTATATCTTAGTGTTAGTGAGTAGATCTATATCTTATTGTTAGAGAGTAGATCTATATCTTATTGTTAGTGAGTAGATCTATATCTTATTGTTAATGAGTAGATCTATATCTTATTGTTAATGAGTAGATCTATATCTTATTGTTAGTGAGTAGATCTATATCTTATTGTTAGTGAGTAGATTTATATATTATTGTTAGTGAGTATATCTATATCTTATTGTTAGTGAGTAGATCTATATCTTATTGTTAGTGAGTAGATCTATATCTTATTGTTAGTGAGTATATCTATATCTTAGTGTTAGTGAGTAGATCTATATCTTAGTGTTAGTGAGTAGATCTATATCTTAGTGTTAGTGAGTAGATCTATATCTTATTGTTAGTGAGTAGATCTATATCTTATTGTTAGTGAGTAGATCTATATCGTATTGTTAGTGAGTAGATCTATATCTTATTGTTAGTGAGTAGATCTATATATTATTGTTAGTGAGTAGATCTATATCTTAGTGTTAGAGAGTAGATCTATATCTTATTGTTAGTGAGTAGATCTATATATTATTGTTAGTGAATAGATCTATATATTATTGTTAGAGAGTAGATCTATATCTTATTGTTAGTGAGTAGATCTATATCTTATTGTTAGTGAGTAGATCTATATCGTATTGTTAGAGAGTAGATCTATATCTTATTGTTAATGAGTAGATCTATATCTTATTATTAGAGAATAGATCTATATCTTATTGTTAGTGAGTAGATCTATATATTATTGTTAGTGAGTAGATCTATATCTTAGTGTTAGTGAGTAGATCTATATCTTAGTGTTAGTGAGTAGATCTATATCTTAGTGTTAGTGAGTAGATCTATATCTTATTGTTAGTGAGTAGATCTATATCTTATTGTTAGTGAGTAGATCTGTATCTTATTGTTAGTGAGTAGATCTATATCTTGTTGTTAGTGAGTAGATCTATATCTTAGTGTTAGTGAGTAGATCTATATCTTATTGTTAGTGAGTAGATCTATATCTTATTGTTAGTGAGTAGATCTATATCTTATTGTTAGTGAGTAGATCTATATCTTGTTGTTAGTGAGTAGATCTATATCTTATTGTTAGTGAGTAGATCTATATCTTAGTGTTAGTGAGTATATCTATATCTTAGTGTTAGTGAGTAGATCTATATATTATTGTTAGTGAGTAGATCTATATCTTAGTGTTAGAGAGTAGATCTATATCTTATTGTTAGTGAGTAGATCTATATCTTATTGTTAGTGAGTAGATCTATATCTTATTGTTAGTGAGTAGATCTATATCGTATTGTTAGTGAGTAGATCTATATCTTATTGTTAGTGAGTAGATCTATATATTATTGTTAGTGAGTAGATCTATATCTTAGTGTTAGAGAGTAGATCTATATCTTATTGTTAGTGAGAATGATCTATATATTATTGTTAGTGAATAGATCTATATATTATTGTTAGAGAGTAGATTTATATCTTATTGTTAGTGAGTAGATCTATATCTTATTGTTAGTGAGTAGATCTATATCGTATTGTTAGAGAGTAGATCTATATCTTATTGTTAATGAGTAGATCTATATCTTATTATTAGAGAATAGATCTATATCTTATTGTTAGTGAGTAGATCTATATATTATTGTTAGTGAGTAGATCTATATCTTATTGTTAGTGAGTAGATCTATATCTTATTGTTAGTGAGTAGATCTATATCTTATTGTTAGTGAGTAGATCTATATCTTATTGTTAGTGAGTAGATCTATATCTTAGTGTTAGTGAGTATATCTATATCTTAGTGTTAGTGAGTAGATCTATATCTTATTGTTAGTGAGTAGATCTATATCTTAGTGTTAGTGAGTAGATCTATATCTTATTGTTAGAGAGTAGATCTATATCTTATTGTTAGTGAGTAGATCTATATCTTATTGTTAATGAGTAGATCTATATCTTATTGTTAATGAGTAGATCTATATCTTATTGTTAGTGAGTAGATCTATATCTTATTGTTAGTGAGTAGATTTATATATTATTGTTAGTGAGTATATCTATATCTTATTGTTAGTGAGTAGATCTATATCTTATTGTTAGTGAGTAGATCTATATCTTATTGTTAGTGAGTATATCTATATCTTAGTGTTAGTGAGTAGATCTATATCTTAGTGTTAGTGAGTAGATCTATATCTTAGTGTTAGTGAGTAGATCTATATCTTATTGTTAGTGAGTAGATCTATATCGTATTGTTAGTGAGTAGATCTATATCTTATTGTTAGTGAGTAGATCTATATATTATTGTTAGTGAGTAGATCTATATCTTAGTGTTAGAGAGTAGATCTATATCTTATTGTTAGTGAGTAGATCTATATATTATTGTTAGTGAATAGATCTATATATTATTGTTAGAGAGTAGATCTATATCTTATTGTTAGTGAGTTGATCTATATCTTATTGTTAGTGAGTAGATCTATATCGTATTGTTAGAGAGTAGATCTATATCTTATTGTTAATGAGTAGATCTATATCTTATTATTAGAGAATAGATCTATATCTTATTGTTAGTGAGTAGATCTATATATTATTGTTAGTGAGTAGATCTATATCTTAGTGTTAGTGAGTAGATCTATATCTTAGTGTTAGTGAGTAGATCTATATCTTAGTGTTAGTGAGTAGATCTATATCTTATTGTTAGTGAGTAGATCTATATCTTATTGTTAGTGAGTAGATCTGTATCTTATTGTTAGTGAGTAGATCTATATCTTGTTGTTAGTGAGTAGATCTATATCTTATTGTTAGTGAGTAGATCTATATCTTAGTGTTAGTGAGTATATCTATATCTTAGTGTTAGTGAGTAGATCTATATCTTATTGTTAGTGAGTAGATCTATATCTTAGTGTTAGTGAGTAGATCTATATCTTATTGTTAGAGAGTAGATCTATATCTTATTGTTAGTGAGTAGATCTATATCTTATTGTTAATGAGTAGATCTATATCTTATTGTTAATGAGTAGATCTATATCTTATTGTTAGTGAGTAGATCTATATCTTATTGTTAGTGAGTAGATCTATATCTTATTGTTAGTGAGTATATCTATATCTTAGTGTTAGTGAGTAGATCTATATCTTAGTGTTAGTGAGTAGATCTATATCTTAGTGTTAGTGAGTAGATCTATATCTTAGTGTTAGTGAGTAGATCTATATCTTATTGTTAGTGAGTAGATCTATATCTTAGTGTTAGTGGGTAGATCTATATCTTATTGTTAATGAGTAGATCTATATCTTATTGTTAGTGAGTAGATCTATATTTTAGTGTTAGTGAGTAGATCTATATCTTATTGTTAGTGAGTAAATCTATATCTTAGTGTTAGTGAGTAGATCTATATCTTATTGTTTGTGAGTAGATCTATATCTTAGTGTTAGTGAGTAGATCTATATCTTATTGTTAGTGAGTAGATCTATATCTTATTTTTAGTGAGTAGATCTATATCTTATTGTTAGTGAGTAGATCTATATTTTAGTGTTAGTGAGTAGATCTATATCTTATTGTTAGTGAGTAGATCTATATCTTAGTGTTAGTGAGTACATCTATATCTTATTGTTAGTGAGTAGATCTATATCGTATTGTTAGTGAGTAGATCTATATCTTATTGTTAGTGAGTAGATCTATATCTTAGTGTTAGTGAATAGATCTATATCTTAGTGTTAGTGAGTAGATCTATATCTTATTGTTAATGAGTAGATCTATATCGTATTGTTAGTGAGTAGATCTATATCTTATTGTTAGTGAGTAGATCTATATCTTATTGTTAGTGAGTAGATCTATATCTTATTGTTAATGAGTAGATCTATATCTTATTGTTAGTGAGTAGATCTATATCTTAGTGTTAGTGAATAGATCTATATCTTAGTGTTAGTGAGTAGATCTATATCTTATTGTTAATGAGTAGATCTATATCGTATTGTTAGTGAGTAGATCTATATCTTACTGTTAATGAGTAGATCTATATCTTATTGTTAATGAGTAGATCTATATCTTATTGTTAATGAGTAGATCTATATCTTATTGTTAGTGAGTAGATCTATATCTTATTGTTAGTGAGTAGATCTATATCTTATTGTTAGTGAGTAGATCTATATCTTATTGTTAGAGAGTAGATCTATATCTTATTGTTAGTGAGTAGATCTATATCTTATTGTTAATGAGTAGATCTATATCTTATTGTTAATGAGTAAATCTATATCTTATTGTTAGTGAGTAGATCTATATCTTATTGTTAGAGAGTAGATCTATATCGTATTGTTAGTGAGTAGATCTATATCTTATTGTTAGTGAGTAGATCTATATCGTATTGTTAGTGAGTAGATCTATATCTTATTGTTAGTGAGTAGATCTATATCTTATTGTTAGTGAGTAGATCTATATCGTATTGTTAGTGAGTAGATCTATATCTTATTGTTAGTGAGTAGATCTATATCTTATTGTTAGTGAGTAGATCTATATCTTAGTGTTAGTGAATAGATCTATATTTTAGTGTTAGTGAGTAGATCTATATCTTATTGTTAGTGACTAGATCTATATCTTAGTGTTAGTGACTAGATCTATATCTTATTGTTAGTGAGTAGATCTATATCGTATTGTTAGTGAGTAGATCTATATCTTATTGTTAGTGAGTAGATCTATATCTTATTGTTAGTGAATAGATCTATATCTTAGTGTTAGTGAGTAGATCTATATCTTATTGTTAATGAGTAGATCTATACCGTATTGTTAGTGAGTAGATCTATATCTTATTGTTAGTGAGTAGATCTATATCTTAGTGTTAGTGAGTAGATCTATATCTTATTGTTAATGAGTAGATCTATATCTTATTGTTAATGAGTAGATCTATATCATATTGTTAGTGAGTAGATCTATATCTTATTGTTAGTGAGTAAATCTATATCGTATTGTTAGTGAGTAGATATATATCTTATTGTTAGTGAGTAGATCTATATCGTATTGTTAGTGAGTAGATCTATATCTTATTGTTAGTGAGTAGATCTATATCTTATTGTTAGTGAGTAGATCTATATCTTATTGTTAGTGAGTAGATCTATATCGTATTGTTAGTGAGTAGATCTATATCTTATTGTTAGTGAGTAGATGTATATCTTAGTGTTAGTGAGTAGATCTATATCTTATTGTTAGTGAGTAGATCTATATCTTATTGTTAGTGAGTAGATCTATTTCTTATTGTTAGTGAGTAGATCTATATCTTATTGTCTAGAAATGAAATGAAATGCAAAAACTACCACACTGTGAGCAGCACAGATCTAAATCTACAATCGTAAAAACAGAGACAACAATGATATCCCATGCACACAAATACACAACCACTCATTCTCCTGGCTTAGTAAAGGTATTTAAAAAAAGTGGCGAAATTAAATTAGTTTTACGAGACCAAATATTCTAGACATACTACTTTGAAATTGCTTACTAATGTATGTGCTACCTTTTCAAAAATGTCGCGGTAGTCAAATAAGACGACATCTACAATCTGTTGACCAGTGTCAACATAGTTACAAATTTCAGTGATCATATGTTTTAGTCGTTCCCATTGTTTTGAAAATTACATTTGCATGGTAATCATATATTTACAATGTAGTACATGTAGTATGACAATGACAAATAATGACCAACAAATTGTTATTCGTCTTGTGCAAATGCACCACAAGAGTGCGGTAAGTCTCTTGGGTATTTTGCAGATAAGAAGTTATGATAAAGGTAATGCATTAGCCACGGGTCATTTATTGTTGTTAATTTACTGTCTCGTCTAAGTAATTTGCTGTTGAAGTATGGTACATATCTTTAAGCTATTCAAACGAGGTCACGTTGCTCCTAGGTTGAAATGCTCGTAACATGACGGGTGTCTTATCTGAAACAGGAACTGTTGATCTTCTTGTACACCTGGATTCATCCCTGTTGATTGGTGTGTAGCTCTTCACCCCTGTTGTTTGGTGTGTAGTTCTTCACCCCTGTTGTTTGGTGTGTAGCTCTTCACCCTTGATGTTTGGTGTGTAGCTCTTCACCCCTGTTGTTTGGTGTGTAGCTCTTCACCCCTGTTGTTTGGTGTGTAGTTCTTCACCACTGTTGTTTGGTGTGTAGCTCTTCACCCTTGTTGTTTGGTGTATAGCTCTTCACCCCTGTTGTTTGATGTGTAGCTCTTCACCCCTGTTGTTTGGTGTGTAGCTCTTCACCCCTGTTTGGTCTGTAGCTCTTCACCCCTGTTGTTTGGTGTGTAGCTCTTCACCCTTGTTGTTTGGTGTGTAGCTCTTCACCCTTGGTGTTTGGTGTGTAGCTCTTCACCCCTGTTGTTTGGTGTGTAGCTCTTCACCCTTGTTGTTTGGTGTGTAGCTCTTCACCCCTGTTGTTTGGTGTGTAGCTCTTCACCCTTGTTGTTTGGTGTGTAGTTCTTCACCCCTGTTGTTTGGTGTGTAGCTCTTCACCCCTGTTGTTTGGTGTGTAGCTCTTCACCCCTGTTGTTTGGTGTGTAGCTCTTCACCCCTGTTGTTTGGTGTGTAACTCTTCACCCCTGTTGTTTGGTGTGTAGCTCTTCACCCTTGTTGTTTGGTGTGTAGCTCTTCACCCCTGTTGTTTGGTGTGTAGCTCTTCACCCCTGTTGTTTGATGTGTAGCTCTTCACCCCTGTTGTTTGGTGTGTAGCTCTTCACCCCTGTTGTTTGGTGTGTAGCTCTTCACCCCTGTTGTTTGGTGTGTAGCTCTTCACCCCTGTTGTTTGGTGTGTAGCTCTTCACCCTTGATGTTTGGTGTGTAGCTCTTCACCCCTGTTGTTTGGTGTGTAGCTCTTCACCCCTGTTGTTTGGTGTGTAGTTCTTCACCACTGTTGTTTGGTGTGTAGCTCTTCACCCTTGTTGTTTGGTGTATAGCTCTTCACCCCTGTTGTTTGATGTGTAGCTCTTCACCCCTGTTGTTTGGTGTGTAGCTCTTCACCCCTGTTTGGTCTGTAGCTCTTCACCCCTGTTGTTTGGTGTGTAGCTCTTCACCCTTGTTGTTTGGTGTGTAGCTCTTCACCCTTGGTGTTTGGTGTGTAGCTCTTCACCCCTGTTGTTTGGTGTGTAGCTCTTCACCCTTGTTGTTTGGTGTGTAGCTCTTCACCCCTGTTGTTTGGTGTGTAGCTCTTCACCCTTGTTGTTTGGTGTGTAGTTCTTCACCCCTGTTGTTTGGTGTGTAGCTCTTCACCCCTGTTGTTTGGTGTGTAGCTCTTCACTCCTGTTGTTTGGTGTGTAGCTCTTCACCCCTGTTGTTTGGTGTGTAACTCTTCACCCCTGTTGTTTGGTGTGTAGCTCTTCACCCTTGTTGTTTGGTGTGTAGCTCTTCACCCCTGTTGTTTGGTGTGTAGCTCTTCACCCCTGTTGTTTGGTGTGTAGCTCTTCACACCTGTTGTTTGGTGTGTAGCTCTTCACCCTTGTTGTTTGGTGTGTAGCTCTTCACCCCTGTTGTTTGGTATGTAGCTCTTCACCCTTTTTGTTTGGTGTGTAGCTCTTCACCCCTGTTGTTTGGTGTGTAGCTCTTCACCCCTGTTGTTTGGTGTGTAGCTCTTCACCCTTGTTGTTTGGTGTGTAGCTCTTCACCACTGTTGTTTGGTGTGTAGCTCTTCACCCCTGTTGTTTGGTGTGTAGCTCTTCACACCTGTTGTTTGGTGTGTAGCTCTTCATTCCTGTTGTTTGGTGTGTAGCTCTTCACCCCTGTTGTTTGGTGTGTAGCTCTTTACCCCTGTTGTTTGGTGTGTAGCTCTTCATCCCTGTTGTTTGGTGTGTAGCTCTTCGCCCTTGTTGTTTGGTGTGTAGCTCTTCACCCTTGTTGTTTGGTGTGTAGCTCTTCACCCCTGTTGCTTGGTGTGTAGCTCTTCACCCCTGTTGTTTGGTGTGTAGCTCTTCACCCTTGTTGTTTGGTGTGTAGCTCTTCACCCTTGTTGTTTGGTGTGTAGCTCTTCACCCCTGTTGTTTGGTGTGTAGCTCTTCACCCCTGTTGTTTGGTGAGTAGCTCTTCACCCCATTTGTTTGGTGTGTAGCTCTTCACTCCTGTTGTTTGGTTTGTAGCTCTTCACCCCTGTTGTTTGGTGTGTAGCTCTTCATCCCTGTTGTTTGGTGTGTAGCTCTTCACCCCTGTTGTTTGGTGTGTAGCTCTTCACCCCTGTTGTTTGGTGTGTAGCTCTTCACCCCTGTTGTTTGGTGTGTAGCTCTTCACCCTTGTTGTTTGGTGTGTAGCTCTTCACCCCTGTTGTTTGGTGTGTAGCTCTTCACCCCTGTTGTTTGGTGTGTAGCTCTTCATCCCTGTTGTTTGGTGTGTAGCTCTTCACCCCTGTTGTTTGGTGTGTAGCTCTTCACCCTTGTTGTTTGGTGTGTAGCTCTTCACCCCTGTTGTTTGGTGTGTAGCTCTTCATCCCTGTTGTTTGGTGTGTAGCTCTTCACCCCTGTTGTTTGGTGTGTAGCTCTTCACCCCTGTTGTTTGGTGTGTAGCTCTTCACCCTTGTTGTTTGGTGTGTAGCTCTTCACCCCTGTTGTTTGGTGTGTTGCTCTTCACCCCTGTTGTTTGGTGTGTAGCTCTTCACCCTTGTTGTTTGGTGTGTAGCTCTTCACCCCTGTTGTTTGGTGTGTAGCTCTTCACCCCTGTTGTTTGGTGTGTAGCTCTTCACCCCTGTTGTTTGGTGTGTAGCTCTTCACCTTTGTTGTTTGGTGTGTAGCTCTTCACCCCTGTTGTTTGGTGTGTAGCTCTTCACCCTTGTTGTTTGGTGTGTTGCTCTTCACCACTGTTGTTTGGTGTGTAGCTCTTCACCCTTGTTGTTTGGTGTGTAGCTCTTCACCACTGTTGTTTGGTGTGTAGCTCTTCACCCTTGTTGTTTGGTGTGTAGCTCTTCACCCCTGTTGTTTGG
This sequence comes from Bathymodiolus septemdierum, assembly GCA_963383655.1. Taxonomy (NCBI): domain Eukaryota; kingdom Metazoa; phylum Mollusca; class Bivalvia; order Mytilida; family Modiolidae; genus Bathymodiolus; species Bathymodiolus septemdierum. The sequence continues at coordinate 65,149,231 of OY726529.1, forward strand.
TGTGTAGCTCTTCACCCCTGTTGTTTGGTGTGTAGCTCTTCATCCCTGTTGTTTGGTGTGTAGCTCTTCACCCTTGTTGTTTGGTGTGTAGCTCTTCACCACTGTTGTTTGGTGTGTAGCTCTTCACCCCTGTTGTTTGGTGTGTAGCTCTTCACCCCTGTTGTTTGGTGTGTAGCTCTTCACCCTTGTTGTTTGGTGTGTAGCTCTTCACCCCTTTTGTTTGGTGTGTAGCTCTTCACCCCCGTTGTTTGGTGTGTAGTTCTTCACCCCTGTTGTTTGGTGTGTAGCTCTTCACCCCTGTTGTTTGGTGTGTAGCTCTTCACCCCTGTTGTTTGGTGTGTAGCTCTTCACCCTTGTTGTTTGGTGTGTAGCTCTTCACCCCTTTTGTTTGGTGTGTAGCTCTTCACCCCCGTTGTTTGGTGTGTAGTTCTTCACCCCTTTTGTTTGGTGTGTAGCTCTTCACCCCCGTTGTTTGGTGTGTAGTTCTTCACCCCTGTTGTTTGGTGTGTAGCTCTTCACCCCTGTTGTTTGGTGTGTAGCTCTTCACCCCTGTTGTTTGGTGTGTAGCTCTTCACCCTTGTTGTTTGGTGTGTAGCTCTTCACCCCTGTTGTTTGGTGTGTAGCTCTTCACCCCTGTTGTTTGGTGTGTAGCTCTTCACCCCTGTTGTTTGGTGTGTAGCCCTTCACCCCTGTTGTTTGGTGTGTAGCTCTTCACCCCTGTTGTTTGGTGTGTAGCTCTTCACCCCTGTTGTTTGGTTTGTAGCTCTTCACCCCTGTTGTTTGGTGTGTAGCTCTATCGTATTTAGTTTTCTGTGTATTTGTTTTCTTTGTTTTCGTTCTGTCTCTTGTGCTCAGTGTTGCGTGTGTTTCTGGATTATTAATTCTTGATTGCCCCTTCGGTTTTCTCTAACGTTTATTAACAACTCCTCATGCCCTCATGATACTGATGACTGTTTTATTCTGAAAAAAATAATATGTAGAAAGAGTACTCATTCATAGAACTAAATATTGTGAAAGCAATTCTTCTGAATGTGTGTAATTACTGACCAAACCCCTGACATCCCTTGATATGTTAATTAATAGATCAGTGATTCAGGTTGTAGTTCATTCTGGAACTTTCATACACCAAAGACAATTTTGTCATTGCAATATATTGAGCATGGACCGATGACGAAGCGCCATTTCTCAGCTTGGTATACGGAAGTAGAATGATATTCATTGCTTAATTAGTTTCTGAAATGTAGAAACGCTCGAATGTAGAGACAGGATATGCTGCCCTCGATTTAAGAATAACATTTTTATATCTGTTCAGAAAGAACGTAATTGATTCTTATAATCAAACGTCTAATCAGGCCTACCACAATCAATGTCTTTAGGATGCTTATCGTAAATAACATGTGATACGTTCTTACAAACGCTTGATAAATTAGTTAAATCTTATCGTGTAAATACTATAATGTAATCGCCAGTTGATCGGGTGGATTGCAATGGTTTCCGTATTGTTTATTTACACGCGCTATGTCGGTACTCACATCAAAGCATTAGATGTTTCTCATTCCAAGCATGTTGATTAAATTCCGGATACGTGTTAAAGATTTATGACTCTACTAGGATCAAATTTATTGAATTTTTCCGATTTTCGAAAGTTGCCTAAGAGTCTCCTTATACAAGCTTCTGACTCACTGAATAGGTGTCTAACAGGACTTAATTAAGAAATGTAACTCCAATTATTCCACGTTTAAAGATGTTTCTTTGTCACATCGAATGCATTAGTTTAATTGACTATTATAGTTTAAGAGGCTGTTCTTCTTCATTACATGGTTCTGAGGATAAGAAAGAAACAATATGGCTTTTAGAGCACAAAGAACTTAAGGCCACCATAACACTGGAGGAAAACAAAGAAATGAGGTCAAAGTTACGTCTGATCATTTTGCGTAATAGATTTAATGTCTTAGAGATGTTCGTCGTGAGACAAAACGTACACAATGTGTGACCTAATAAATAGAGGCAATATGTCGGTAAAGATGAAGAACACAATGTTTAAATAAATCGTGTAAAATGATTTGTTTAATAAACTACTATAGTATTAAATAAACATGTTTCTTTCCCGCCAAGAAATAGTTGAAATATTGCTAAAGTTGGCGTTAAACACCAATCAATCAATCATGTTTCTTTCCTTTTTACTTTTTTTCAGTTTAATATTTAGTGGTGGTGTTCAACTACTGTTTTTCCTTTTTCCTATTTTTTTTAATTCAATAAAGAGTGCAGGGGGTAAACTATGGGCCGGCCATACCTTCACTTAAAACGCCGAAACAATAGATACAACATTTCGTGCGTGTTAATATATTTTCATGGCATCAACAGAAAAGCATCGGTCAGTTTACCAAAAATTAAAGAAAAGTAAACAGTGGTTTGTTTCGTTAAATGAAGTACGTTCTACAATGTATTCATCAAAACTGCACATAGGTCCCGTATATGCTGTAGCGGTGTCTTTGACAATGGCGGACATTCGTGTTTATTGTTACTTTAGAACCCGATTTGTTCTATTAAAAAATAATGAAAAGCAAAAGAAAAAATACAGATAGAAATGATGACAAATATTGATGTAAAACTGTCACTGTGACGTTTGTCCTAGAAATAGGAGTGAGTGATTGATTAAATGTTATTTAACGCTTAATGTGCAATTGTCAGTTTTGTACAAGACAAAATTATTAGCTAGATTGACTATAATTCTAACCAGCCGAAATGACATGTCGCGTTCCTCGACCACATTATCATGACTCCTAGACTTCTTAATACTGCAAAGAGACAGTAAATACTAATATTGTATCGTTTGGTTTTACCCTATTGGCATCCGAACTCAAGTCATGCGCGCTTGTAAACAAATAGTGTTCTACACAATATATAATAAAGACAAAATCTAGAGAGTGAATTCGAGATATGTATTGTTTTGCCTTTCGTATCTAATATATTGACCTCAAATAACAACTACTTATGAAATCAATGTCTATCACCACTAACGTTGTGAGTTCGAATTGCGCTCAGGCGAAGTGTATTCGATACAACATTATGTAATAAAGTTTGTCAGTGATTTACTGAAGGTCGGTAGTTTTCTCTGGTTTTCCTCTAACAATAAAATTAACCGCCACGATATAACTGAAATATTGTTGATAGTGGCGTTAAATACTATACACCAACCTACCTCAAACATCACGTGTGGGGTTGGGGACGAGGACTTGATTATTGCCAGAACAAAGGAGGATCACAAGGGCGGATCAAGGATTTCAAGTTACGGGGGGGGGGGGGGGGGGCGCACTTAAAAAAATTGCGCGGAGCTGAGGGAGGCGCGACAATTGTTGGGGTATTTCGTGTGAAAAATCACGATTCTACGCCAAAAAATCATATTTTTTCCAATTGCGGAGGTAGGCGCAAACATTTTTGAGGTATTTCGTGTGAAAAATCACTATTTTACGTCAAAATATCATTTTTTTTCCAATTTTAGGGAGGGCGCGCGTCGGGTGCGCTCCCCCCCCCCCCCTGTATCTGCCCCTGGATCAAGCATCATCATTGTTAGTGGGGTTCATGTTGCTCGATCTTTAGTTTTATATGTGTGTTTTGTAGATCATTGTTTCTTTTGGTCATTGTGCTGTCTGTTCTTCTTCGATATACGGATTCTGATTACCCCTTTGGTATCTTCAAACTCTTCTTGTACTCGTTTAAAAAAGAAATATGAATTATTAATGGATATGATTTAAGTGTAGATGTTACACTTACCGTTAGATCAGTATAGGCCATCATTAGATCAAATCTGTTCTATCCAAATGAAGCGTAATTAGAACTAGCGGTTTCAAGATTATGTAAATTGATTTGAATGTAATTAAAACCCTGTTGATATTTTGTCAATTTAAACATTAAACAATACATAATGATCTATAATGTATTATTTTTTTTTATCTTGATTGGAAATTTAGATTTGATATTCTGTATATTATATATGTGTAATAGAGATTGTCGTAGTCGCGATTGTAAGATAGTACGATTTACCTGTGCAATCAGTGCCTATCACCACTAAACTTGTGAGTTCGAATCCCGCTCATCGCAAGGAGTACTCAATATAGCATTATGTGATAAAGTTTGTCATTGACTTGTGACAGGTCGGTTCTTCGGGTACTCGGAGGTATTCTTGTTACACACCTGGTGATAAGTTATGAATAAAGAAAGAATAACATTGTGATTACGACAAACGGAACATATCGTTGTAATTTAATTAAAGTTAAGATATTACAATGAAATATTATATAATACTAGGTCAAGTCATCAATTTCCATTTACTGTTATTCAAAATAGACAGGGCTGGTATTAAGTCAATTGAACCAATTGGGTCCCGCACGTCCTAAGGCAGGCCCTGAAAATAGAAATAGTAGAAATCGTAGGATTGGACTTTCACTTTTTTTTTCTGTAATTAAGAAATAGTGTTGTCGTTGAAGATATAAATAGAACAGGAAGCAGAGTTAGAATATTTCAAACAAAGAGAATAAAAACAAAACAAACAACAAACACCAACATGATAAAAATAAAAACAAACGCCAGCATGATAAAAATAAATCATAAGAAATTGATAGTTCATAAATACATATAATATTGTTTACTCAGAATTAATTCAATTTAAAGTATTAAGACAAATATTAACAGATATGATAAGCAATCTTTGGTGAAAGTTGCTTCCTTTCAATAGATATCTTTCATGTACTAACACATTATATACTATTTACAGGAGTATTTCAGGAAGCAAAGAAATTAAAAGTTTTTAATCTAAAAGTATTTGGCAGGATGAAAACCAAAGGACTTAAGGAGCACATCCAATATCGGCTAAAATCACCTAAGCCTGGGAGAGATGCATGTACTACTAGTTACATATCATAGAACTGTGTGCTTTATTGTACTTAAAGTCACTTTCAACAATATTTCAGTTATATCATGGTGGTCAGTTATATCATGGTGGTCAGTTATATCATGGTGGTCAGTTATATCATGGTGGTCAGTTATATCATGGTGGTCAGTTATATCATGGTGGTCAGTTATATCATGGTGGTCAGTTATATCATGGTGGTCAGTTATATCGTGGTGGTCAGTTATATCGTGGTGGTCAGTTATATCGTGGTGGTCAGTTATATCGTGGTGGTCAGTTATATCATGGTGGTCAGTTATATCGTGGTGGTCAGTTATATCATGGTGGTCAGTTATATCATGGTGGTCAGTTATATCGTGGTGGTCAGTTATATCGTGGTGGTCAGTTATATCGTGGTGGTCAGTTATATCGTGGTGGTCAGTTATATCGTGGTGGTCAGTTATATCGTGGTGGTCAGTTATATCATGGTGGTCAGTTATATCGTGGTGGTCAGTTATATCGTGGTGGTCAGTTATATCGTGGTGGTCAGTTATATCGTGGTGGTCAGTTATATCGTGGTGGTCAGTTATATCATGGTGGTCAGTTATATCGTGGTGGTCAGTTATATCATGGTGGTCAGTTATATCATGGTGGTCAGTTATATCGTGGTGGTCAGTTATATCGTGGTGGTCAGTTATATCGTGGTGGTCAGTTATATCGTGGTGGTCAGTTATATCGTGGTGGTCAGTTATATCGTGGTGGTCAGTTATATCATGGTGGTCAGTTATATCGTGGTGGTCAGTTATATCGTGGTGGTCAGTTATATCGTGGTGGTCAGTTATATCATGGTGGTCAGTTATATCATGGTGGTCAGTTATATCGTGGTGGTCAGTTATATCATGGTGGTCAGTTATATCATGGTGGTCAGTTATATCGTGGTGGTCAGTTATATCGTGGTGGTCAGTTATATCGTGGTGGTCAGTTTTATTGTGCTCGTATCTCTGATATTTGTATTCTGCATAGTAACATATTTAAGTGACATAAAGTTGCTCACTTGTCGTTAAACAACAATCAATCACCCACATAAGTTTATATATAATGTGCATCGTCAAAGATGGTGTCCATAAATCATTTGTTTCTCTAATAATCTTTCCTTTCCTTATCACCAGATAAAACACACCTTACATTGTCTTAAGCAGATTTTCAAGTTATCTACGGTGGAGTACATGTATTGTCAAAGGCGTGGAAGATACTAGCACATTTATTTATCAGTAAAAGATAAATTACAATGTGCTACATGAGATTGTTTTATTTTTTGTTTTCATTAATTAAGAGCTTTGATTACATTGTATGTTCTTTGATGGTGAGATTGTACTAAAAATTCCTGCATCACTAACCAAAGGCCCACGTGGTATCATGTCTTTCTTATATTATAAGGTCCATAGTTTTTGTATCGAATATTTCTTATCAAAACAGAAGTCAATCTTCCATTTGAGACACAGATGGAAGTTAATGATTGTATCTAATTTCTAATAATATATTAAATTATTTTTTTCAAATAACAAACCAATAAAATATTATTGATAAGATGTTCATATTATGATACGAAATAAAAATAGAAATTAATATCTTGTACTGAATGGCCGTCGTGTTCATGATCGTGTGGTAGTTAGATTTGCAACTACCTATCACCACTAACGTTGTGAGTTCGAATCCTGCTCAGGTGAGGCGTACTCGATACAGCATTATGTGATAAAGTTTGTCAGTGACTTGCGGCAGGTCGGTGGTTTTCTCTGGGCCCTCCGATTTCCTCCACCAAAGACACTGACCGCCATGATATAGTTTAACTATTGTTGAAAGTGGCGTTAAGGACAATAAATCATACAGTTCTATGATATACAACTAGTAGTACATGCATTGTACCCTGATCTTAACCCCATATCTTGTATTGTATTGTAAAAATGTAATTGCAAAACGTAAGATGATTCAACGAACATTTTAAATTGTTGTGATATTTAAGAAGCCAATTTTCTATTCTTTTTTATGTTCAGATCAGACATTTCGTATGTCATGTATCAAGACTATCATTTAAGATATGGGTTTCATGTCACGTCACGTGTTAACAGTTGAACCACATATAAATGTGATTTTATTCGTCACATGTTGTTAGTTGTGTATGGGTTGCATTTTATTTCGCTCTTATAGGGTTGTATGATAAACTAATGTCAGATGACTGTAAACGAAAAAACAAAAACAAGGAACAAGAAAGGTTGATCAAAAGTGTAAAATAAAATGAAAAATATCAAATAACACACAGTCAGAACAATTCTAAGATCAAATATCAACATCCTATAAATAGGTTACATCGATGTTCCTAAACAAACCAGATTATTACCGCTCACTTTCCTGGCTTGGTTCATACCCTTCAATAAAAAGTGTGGGTGTTAAACTAGTTTTATGTTCCCAAAAATGCCCTCTTAGTGAAATCGTGCGGTCATGTAAGTGCTTTGCACATGTAAAAATGTTACATACTACTCCAGGGTCCAAATTATTTACATATTTAATTATACATTCCACAACAAAATCATGTATTTGAAAGTAATATAAATTCAATTGTGTAATTTTTTTTTTCTTTTCAGAGGGTGAATGTGTGATTTCTGTTTAAAATGAACAATTTTCAGCTATGTCATGACGAGAAAAAGTTACATTCAGATACTATGATCAAATGTTAGCTTAGTACTAGACCAACATGCTTAGTTGGAGTTTTAAAATGTTAGCTCACTGGAGTAATAGTCATGCCGCCCCACACGGATACATTATCCTCATTCCGAACCAACACATCTTTGCACTTACTACTTAAACCTGCGTGTTTAGCGGAGAAGCAGCAAATATCAATTTTATAGTCTTTGGTTTGACCCGACCGGGTCTCAAACCCACAATCTACAGATGCGGTTTTGTGAATAGATTGTTCCTATAGGGTTTCTAAAACACGAGAGGCCTCAACAAGGTGTGCCATTGGGTTATTGGCGTATAACCCCAACGTTTAATATTTCAGTTATATCGTAACGATCAGCTTTGTTTTATTGAGGAAACTGGAGTGTCCGCAAAAAACTATGGATCTCCCGCAAATCAGAGACTAGAATTATCACATAAAATCGCATCGAATAAACCTCACAGTGATCGGTATTCGAACTCACAATACTGTAGCCGATAGGTACTGCCTGCATTTTGTCATTGATCATTTAGATTGAACAAATAGCTGTGAATTAAAGTTTATATTAAACTCCTCGCAAACAAATTGTATTGTAAACATATTTGTCTTACACATGAAACAACAAACAAATTCAAAGCACGAGTTCCATGTTTATACGTTTCCTAAGAACAACTGAGTAGCTGTGATATAGCAGTCCATAAAATCATATATCACCCATTTTATTTTCGCTAACAGCGTCACTTCCCAATGTACAGATTGCTGATACAACAGAAGAGTCCCGCTCAACTGCGGTTGGAGGCAGTTTCACTGCATGAAAAAATACCTTTTGGATACCATTTCATTACCACAAAATGTAATCAAATGTTCATACACTTGGAAAGTCAACTTTCACCTTTTAATCAAGACAAAAGAGAGAAAAATGTCACATGTCATCTTTTCTCAGCTTGAAAGATCCTAAAATGCCATCTGACACCTTTTGTCTCCACCCGAAAAATTGTAAAATATAACCTTATTCCTTTTGATACTATGGAGAGATGATGAAATGTCAACCACCTTTCGGGTCTCAAAAAAATGAAAACAATGTAAAAATTCCCTTCGGAACATGTACAAAGGTCATTTTCTTTGTATTACAATATTTTTCTATTTGTTTTGTAAGATCCTAAAATGCCATTTTGTCTCTCAAAACTAAGCAGCCAGAATGAATATACTGGACCAAAATCTAAAATGCAATCCCGTAAATGGCCATGGAGGTAAATGTTAGGTGTAACAAAGGTTGCTCCATGCATGCTTTCAAATCTTTGACAGAAATCTAGAAGCAATATATCTGCAACCTTGACATTTCCCACAGAAATATACCTTGAGCACAGTCTCCTACATGCCAGCACAAACTTTCTTTAGCATTCCAAGTGCTCATCTGGCAGTATTCCGTGTAAAGCATAAACAGAAAACAACAATGTCCAGTTTTTAAGCTGGTCTGCAATAAAAGATCCTAAAGAGGTTGCAAACTTCTTTGGCAGCTTTCCAACATCAGAAAGACAACTGAAAGGCCCAAGTCTACTCTCAATCAACCTGCATTCAACAGTTCATGTGTTTTCCATACAGAAATCATATGTTGTGTGGTCCCGAGGACAAGATTGTGCATTGGATCAATGATTGTCATTCGAACAGGATCAAAATAAGGCAATTGCAATAAGCAAGAATATCGTGCACCAAACTCTCGCTCAAGCCTCTACTTATCACCCTTGCTGGTACATTACTTGATCAATCTGCATTCTTCTCTATGAGTCAAGTATTCTCTATTTGGCCAAAGGGCTCTATTAAGTACGCTATAATTCTTTTCTCCTATAATGCCAGGGAATTCCTTTTTGCATTTATTACATCCGATATTAGCTGCATGTCCAAGAAATCACTTGCAGGTATATCACAACCAACACAAATAAGTGATAATTTAAAGCACTTTAAAATTCGTGGCGACTTATAAGAAAACATATGAAAACCAGTTGACCATGGTGTCTTAGCTTCTACAAGTGGTTTCAAATATATATTTGTTGGAGGCTCTGATTTCATATCAGGCATAGCACCTACTAAATTCAAATTTTCTCTCTTAAATCTTTCTTATCTTGGTAAATTCAAAAATGCCATATATATTGCACCAATAGAATAGCGGATGTTCTTGTAGGGCTGAAACCAATCTATATTTAATATTAAACCATAATTGCCACTTTCATTGAAAAAACAAAATTGACCTCCATTGAACTCTTTCCATATTCTACCATCATATATATCTTGTAAAATGTTTGATTTGATTTCACGTGACCTCCAATTTTGACAAAGTTCCTCAAAATCTGGTCATTTTACAAATCTCTGAAGGCTTGACTTTATTGACTTGTAACAAAAGGTTGTATATGGAATGAGCTTCTTTGACAATGGAATTTCAACTTCCATTAATTACATGGAGTTCTTCTATGTGCATTTCTGTGATTTGGGAAGTCTACATATGAACAATGTTTGGTGACAACAACACCTTCTACAGCATGAAAACAATCATTATAATCATACAGAGTAAAACATGTCATGCAAACAACAAACTCTTGAAAATGTATGTTATCTTTTCTTAACATACTTGACATTGCATTTAGATTTTTTGGGAATACATTGCAAACTCTTGATACATGATCACAAGTTCCTGATAACATTTTAAGGAAAATGTATACAATTTAAAAAAAAAAAAAAAAAAAAAAAAAATCCTACTGCACAATCAAATACATAATACACATATTGCCACAACATCTGCATTCGACAAAACCAGTATGAACCAGCATGAACCAGTATGTCTGAGAATAAACAAAACTAGTATGAACCAGAATGAACCAGTATGTCTGAGAATAAACAAAACCAGTATGAACCAGCATGAACCAGTATGTCTGAGAATAAACAAAACTAGTATGAACCAGTATGAACCAGTATGTCTGAGAATAAAAAACCCCAGTATGAACCAGTATGAACCAGTATGTCCGAGAATAAACAAAACCAGTATGTCTGAGAATGAACAAAACCAGTATGTCTGAGAATAAACAAAACCAGTATGTCTGAGAATAAACAAAACAAGTATGTCTGAGAATAAACAAAACAAGTATGTCTGAGAATAACCAAAACCAGTATGTCTGAGAATAAACAAAACCAGTATATCTGAGAATAAACAAAACCAGTATGTCTGAGAATAAACAAAACCAGTATGTCTGAGAATAAACAAGACTAGTATGTCTGAGAATAGACAAAACCAGTATGTCTGAGAATAAACAAAACTAGTATGTCTGAGAATAAACAAAACCAGTATGTCTGAGAATAAACAAAACCAGTATGTCTGAGAATAAACAAAACCAGTATGTCTGAGAATAGACAAAACCAGTATGTCTGAGAATAAACAAAACCAGTATGTCTGAGAATAGACAAAACCAGTATGTCTGAGAATAGACAAAACCAGTATGTCTGAGAATAAACAAAACCAGTATCTCTGAGAATAAACAAAACCAGTATGTCTGAGAATAAACAAAACCAGTATGTCTGAGAATAAACAAAACAAGTATGTGTGAGAATAGACAAAACCAGTATGTCTGAGAATAGAAAAAACCAGTATGTCTGAGAATAAACAAAACCAGTATGTCTGAGAATAAACAAAACCAGTATGTGTGAGAATAAACAAAACCAGTATGTCTGAGAATAGACAAAACCAGTATGTCTGAGAATAGACAAAACCAGTATGTCTGAGAATAAACAAAACCAGTATGTCTGAGAATAAACAAAACAAGTATGTCTGAGAATAGACAAAACCAGTATGTCTGAGAATAAACAAAACCAGTATGTCTGAGAATAAACAAAACCAGTATGTCTAAGAATAGACAAAACCAGTATCTCTGAGAATAAACAAAACCAGTATGTCTGAGAATAAACAAAACCAGTATCTCTGAGAATAAACAAAACCAGTATGTCTGAGAATAAACAAAACCAGTATGAACCAGTATGAACCAGTATGTCTGAGAATAAACAAAACCAGTATGAACCAGTATGAACCAGTATGTCTGAGAATAAACAAAACCAGTATGTCTGAGAATAAACAAAACCAGTATGTCTGAGAATAAACAAAACCAGTATGTCTGAGAATAGACAAAACCAGTATGTCTGAGAATAGACAAAACCAGTATGTCTGAGAATAAACAAAACCAGTATGTCTGAGAATAAACAAAACCAGTATGTCTGAGAATAAGCAAAACCAGTATGTCTGAGAATAAACAAAACCAGTATGTCTGAGAATAAACAAAACCCGTATGTCTGAGAATAAACAAAACCAGTATGTCTGAGAATAAACAATTGCATCCATGTTATTAGCATTTTCAACAGTCATATCTTCATTTTCACTTTCAGATAGCTCATAATCTGAGAAGTGGTCTTGTATATCAGACTCACTGTCATCTTGAATATTATCAAAGTAACTTCTGATATCTTCCTCACATAAATTACTTATTGTTAAAAATATGGTGGTACATTTGAAGTATTTAGTGTAATCAATGTCTTGCTCATTATCGTCACTAAAACTCACTTCCTTCATACATACAGATTTTTCATTTTCACTGAAATGATCAAAATCTTGTGAAATGTTACATGTACTTTCTATATTATTGCTATCCTGTTTTGACATTCTAGTATATGCCTACGAAAATGCCTATCTGAAAAATCATCATTGCAGTAAATGCAAAGTCTACGTAACCTCTTTACTTGCGATTCCATGTTAAAAGATCTGGGTTGAAAGAATGAACATATTCTATTTTGCTTCTGTCCAAACTAAATCTAAGCTAAAATTCCCAGCAAATTATCAAATAACAGAAAGTGGCTGCTTCCTCAAAGTTCTAAAGTGCAAGCCTTCCTTCTTATCAGGTCTAATGCTTGCTTGTAGTTTAAATAAAGAAAATGAAAATGTAATTTTCTTTCTAAATATCTAGACTTGATGGTCCAGTAAAATTCTCAAGATGACACAAGAAAAAATAATTCTACAATATTCAATAAAAAGTTTGGATTCAAAGAATGAACATAATTTAATCTGTTTCTGCCACAATTAAATCTAAGCTAAAATTCATAGCAAATGATCAAATTATAGAAAATGGTTGCTTCCTCAGAAAGTTCTAAAGTGCAAGCCTTCCTTCTTATCAGACCAAATGCTTGCTTATAGCTTAAACAATAAAAAGGTATATGTATTTTTTTCTAAATCTTTATACTTTACAGTTCTGTACCCTATGAGAAATGTACATTTGCTGCAAATGAGGGATTAAGTACCTGATAATGTTAAAGTGTCTGGTGCTCTGGGAGAAATATTAACACTAAACAGTGCTAGTAGGAGCCGGAAAACGTATTGCCTTGCACAGTATTCATATAGTATTACACAGGATACAAAATTTCAATGGATCATATTGACCCATATCCTATTTTTTATTTTGAAGTTCCAGATTTGATCAGAAAATGGAGTGAAAATTAAAAAGAATGGTGCTGAATCAATGTTTTATTTTATTTTTTCTGTATTATTAATTTATTTTTATTTATTTTGTTATTATTTTATTTTTTTGGGGGGAGGGGGGAATTTAACTGAAGAAATTTTAGGAAGTGAGAAAGTCAGAAGAACACAGATTATTTTCATATGACCTAACCAATTGTATTGAATTTTTTAACCACTGATTTTGGTTAAAGGATATATTCATTAAATCATTGACGTACATGTACTCTCTAATTACAGGGTAAATGATGCCGGAAACCCGGAGATGTCATCACATACCCGGAGATGTCATCACATACCAGGAGATGTCATCACAAACCAGGAGATGTCATCACAAACCAGGAGATGTCATCACAAACCAGGAGATGTCATCACAAACCAGGAGATGTCATCACAAACCAGGAGCTGTCATCACATATCAGGAGATGTCATCACATATCAGGAGATGTCATCACAAACCAGGAGATGTCATCACAAACCAGGAGATGTCATCACAAACCAGGAGATGTCATCACAAACCAGGAGATGTCATCACATATCAGGAGATGCCATCACATACCAGAAGATGTCATCACAAACCAGGAGATGTCATCACATATCAGGAGATGTCATCACAAACCAGGAGATGTCATCACATATCAGGAGATGTCATCACATACCAGGAGATGTCATCACATATCAGGAGATGTCATCACATATCAGGAGATGTCATCACATATCAGTTTTGTTAAAGGATGGAATCCAGCATATTCTGATCATACTGTCCTGAATTGTAAGTTTATAAATATGTATGTTTAGCAGACACATGGGTAAAAAAGAGGGTTATTTAGGTAACTGTAAACACAGCATTCATTTTTAGGACACCTGGCCCAAAGGGCTATAATGACCTATTGCTATCACTTGGCGTCCGTCGTCTGTCCATCCGTCTGTCCGTTAACTTTTTCAAAGATCAGCTCCTCTAAAACTACCAGGCCAAATGGAACCAAGCTTGGCCACAATCATTCTTAGGGTGTTTAGTTTAAAATTTATATCCGGTGTTCCTGCGGACCAACCAACATGGCTGTTGTTAATAAAAATATAAGATATGTGTAAAATCAAGAACAAATTAAAGAAAAAATTCAGAAAAATCCTGTGAAGGCCCAATTGCTACCAAGCTTTGGGGAAATGATATGTTTATAATCCCCTTTCAGAATTATGGTTGATAACTCCGACTGCATCAAACATGGCTGCCACTGTTACTAGAAATAGAAAATTGGACAAAAAATTCAATAAATAAATTCTGAAAAATCTTTTAAAAGACAAATTGCTACCAAACTTTCGGGAAATGATACATTTATGATCCCCTTTAGAATTATGGTTGATGACCAAACTTCCATCAAACATGGCAGCCACCGTCTCTAAAAATAGGAAACATCAAGCAAAAAATCAAGAAAAAATTCGGTAAAATCCTGTAAAGTACGAAATTGCTACCACACTTTAGAGTAATACTATTTTCATGATCCCAATTTGGAATAATCGTAAGATTTTTGCATAGAAGCCAGGTGACCAATACATCTCCTTGGAACCTGTAGTTTGCTTATAGCAGTCCCACTAGATAGGTATCCAAATAGTTCATATGTGTATACATTCCAGTATAATGTTATAACAGTAAGTAATAGATGTAATGAAAATAGCCATAATCCAATATAAGTATTAAACTATGGTCTTTTCTTGTGTGGAATGCAGGTTTATACAGAAAGAAATATATCAACTTTTTTGAAGACTTTATGAAACATATAGATAAATCTAATATGTCAACAACATCAATAAAAATTGATCTATAATCCTATTTTTTGAGAAGTCAAATTGTATTTACAGTATAAATATTTGTTATGTACATATTAACTGACAATTGACGTATATTTTTTTATCCTGCAAGTTAGTATAGACTCTACAATATTCTTTTACACTCCCAGCTGTTGTCAGTTTTTTTTCAAAGACATGAAAGAGGACACCAAAATGAACTGTGACGTAGACATTTGGCTATTGATGTGTGCTCATTACAAGAGACGTTATTCTTATAGTATATGAATATCGCATTAGTTTATCTGTACACCTGTATCTGTATAGTAGAATGGTTCATTGCAGGGTAAATGTTTGTATTGCTATTGTAGGGCAATATTGTTTTTCTTTTTATTAATATAATTGACCAGAGGTAACATAAATGTCTTCTTAATAGGTGCCATTTCAAGATAACAAAACGACAAGAAGAAGCTGCAAAAAGATCAAACAAGTTAGAAAATGAGAAAAAAAAAGAGAGCAAGCCATGAAAGAAAGAAAGAAGTAATTGAAATGTGTATATTAGTTGTTAATATACTATTTAATTCACCAGGTTCATCATTGGTCTGATGTCAGTTAAGCTTGACAACTTGTATGACTGTTTTCAGACACCATACAATTGAAAGAAATGAAAAGTCTCCTGAATTGTTAAGCCACTTGTAGTAATAAGTGATTTGAGTCGGGATGGTAAAGGGAGGGAATATGAGCATATAAAATAAGAAGTTTATACATAATAATTGAATTACAGAAAATAAAAATTCATTGTTGGGATGGATAGAAAACTACAAAGGACAATGTACGATACGGGCCATTTTGGCCACCTTTTATGAAGTTTTTCAAATCAATTTTCTGAAGCCATATTTTACATCTTAAGACTCAACTTTTTAGAATATTGGCAGTTTTCTTGATTGACATCATAAAGTTTTGTTTCATTGCAATTTTCAGGTCATTTTCGGAAACATTAAGTATGAGCGGACGTGTGACCCAAAAAGCTATTCTTCCACGTTATGCAATTGATTAATAGAAATGATCATGCCAATTAGATGCCATATGATACGTTGTCCTTTGATATCGCCTTAAAACGTGATCAGAAACAGATATATTCTGATAAAAATGGGGCAAGCTAGTCCGCAAGGTTTTACCTTAACGTCCGCCAAGCTCGCTTCTGTTTAATTCATTTACAACTTTTCAAAGCTCAGGCTGATTTAGAGTTTGTCATACATTAGTGTTAGTTTGGACACTTGCCCATCATTAAAAGACTATATATCGACCTCTAGATGGTTGCTTGTATTGGGTTGTTTTCTCATTGAATGATGTTTACCCCACATCTCCGTTTCGTTCATGATTGACAACAGATGGCAAGTAATGGCAATCTACACCAAACTCTCAAATGGGTAAACATATAATAAGACAACAACAACTACCGACAAGGTTTCTGACTTGAGACGGGTTTACTTTCTGAAAAATGTATTCTCTGAAACCACTGGACTGGTTGGAATGAATATTTTCCACAATTACTGGGGTATAATATACATTTATGATGACACCACTGATCAATCAATATGGCCACCTCTTTTTATAAATAGAACACGGTGATGGAGGTAAAATAAACAAAGATATTCTGTTTAGGGCCAATTGCAACCAATTTTAGGGAAATGATACATTAAGACTTTCTTAAAAGTCTTAGTGATACATTAAGACTTTTAACATGTTTATGAAGGATCACTGTTTAAAACAATAAAAATGTTAAAAAAAAAAAAACTACAAAAAACAAACAAACAAGCAAACAAAACAAAACAGAACAAAAAAATCAATAAAAATTCATGTAAGTGTTATTGCTACAGCTTTGGGGAAATGTAAAGTAATCATTCTACTGTTAAGTTGTATCTAATATTGATTTTGATAAGACAGCATCAATATTCAAAGGGGTAAAATCGGATGTTTACCTGTCTCAATTTTTGTGCAACTATGCCTGCTAATTTAAGATAAATTTAACGAAAAATTGTATTTAAATATATGCCAACATCTGTTGCAAATATATCTGTTTTCTGATTCTACAAATATATCTGTTTTCTGATTCTACAAATATATCTGTTTTCTGATTCTACAAATATGCTAACCACAATGTAAAGCTTTTATTGAATTTGTCAGAAAGCAAAGAGAAGAATAACAGCTCTTAACAGTATGGAGATGAGAGCCATGATATCTCTTAACAGTATGGAGATGAGAGCCATAATATCTCTTAACAGTATGGAGATGAGAGCCATAATATCTCTTAACAGTATGGAGATGAGAGCCATAATATCTCTTAACAGTATGGAGATGAGAACCATAATATCTCTTAACAGTATGGAGATGAGAGCCATGATATCTCTTAACAGTATGGAGATGAGAGCCATAATATCTCTTAACAGTATGGAGATGAGAGCCATAATATCTCTTAACAGTATGGAGATGAGAGCCATAATATCTCTTAACAGTATGGAGATGAGAGCCATAATATCTCTTAACAGTATGGAGATGAGAGCCATAATATCTCTTAACAGTATGGAGATGAGAGCCATAATATCTCTTAACAGTATGGAGATGAGAGCCATGATATCTCTTAACAGTATGGAGATGAGAGCCATAATATCTCTTAACAGTATGGAGATGAGAGCCATAATATCTCTTAGCAGTATGGAGATGAGAGCCATAATATCTCTTAACAGTATGGAGATGAGAGCCATAATATCTCTTAACAGTATGGAGATGAGAGCCATAATATCTCTTAACAGTATGGAGATGAGAGCCATAATATCTCTTAACAGTATGGAGATGAGAGCCATAATATCTCTTAACAGTATGGAGATGAGAGCCATAATATCTCTTAACAGTATGGAGATGAGAGCCATAATATCTCTTAACAGTATGGAGATGAGAGCCATAATATCTCTTAACAGTATGGAGATGAGAGCCATAATATCTCTTAACAGTATGGAGATGAGAGCCATAATATCTCTTAACAGTATGGAGATGAGAGCCATGATATCTCTTAACAGTATGGAGATGAGAGCCATAATATCTCTTAACAGTATGGAGATGAGAGCCATAATATCTCTTAGCAGTATGGAGATGAGAGCCATAATATCTCTTAACAGTATGGAGATGAGAGCCATAATATCTCTTAAAAGTATGGAGATGAGAGCCATAATATCTCTTAACAGTATGGAGATGAGAGCCATGATATCTCTTAACAGTATGAAGATGAGAGCCATGATATCTCTTAACAGTATGGAGATGAGAGCCATAATATCTCTTAACAGTATGGAGATGAGAGCCATAATATCTCTTAACAGTATGGAGATGAGAGCCATAATATCTCTTAACAGTATGGAGATGAGAGCCATAATATCTCTTAACAGTATGGAGATGAGAGCCATGATATCTCTTAACAGTATGGAGATGAGAGCCATGATATCTCTTAACAGTATGGAGATGAGAGCCATAATATCTCTTAACAGTATGGAGATGAGAGCCATAATATCTCTTAACAGTATGGAGATGAGAGCCATAATATTTCTTAACAGTATGGAGATGAGAGCCATGATATCTCTTAACAGTATGGAGATGAGAGCCATACTATCTCTTAACAGTATGGAGATGAGAGCCATACTATCTCTTAACAGTATGGAGATGAGAGCCATAATATCTCTTAACAGTATGGAGATGAGAGCCATAATATCTCTTAACAGTATGGAGATGAGAGCCATGATATCTCTTAACAGTATGGAGATGAGAGCCATAATATCTCTTAACAGTATGGAGATGAGAACCATAATATCTCTTAACAGTATGGAGATGAGAGCCATAATATCTCTTAACAGTATGGAGATGAGAGCCATGATATCTCTTAGCAGTATGGAGATGAGAGCCATAATATCTCTTAACAGTATGGAGATGAGAGCCATAATATCTCTTAACAGTATGGAGATGAGAGCCATAATATCTCTTAACAGTATGGAAATGAGAGCCATAATATCTCTTAACAGTATGGAGATGAGAGCCATGATATCTCTTAACAGTATGGAGATGAGAGCCATGATATCTCTTAACAGTATGGAGATGAGAGCCATAATATCTCTTAACAGTATGGAGATGAGAGCCATAATATCTCTTAACAGTATGGAGATGAGAGCCATAATATCTCTTAACAGTATGGAGATGAGAGCCATAATATCTCTTAACAGTATGGAGATGAGAGCCATGATATCTCTTAACAGTATGGAGATGAGAGCCATGATATCTCTTAACAGTATGGAGATGAGAGCCATAATATCTCTTAACAGTATGGAGATGAGAGCCATAATATTTCTTAACAGTATGGAGATGAGAGCCATGATATCTCTTAACAGTATGGAGATGAGAGCCATAATATCTCTTAACAGTATGGAGATGAGAGCCATACTATCTCTTAACAGTATGGAGATGAGAGCCATACTATCTCTTAACAGTATGGAGATGAGAGCCATAATATCTCTTAACAGTATGGAGATGAGAGCCATAATATCTCTTAACAGTATGGAGATGAGAGCCATGATATCTCTTAACAGTATGGAGATGAGAGCCATAATATCTCTTAACAGTATGGAGATGAGAGTCATAATATCTCTTAACAGTATGGAGATGAGAGCCATAATATCTCTTAACAGTATGGAGATGAGAGCCATAAAGAGGGCTAAGATAGAATTAACACTGAGGCCACCATACATTTCTACAGATGAAGAGGACGAGGGTGGCTTCATAACACATCAACCTTCCTGGCAGTCAGAAAAATTTAAAAGTTTTAAAAACAAAGTTGATTTGAGATACCTGACAATTTGCTCAAAAGCTAGTAAAAGACTTTTGCCAAAAAGAACAATTGGGACAGAAAGCAATAAAGATTTGCCTGATGTTGGAGAAGATGTACAATGGATAATAAAAGACAATTTTTATTTTTTATTAGTTGCCAATGATAAAAATAACGAATCACTAAGATATTGCATTACACATAGAAGTGTCTATCCCTTTTTGATTTATTCCTCCATAGGAAGAATTTTATTCTTGCCATTAATTCTGATGTTTCAGCTCTCCCTTTTCCCTTTATTTGCTTTTTGAATAATTTTGTCACAGTGGCAGAAAATTTTATTCCCTTTCATTTATGTCTTACAGAAGCCCCATGGTTTTTTAATCACCCTTTGGAATAATTTATGGATGAAAAAGTTAACTATGGTTTTCATTTAATAACACTAGCCTGTTACCACTGCTGGTAGACTATTAGTCCCTGAGGGTATCAGCTGCCCATTAATCAGTCTTTTAGGACTGACATGATGTATTAGATAATTTTGAGAAATTAATAATTTATAACTTTTGTAATTTTGACTAAATCTAATGTTCCAACTCCCTCAAGTAAAATTTGCCTTAGCCTGTTTTGGCTGTTTCCTTTTAGGCCTATTTGGTTTTGTTGGTCCCAATGCTTTCACTTTTCTTTGGCTTTGTGTGATTTTTATCTTCATTACATATTGTTTATACTAGTATTTGGATGATGGGTAGATTTATCCTTTGAGAATTATCTTGTTTATATTTCAAGAATGGAAAGGTTACCTTTTTGATACCTTTGGTTTATATTTAAGAATAGGAAGGTTGCCCTTTATTACCTTTGGATTATATTTAAGAATAGGAAGGTTGCCCTTTATTACCTTTGGTTTATATTTAAGAATAGGAAGGTTGCCCTTTATTACCTTTGGATTATATTTAAGAATGGGAAGGTTGCCCTTTATTACCTTTGGATTATATTTAAGAATAGGAAGGTTGCCCTTTATTACCTTTGGATTATATTTAAGAATGGGAAGGTTGCCCTTTATTACCTTTGGTTTATATTGTATTAATTACCTTAGGTAATATTTTTGAATGAGAAGGTTACCTTTAGTTACCTGTTATTGATATTATCATATGGAAAGGTCACCTTTTGTATATATTTTGCCCAACTGTCACCTTTTGTTTACATCTTTTGTTAGGAATGAAAGAGATCAAAAGACCATATTTTTACACCTTTTGATTAAAACAAAGGAGGGCCATTTGATTACCTTTTGTTGCAGTAAATGGCTTCAAAAAGATGACAAAATGTAATGAAAAGCTGGTCTTTTCAACACCTTTTACATCAGTCAAAAGCTGCATTTTCATGCAGTGATTCACACTTATTATATGGTATGAGCTATATTTATTTCTGAAGACGCTGCAGTGATTGTGAGGTGTATAATAGCAATACTTTAATTTGAGTCTAGGTGTAATGTTGGATTGGTTTCTCGTGTTCATTTACATCAATATCCTTTTTACTATTAGATATTATAAGATCTGTCCTCCATGCAAAATCCAGAATGATTGATTCATTTATTGTGCTTAGCGCCATTTTCAGCAATATTTCAGCTATATCATGGCGACCAGTTTTAGTAGTGGAAGAAGCCGGAGTACCAGCAGAGAACCACCGACCATGGGCAAATAATTGGTAAACTTTATCACTTGCGACTGCGAACTCAGTGCACCTTTTTGTAATTTACAAAACCGGGCGCGAACCCACGCCGAAATTCAGAATGAAAGTGGATTTTAAGATTATGATAGCAAGTGAATAAACCAATATCATTTCATTAAGAGGTGAAGTTTGGCCCATAAAACTAGTTTAACACCGCGACTATTTAATGATGTGCCTGTACTAAACCAGGAAAGTGAGAGGTCATGTTTTGTGTGCTAAGGATATCGATTTCGTCTCCACGACCTTTTTTTTTTCATTAGAATTTTGAACTGTTTCGCCGGTCGGATATTTTTTTACTTATTTTATTGCAAGTGTACATGCATATCGTAACAATCAGTGGTATTGGTTTACATTTTACTGACTTACGCTGTCGTAACAATCAGTGGTATTGGTTTACATTTTACTGACTTACGCTGTCGTAACAATCAGTGGTATTGGTTTACATTTTACTGGCTTACGCTGTCGTAGCAATCAGTGGTATTGGTTTACATTTTACTGACTTATGCTGTCGTAGCAATCAGTGGTATTGGTTTACATTTTACTGACTTACGCTGTCGTAACAATCAGTGGTATTGGTTTACATTTTACTGGCTTACGATGTCGTAACAATCAGTGGTATTGGTTTACATTTTACTGGCTTACGATGTCGTAACAATCAGTGGTATTGGTTTACATTTTACTGACTTACGCTGTCGTAACAATCAGTGGCATTGGTTTACATTTAACTGACTTACGCTGTCGTAACAATCAGTGGTATTGGTTTACATTTTACTGACTTACGCTGTCGTAACAATCAGTGGTATTGGTTTACATTTTACTGACTTATGCTGTCGTAACAATCAGTGGTATTGGTTTACATTTTACTGACTTACACTGTCGTAATAATCAGTGGTATTGGTTTACATTTTACTGACTTACGCTGTCGTAACAATCAGTGGTATTGGTTTACATTTTATTGACTTACGCTGTCGTAACAATCAGTGGTATTGGTTTACATTTTACTGACTTACGCTGTCGTAACAATCAGTGGTATTGGTTTACATTTTACTGACTTATGCTGTCGTAACAATCAGTGGTATTGGTTTACATTTTACTGACTTACGCTGTCGTAACAATCAGTGGTATTGGTTTACATTTTACTGACTTATGCTGTCGTAACAATCAGTGGTATTGGTTTACATTTTACTGACTTACACTGTCGTAATAATCAGTGGTATTGGTTTACATTTTACTGACTTACGCTGTCGTAACAATCAGTGGTATTGGTTTACATTTTATTGACTTACGCTGTCGTAACAATCAGTGGTATTGGTTTACATTTTATTGACTTACGCTGTCGTAACAATCAGTGGTATTGGTTTACATTTTACTGACTTACACTGTCGTAACAATCAGTGGTATTGGTTTACATTTTATTGACTTACGCTGTCGTAACAATCAGTGGTATTGGTTTACATTTTACTGACTTACACTGTCGTAACAATCAGTGGTATTGGTTTACATTTTACCCACTTACGCTGTCGTAACAATCAGTGGTATTAGTTTACATTTTACTGACTTACGCATAGCGCATCTGCTACAATATCATGGGGCCGTCGTGATCATATGGTAGGTGGATTTACGCAATCAGTGTCAATCACCACTAGCGTTGTGAGTTCGAATCCCTTTCATGTACCCGATACACCATTATGCTATAAAGTTTGTCAGTAACTTGCTTCAGGTCAGTGGTTTTCTTCAGGTACTCCGGTTTCCTCCAGCAATAAAACTGACTGCCAAGATATAACTGAAATATCGTTGAAAGTGGCTTTAAGCAATCTAACCCTAATCATAACTCTAAAATATCATGATATTGCATACTGTACATTGCGGTCACAAATCAAATTCAAGTATTGTAATGTTTATGCTGATTCAATATCTAGATTTTAATTTCAACAACCATACGATTGCGCTCTAGACGTCCCTCCTTGTCATATAAGAATCGCAGAAACAAGTAATACCATCAACAACACCATATGAGAAGAGCTATGATAATTAGAGCTGTGTTCGTTGTCTTTGAATTTCATCCTTGATTTTGATATGTAACCTCTTGCTTCTCTAATATTTAAAAAGTTTTATTGAAATGACATGTTGAGACCTTTTTAATTTCCGATATAACTGAATGATATGAATCAGTTTTCAAATATGGCGATTAAAATAATAATCATTATCAGTGCATTGAGTAAACTGTCAACTGATTACGAAATTATATATTTATTGACAATATGAATTCCAGAAAAATAAACAAAACTACATGACAGTATAATTAATTTCCTTAGCATACGATATCTTTCCGTTTTCGGCGTCAAAATTCTAAGAAAATAAGCCTGTCAAATGGCGATCTCTAATATCTGAGAAAATATTTTGAATACAAATTTCACAATGTGTTTTGATGTGGTATTTTTTCTAAAATTTGATATGCTATTAAAACAATATTATACAACGAATATGACTCCGTTTATTACTTTCATTTTGTCAGCAAAAGGATAAAAAATAATAAGGAAAAAATTCATACGCATATTATGTCGATCTGGTGGTAAGCTTCGAAAATATTGGGGGGAAATAGAGAGCATGGGATACTGATGTTTTTTCAATTGAATTGACGGTTAATCCCTGAAATTACAAACAGGAGTAACCATTAACCAAACAAGAAGTGGAACTTGAGTCAACCCAATCAGCTGGTCACATCATTAAATGTAATAGCTGCATCACGCTAAAATCGTATGTACTAGTTTTAAAGAGACAGAGAGTTAATAGACCTGTATTTCACAATTACTTTTTTTTAGGAATGGGAATTGGTCAGAATTACAAAGAACTACAAGATCTGATTTGTGAAACTGCATTCTAGGGTTAGAGCTATGGTGTTTATTTCAGTTATATCATGGCGGTCAGTGTTATTGGTGGAGAAAACGGAGTACCCGGAGAAAACCACCGACATGTCACAAGTCACTGACAAACTTCTGCATTTTAGTCTCAAAACTTGTGCGTTATTAAGGTAAAAAAAATAATCGCTTTTACCTGATATTGCTTGCTTTTGGGATCTAAGTTAATATTATATCTTTCACAATATATTACGTTAATAACACAAGCAAATATGTTTTGAAACCAAAATGAAGTTTCTCAAACCAAATTGCAGAAAGAACAGACAGGAGTAACTATTAACTAAAGAAGAAGTTGAACTTGAGTCAACCCAATCAGCTGGTCACCTCATTAAATGTAATGACGGTATCACGTTAAAATCGTATGTACTAGTTCTAAAGAGACAGACAGCTAATAGTCTTGTAGTTCACAATTACTTCCTTTTTTTAAGTTTGGGATTGGTCATAATTACTTTCAACGGACTACAATATGGTTTGAAAAACTGTATTTCGTGGCATTTAAGGCCGCTTTTAGCAATATTTCAGTGATATTGATTGCGGCGGTCAGTTTTATTGGCGGAGGAAACCGGAGTACTCGGAGGAAACCACCGACCTGTCGCAAGTTACTGACAAACTGCATTTTAGTCTCAAGCCCCTTTTTTGTGTTATCAACGTAAAACAAGACAACTTGTACCTAATATAGTATATTTAGAACGCTATCGGTGTATATAAAGTCTTTAAAGATGAAGACTTCCATACACTCAAATACAATTTAGTATATCATCGTGGCTTTAACATTACAGCAGACTTACATCGTCGCAATCCCATACATATAGCAACTTGTTTCGTTAACCAATGTAAACAGTGATAATCATTAGTTTCCAACTATATTTCTACTCTTCAATAACAAGTGACGGGGTTAAGCTAGCTTAATCGGAATGCTCTATAATTCTGAGACTAGAGTTTATTCGAAAATACATTCTGTCAACGAACTTAAATTCGTAGATCCCAATTTCATGGGTTGATTATAGCAGATATATACATCCTCATCACTGTATCGAAGAGCATCTTGTTCATGTCGTGATATACATGCAGCTGAATGTAAATGGTCCATTTAGGTGATAAACAACAATCACCCACCCAGTCCCGCGTTAGTTTCTTATCGTTTGTATTGAGGAGCCTCTGTATCGGGTTATGATAAGCATAACACATTTCATTAGTTAACTTACAAATTCCTTTTTATATGGAGTATCAAAAAATATATTATAAGTTATCTACGCGTCTACCCGTGGGCATTGAGATTTTACCACCCTGAAGCACGTATGTATAGCCTGAGGCGAAGCCGAAGGTTGTACAGTGGTGCTGAAGAGTGGTACAATCTCAATGTCCACGGGTAGACACGTAGATAACGATGTTATCCCCGGTTTGAAAACAAAAACTGATTTTTAATGGATTTTTCTCGTTCTTTTTCTAACGTAATCGTAACGTTTTTGTACTTGCGGACTAAAATGCCACAGCTCAGGTGAAAATGTGGGTGCATTTTGACAAAGTGTAGGGAGATACCTTTGGTATCACCCTACATATCACCCCACAGTTAACTAATTTTTAACGTTTTTCAGTCTTGTTTTGTTGTAATTTAATTTCTTGTATTTGGCGCGTATTGTCACGTGGATAGCATTACAGTATTCATGATATCACTAATAGGGCCGAGAATTCTATTGATAAAAAATATGCCTCGTACATATATTGGGTGGTATTACAGTACGATAAAACAAATGAAGAATTGATGTGAAAACAATAATGAGAAATGAATTTAAAATGATTGTATTCAAACAATTGACCATTTCTATAAAGACACAAAATGACAACAAAATCAAAGTTTCATCATTCATGTAGCGCGAATCAACAAGTATTACACTGCATGTTAAGCATGACCATCAATACCGTATAGGAACTGTAAATCTCTCAACATAATTTGGTGCATTGTTTTTTTTTCTGCATTTATTGAGATGCTTGATTTTTTTTTTCTCAATAAATACGTCTTTCGTTCTCCATGTTGAATGCAAAGCACTTTGCGATTGCTTACGTTTTACACCATCTTTACATCATGTATAGCAACGTAAAGACCCCCAGTGACGTTACGTAACTACCAGCCGGTAGCATGGGGTTTGTACCAACGGATCATCGACCAATCGAAAATCGACATTTTTATCAAGCCGGGGATAATGTATGTTATTCAGCTATCAGACAGGGTATATAATGTGACATTCCCGGCTTAGGACCTATATTCCATGGGGATAAACATATATGACATCTCTCGTTTAATACCAAAGAGTTGGTCATCGTGGTCTCGATATTCACATGGTAGTGTCATGTACATCTTCAATTACAACTAAAGTTGGGGTATAGATTTCTACCCATATCACTATGTACTCGATACTAATTTATGCCACAGGTTTTTGTAGTTTTTCTGTGGGTACCCCTGCTCCTCGACCACAATATCACCGGAATATTATTGAAAGTGGCATTCAATATTTATAATTCCCCTTCTTTTGTAAAATTACAGGTAGGCAGATGTATTACGTTAGAATGTGCCAATGTGTGACTGACATTATAAAGTTTGAACATACCAAGCGGGTAATCAGAAGCTGTTAATAGAAGGACAGACAATACAATGCCCCCAAAAAAAGAACGATGACCACAAAAAAACTACCGTGAAAATTAAATATAGAGCATCCCGAACCCCACTACAAACTGGGGATAAAATCGGTTCCTCGCATCACTATAGGCAGATCTAAAATGAGCAATGATCTCACAAACTCGAGTAGGATCAACTAATACATATATGTAGCATTATCCTGCTCCATGAATGGTATCCATCGTGAAGTTCAAATGTGCATTGTATAATACAAGTCACATCAAACAGACTGACAACTAATACAATATTAATTTTATTGATGTTTTTTAATGCTTCTCACAGGTATTTTTTCTAAATAGTTCTTCCCCGGTTTTTAGTAGGGTTTGTGTTACTCGATCTTTAGTTTTATATGTATGCTTTGATGATCGTTGTTTGTCCTTTTGTACTTTTTCTTTTGGCCATTGTGTTGTCTGTTCTTCTTCGATATACGGATTCTGATTACCTCCCTTTGATATCTTCAAACTCTTCTTTTAAATATATTCAAGGTGGTCATCTTTATTGATGGAAGAACAACACAGGAAAATATAAATAATTGTCGTAGGTAAAAAAAGGTTCTCGAGACCAATGTGTAATAAATCAGAAGACGTAAATCAACAGACAGTGCAATTCCATTTTCTGCAATTCTTGGATTTTGGATTTCTGATTACCTCTTTACTATCGTCAATCTTTTCTCATAAATCGACAACGGTACAAATGGCAGTCAGAAGACAACGGTACAAATGGCAGTCAGAAGACAACGGTACAAATGGCAGTCAGAAGACAACGGTACAAATGGCAGTCAGAAGACAACGGTACAAATGGCAGTCAGAAGACAACGGTACAAATGGCAGTCAGAAGACAACGGTACAAATGGCAGTCAGAAGACAACGGTACAAATGGCAGTCAGAAGACAACGGTACAAATGGCAGTCAGAAGACAACGGTACAAATGGCAGTCAGAAGACAACGGTACAAATGGCAGTCAGAAGACAACGGTACAAATGGCAGTCAGAAGACAACGGTACAAATGGCAGTCAGAAGACAACGGTACAAATGGCAGTCAGAAGACAACGGTACAAATGGCAGTCAGAAGACAACGGTACAAATGGCAGTCAGAAGACAACGGTACAAATGGCAGTCAGAAGACAACGGTACAAATGGCAGTCAGAAGACAACGGTACAAATGGCAGTCAGAAGACAACGGTACAAATGGCAGTCAGAAGACAACGGTACACATGGCAGTCAGAAGACACAGTAAAAGTAAATAAAATCCCCGAGACAAAACATTTGAAGCATGAAATCAAACGTTAGGTTAAAAAACGAACTATTGAATACATGAAAATCCAGCAAATATCAATGAGTGAGCCCACGTGATTTGTAAGTGTTAGTATTTACTGTACCATGCATGACACCCGTCATGTATAATGATGTAAAGTACATTGCTTGTCGCGGGGGAGGTGGGGGGAGGGGGTGCGCATAAAATTTGATGACTCTCCCAATACATACATTTTAATTCGATTGATTGTTTTGATTTTTGATGTTTAACGCCACTTTCAGCAATATTTCAGCTATATCATGGCGACCAGTTTTAGTGTTGGAAGAAGCCGGAGTACCCGGAGAGAAACACCGACCATGGGCAAGCTACTGGTAAACTTTATCACTTGTGGCTGCGAGTCGAGTGCACCCTTTTTTGTAGTATGCAAAGCCGGGCGCGAACCCATGCCATATTGGTGATAGACTTGTATGAGTTGTAAGGTAATCCAACTACCTAGCTCATTGAGCCACCCCGGCCCTAATCTTAATTCGACTCGTAATGATTGATAACAGCAAAACATGTAAATGAATACAAACAAATCGTGACGAATCTGACAAATATCGCACTTGACATAACACTGTTTAAGGTACATGTAACACAGTTCTCCTTATAACTAATAGAGCATGAACCTATAAAACAGTGGCAACGCTTTTAGTACTCGTCACAACTATATAATTAAGAAATAAATCATGGAAGCCAGAATGTGTTTTGAGTCTTAACATGGGTTGACGGATATTAGTATTGTATCCCGAGCCAGAAGCGAGGGATAAAATTTACTAATATCCGCCAACCCATGTTAAAACTCAAAACACATTCTGGCTTCCATGATTTATTTCGATTCTGATATTAGGTCTAAGAGTAAAAATACGGTAGTATGCTTTGATTGGAAGACAGTAATTTATATTTACGCTTGCGGAAAATGTCGCGCACAATGTATGCTGCCAAATTCGAGCAGACGATAATTCATCAACATGTAGATTCACGACGGAAAAGTCAGTCACATCCACAGGCGCATGTGCGAATGAGATTATACCATCGATAAATCGCTCGTTTGTCTACAAAGCGAAAGGAGGACGTTATGTTAGAACATCCCACATCATTCAAAGAGCATTGAACGCCATTCATTTTGCAGTCGAATGCTATTGTGTACTTATTATCGATAAATAACACTGACACGCATACACTTAACAGCAGACATCTCGTCAAGTAATGTATACGAACATTTGACAATAGATATGCACAGCAGTAAATATATAAGTTCTATATTTGATTGCTTTTAGTGCAAAGAAGGGAACGCAAAGATCATTAACTGTATTAATTTCTATTAATAGGTTATCTGAATATGGATTTTCATAACGGACTTTAACGTGACTTTAACGTGACTTTGGAATGTGTGTTTGTTTCGTGTGCTGTTTTTCTTTAAATTTATCGGACACTTTATTGTCATGTGTGCTATTCTATTTCATTCGTTTTGGTTACGGAAATTTCATCGATATTGTTTGACCGTTTGGTTGGTTGTTTTATGGTGTTTAACGCCAATTTCAACATTATTTCAGCTATATCGCGGCGGTAAGTTTTCTTGGTTGAGGAAACGGGAGTACCCGGATAAAACAGCTGACCTGTCGCAAGTCATTGACAAACTTGATGACCGTTTGTAGACCATTCCAATGTTGTATAGACAATCACCAAGGCCACAGAGGAAAATGTTGTGTAAGACGGACCATTCTATGATTTTCGCTTAGTAGACATAATTAATTGCAATTTTGGTTTACTTCGAATTTAAAGTTGCATATATTAGCGCCCGGTGGCTCAATGAGTTAGGTAGTTGGATTACCTAACAACTCATACAAGTCTATCACCAATACGGTGTGGGTTAGCGCCGGGCTTTGTAAATTACCAAAAAGGGTGCACTCGACTCGCAGCCACAAGTGATAAAGCTTACCAGTTGCTTGCCCATGGTCGGTGATTCTCTCTGGGTACTCCGGCTTCTTCCACCACAAACACTGGTCGCCATGATATAGCTGAAATATAAAAAATTTATCAATCAATAAAGTTGCATATTTCTTTAAAATTTAAGATTTGAAATTTGATGTTTGATCTTACAGGAAAATAGGCGTTCCATCCCACTCAATAATGCATTTTACCCTGATTCTGTTCGGGTTTTTTTTAGGATCGACTGCCATTTGAAACACTTAGTTTTAAAATAATACCCAAGTTCTCCCCAGGTGTATCATCACTCGGGGAGGGATAATCACAGTTTGTAGGTAAATAATCAAATACGCTAGTCGCTTAAAAAATGGCAAATGAGTGCCTCGTGTGTGGAGGAAACCATGTTCATTCCTGTGTAAGACGACATTAACCGGTTGAACCCCGCCACAATTGTGTACTCGTCCCAAACCAGGACCTGGATTTCCAACGTAATGTCGTCTTTTTTGAGCTCATTGAATTGAGTTAAGATGAGAGGTGATGGCTCCTTTTGTTGATATTGGTGGAAGTGATAACCATCACTGTTCTTAAACTTTCTTTTCATAATCGTAACAATTACCAGAAAGCAACAAACGTTTGCCCATAACCCGTCCGAGTGTGGTGTAATTTTCTTACCTATATGAATTATTAGTAGTAGACTTGTTCTCGTCATAAATATACAAATATAACTGAAATGTTACCCACTTGAGAGTAAACAAAAATCAATCAGTCATGAGAACTTCGGGCAACCAAGACATCAATTCCATCCGGTTAGTTACACCAGATTAGACAAGGCAAGAAGAGTTTGAAGATACCAAAGGAGTAATCAGAATCCGTATATCGAAGAAGAACAGACAACACAATAGCCAAAAGAAAAAGTACAAAAGGACAAACAACGATCAAAAAAACATACTTATAAAACTAAAAATCGAGTAACACGAACCCAACTAAAAACCGTGGGTGAACTCAGATGCTCCGGAAGGGTAGGCAGTTCCTGCTCCACCAGTGACATCCGTCGTGTTAATCTAGTATCCTAATGACTTCCATCTTGTTTGAAAGGTCCAGACATCCCCCTCCGTGGTCGGAATCAAATTCATGTTTTCAGTTGAGGCGATTTAGTGCGGTTGTTATCGTGTTTCATTTATCTGCTTGGCCGTTGGAGATACTGATGACGATCAGGGTTGGTGGATTGAGGAGATACTGATGACGATCAGGGGTGGTGGATTGAGGAGATACTGATGACGATCAGGGGTGGTGGATTGAGGAGATACTGATGACGATCAGGGGTGGTGGATTGAGGAGATACTGATGACGATCAGGGGTGGTGGATTGAGGAGATACTGATGACGATCAGGGGTGGTGGATTGAGGAGATACTGATGACGATCAGGGGTGGTGGATTGAGGAGATACTGATGACGATCAGGGGTGGTGGATTGAGGAGATACTGATGACGATCAGGGGTGGTGGATTGAGGAGATACTGATGACGATCAGGGGTGGTGGATTGAGGAGATACTGATGACGATCAGGGGTGGTGGATTGAGGAGATACTGATGACGATCAGGGGTGGATTGAGGACACACCAAGAGGTTCAACTCTACCACATTTCGTACCTCGCCTCTTGTTGATGTAGAAAAACTTATCAAATACTAATTTATTATATCCTGAATCAAATACTAATGAATGAAACCTGGAAGAAATTGTTTTCAATTGTCAGGTGCAGTCCCTGGCATAATCTTGACTTGTTGACAGCGGTCAGTATTTGGTAGAGTAGAAGAACGAGCAGGTTTGTTGTGTGAGTGGCTCTTGTTGTGGTTAGATATATTGTAGATTGATTGATTGATGTATTGATTGTTGGTGCTTAACGCCACTTTTCAGCAATATTTCAGCTATATCATGGCGACCAGTTTTAGTGATGGAAGAAGCCGGAGTACCCGGAGAGAACCACCAACCATGGACAAGCAACTGGTAAACGTTATCACTTGGGGCTGCGAGTCGAGTGCACCCTTTTTGTAATTTACAAAACCAGGTATGAACCCACGTCGTATTGGTGATAGGCTTGTATGAGTTGTTAGGTAATCCAACTACCTAACTCATTGAGCCATCCGGGCAATACCAAATGTGATCAGATTCCCAATATTGAGACAAATGTTAAACTTAGTTAAGTTATTAATTATGTACATCATCTAAGACACTTCTGTGACTGCAATACGCAGAACATCAATAAATAAAATCTGCTACTGTTGCTTTTTTTACATTATGTGAAAAAAGACTGATTTTTCTTTTTATGTTCATATCCCTTATTATGATTTTATAGATGCATATCCCCGTTACGGAATACATGTGTCACAAATGACCAGGAATGTGTCCCGCTTGTCATATCCCCGTTACGGAATACATGTGTCACAAATGACCAGGAATGTGTTCCGCTTGTCATATCCCCGTTACGGAATACATGTGTCACAAATGACCAGGAATGTGTTCCGCTTGTCATATTCACAATCATGATAGGCACTTGTTGCACAGGTAGTTGTAAAATTGTTCCAGTAGAATTAGGTAGACTGGTTTATTGAGAAAATGTCCTTGTAAACATAGGTGCACTGGTTTATTGGGAAATTGTTCCAGTAGATTTAAGTGGACTGGTTTATTGAGGAAATTGTTCCTGTATATATTTATGTGGCATTTTATTTATTGTACGATTGATATATTGTATTGTAATGTCTAAGTGACGTATTTTATTGTATGTGTAGTTGATCGTAACTTGCTTTATTTGCCTGGTTATTTATGAAGTTTATTTTAACGTTTGACAATCTTTCTGTATATGAGAAATGGGGAGCTTGGCGTTGTATTGTTGTGTTGATGATGACACTGGTTATTAGATGTATAACTCAGGACTGTGCACACAACCATCAGTTCATTAAAGAGGTGTAATTTCGTGAGGTGATTGTGACCTATTTGGGGTTTCGACGTTACTAAAGTGAGAAAGATGACTACGTAAGTATTTAATAATAAATAATTGTATGCTGCTACTACATTAGCCTACACTCTATAAGTTAGTGGCACTGGGGTTATATGTTCGAAAGTGCCATTAAACGATTCCAGTCAATCAATCATTTCTTTCAAAGATCGGATAGATTTTAAGAAACTGTTGTGTGTGTGCATCCACATCAATAATAATTAAAATCATCAAATTTATCTACTAATATTTCCCTCTGAATGATACACAGATATGTCTTATTTCAGCATAATCACGATGTTCAGATCGTCTTTACAATGATACACAGATATGTCTTATTTCAGCATAATCACGATGTTCAGATCGTCTTTACCTCCAGTTGTCTTATTTACGTTATTTGTGTTTGTTTGCGTAGTGGTCTCCAACATATATTGTGTTGTGTTGTTTTTTTTCGTCTTGTGTACCTGATGTTGCCCGTTTCTCTGAATTGTCTATTTTTGATTGTCCCTCCGGTATTCTCCCACGTTTATTTTCTAAAGGTCTTGTAGTTCAGGAAGTTAATTAAAAAAAATGCTTACAGCAGGACATGACTGAAATACTGCTAAAGTTGTCTTTAAGCACCAAATAACCAATACATCAAGAATAGGGTTGAAATACTGCTAAAGTTGGCGTTAAGCATCAAATAACCAACCAATCAAGGATAAGGCTGAAATACTGCTAAAGTTGGCGTTAATCACCAAATAACCAATCAATCAATCAATCAATGATGATATTGAAGACAAAAACAAGTAAACATAAAGCATTTTTTATATAAAAAAATCAACAATAATCATTTATTGCGTTTCTCGTTATGTTTTTCAAAAAAATAATAAGACTAACATACATAGA
Source organism: Bathymodiolus septemdierum (assembly GCA_963383655.1). Classification (NCBI taxonomy): domain Eukaryota; kingdom Metazoa; phylum Mollusca; class Bivalvia; order Mytilida; family Modiolidae; genus Bathymodiolus; species Bathymodiolus septemdierum. The sequence goes on from OY726529.1 coordinate 65,183,433, forward strand.
TACACAAATATGAAATATACAATTTGTAGAACGTAAAGTTCATTTACCCCATAGTTTGTTTTAAATAAACGACACATGAATATTATATCAAGAAAACAATTAAAACGGTACAAGAAAAGTATAAAGACGACATCATAATATTATATAGCAATGGCGTGTCTTCTACATCTTACATAAAATAACAAAGATGAACATATCATTTTAATGTATAAGTGTATATATCAGTTTACTTATCCGCTTACAATACAAAAGGACAAATTAAAGGCGCTTGAACTTGTATGACGTCATAATGGCCGTCTCAAACATATCACGTTTTTGACGCCATAGCAATATGTTTTATGTCACGTTCTTCATCGTGGATTTGAAATGTAATGAAAATATTACTTAATTTGTCAAATATCAGGCACTATGTTGACTTACTGCTTAAGCTAAGTCGCCCAGTAAACTGCATATGTCGACTCATGGCTGATCTTTGAAATAGAAACGTAGATATCAAATTTAGTGCGCACGACGCGTTTCTAGAATAACCTTTACCCGGTACATCTCATTAACCTTTACCCGGTACATCTCATTAACCTTTACCCGGTACATCTCATAATCGAAAGATTGGAAAGCCAAATAAATAACATTTTTGGGAGCAATAAAACCAAAGGGTCTAAACAAGATAGCCAAAAGCGATAATAAGAAAAACAGATGAACATACCATTTTGTTTATCCCTGACGTCATATAAATGATGGGTGGCTCAATATAGATATTAATATAATCGTAAACTAAGATGCTGAATTTGTAATAAGTAGTATTTCTTTAAAGTTTAAGATTTATTGCAAAAAAAATATGATTAATAACATTGAAATATGTCAAAATGCAGAAATTCCATATCAGTGATATCTTTACATGTTCTGGTTCAATCGCTTGATCTCCGTATACTTATGAATGTGGTTAGTAACGTATGGGAGTCTGGTATATGTTCATCTTTGTATTGTGAACATTTGCAGAATTATGCTATTTTTGACTAGCTTCTAAATATGATTTTATGATACATGTTACGTAAAAGGTCAGAGCAGAAAGGAACGAACTTATTTCGTGGTTTTACACTAATTCCCGTTATTTGAGGACAGTGGAGCTGGATTCTAAGCTTATCTCTTCAAGGTTTTTGTTGGGCAAATAAATCTAATGGCTTGCAATATATTTCTGAAAGATTTGTACAGTATTTTTGCCATGCAAGTAAATTAAAACGAAATGTTATTGCTTTGCTTAAAAAAAAACCTTATTTTAATTTTCTTTTTTGTTTAAGAAAAAAGGTATTTTGTTCGTTTCGTAAATTAAATGTTGCAATTTCAATTTTTAAAATAATTTTCGAAATTTCCTGATTTAAGTAAAAAGTAAGATTATTACATGTACATTACAAATTATTTTAGGACAAATAATAAATTTGAACCATATGGTTACTCTAATAGTGACTCAGGTGCAAACATATTTCCATTAAACACATATGTAAGTCGAGGCAAAAATAAAGATGAAAATATAAATTATAATATTATAATTACGTGACCATATTCCTGTATTTCTAGAAATATCAGAAAATATATGTGAAACTTCTGAAGTGAAAACGCCAGATGTCTTTGAAATTCATAAAATTCGCGGCTCTCCTATTGTCAGTATTTTTTTATTATTATTATTATGGTCATTTCCTTTTTATACTATTTGAGCAATCGTTTCAGTCACTGCGTTTATTCTACACAAAATACCATGAAGCAGGTTATCATCGTAAGTGCAAATTATTGCGATTTTCCACAGTAAAAAATATACTCTTTTAAGGTGCAAAATATTGCGATTTCGCACGGTAAAAAATAAACTGTTTGTAGGTGCAAAATATTGCCATTTTGCACGGTAAAAAATATACTAAGATATATTGATGTTTAATATTTTAATGTTCATGGTCATCTTTTTTATTACTTTAATATATTTTTATTAGGTTTAATTTAACTTTTCTGAACAATTCATAATATAACGCCAATATTTGCGACCCGCGGAAATAACCGGCACAATGGTAAATTGATATCTAATATATATAGATATTACGCGAATATGTTTATGCACATTTTGAAAATAGATAAAAACCGAACGCTTAGATAAAATACATTGTAAAAACTAAAATAACAGTACATTAATAAAAAAGAGTATGAAAAGTGAATACAGTGAAACTCGTTTATAACGAATAATGATATATCGAATTTGTTGTCGGAACGAATTTATGGTCTAATCCCTTCAATAAGGAATACATGAATATTTGAATTCAATCGATTATAACACATTTTGGTTATAACGGAGTTTAATATACCTTTAGCTGTTCTTTATAAACGGATTTCGCTGTAACCGGAATGCCATTTTTATTTTAGTTTTAGATGCAAATGCATAATAATAACACAACATATTCTCGTTTGAAAGGGAGGTCATTCACATTTCAATATTTGACCGTTATGCAAAAAGATTTACGGTCTGCCATTTTATTATTTAATAAAAAGTGAAAATCATGAAAAATAAAAATATCTGAGGTCATTTATTATTAACCTTTACCCGGTACATCTCATTAACCTTTACCCGGTACATCTCATTAACCTTTACCCGGTACGTCTCATAATCGAAAGATTGGAAAGCCAAATAAATAACATTTTTGGGAGCAATAAAACCAAAGGGTCTAAACAAGATAGCCTTCTAAGTTTATTGTCAATCCCGAAAAATGTGACTGGCATAACATATATACAATGTACAATTGTATTGTTTGTGTATCATAAAATATTGTCCTCTATGAAATAGTGTCCATGAGACAAAATTGCATACGAAATATCGTCCATGGACAAAATTTCATTAAATTTTATTATGAAATTTTGTCCGGGATAATATTTCACTATGAAATACTGTCAGCTGCTATAAAATGTTGTCCATTCAATGGACAATATTTCATGTAAAATAATGTCTACAAATGGAAAACTTACACATTGAGAAAATGTACTAAAGAAATCTTTTAAATAAATTCCATCTGAGAAATTCTGAATATTAAATACTACCAAACTTAAACGGCACAATATAGAAATAAATACAACAAAATATGGAATGCGAAAAGAATTTAGTAATGAAATGTAAATATATCATACAAATTAATCAACATTTTTTATCGTTATATCTCGTAATATTCAAAAATGCTGTTCTTCCTGTCCTTTTTTCTACAGCGTTTTGTAGGTGGAGTTACAGGAATATCAGTCTCTAGGACCTCAATTGTGTTGTCATCGACAATTCTGTTGGGCAAAAACATTTCTCGTAAAGATACATCAAATAAATCTAAGGATGAAACATCAACATCTTAATGACTTGAATATAATTTTCTTTGAAAGGACAAAAATTCATGATAATCATACATGAAATTTTGTTCATATAGTATCTCCCTTTTAAAGACTAAATTTCATAGTGAATATCCATGAAGTGTCTTCTAAACAGTTTAGGGACAAAATATCATGTGGAATATTGTTTCAACAGGGACAATTTTTCATAAACTAGGACAACATTTCATATTACAAATCTATGAAATGTTGTCCTAATGGACATTATTTCATAGGACATTATTTTGCTTTACATTTGCAAATATTAAACATCTGATTCAGTTTTTATAAATAAATATACAACTAATGTGTTTTCCTCTGAGAAGATAGATAGGGACTGTCACAAAATCAAGATAACTTTAAAAACAAAGAATCTAATTGGTTGGTAGGTATTGAAGTTTTAAGTTTTACGTGAGTACTGACCAATTACATCCCTTGTATTTAAGCAACTCGTGACCTCGATGAATTTGTAAAACAAAGAATCTAATTGGTTAGTAGATATTGACATTTTAAATTTTATGAGAATACTGACCTTGTATTGAAATAACACGTGACATCGATAAACTTAAACAATTAAAATAACAAAGAATCTTATTGGTTAATAGGTACTGACATTTTAGATTTTAAGTGAGTACTGACCAATTGTATCTCTTGTATTAAAATAACACGGGACCTAGATGAATACAACACACTAAGGCAGTCGCAAAATAATATTCAATAGCACCTAAAATTAAGATTCAATGACAAATAGTAAACAAACGAAAAATTAAAAACCTGAGAAAAAAAGTCAATCTTATCGACTAACATGAGAAAAAAGTCAATCATATCGACTAACATGAGAAAAAAGTCAATCTTATCGACTAACATGAGAAAAAAGTCAATCTTATCGACTAACATGAGAGAAAAGTCATGCGAACAAATTAAACTACAAAAAGCTTACAAAATGCTTGATATGTTTGAGCACATTTGTACATTGCTTATGACAAAAAGATTATTATTCCAACATCTGCATTATGGGTTTATTATCGAAAACACTGATGAATTGAAATATAGTTGGATATTATGATAGTCACTTCCAGAGGCGAAATGACGTCACAAAGGCTACAAAAATGGCACAAATTCAGAAAGCGTAAATATAATGCAGAATTTCTATTCTTCACGAATAATCAGACATGGTTATGGAAATTTAACATACAACATATGCAGAACACTTATATATTTCATGTTCATGCATCAGAATTATTTATGTTACTTGAAAACGTCTTAAAACATATACATAAAAAAATGTAGACGTAAAATGACATAATTTTAAATTGCCAATTTTCTTAAAAACTTAAGCTCCTTAAACCAGCAAGCTAATTTAAACTTAAATTACTTAAACAGCAAATTAACTTAAACTTAAATTACTTAGTCAGCATATTAACTTAAACTTAATTTACTTAAACAGCAAGCTAACTTAAACTTAAATTACTTAAACCAGCAAGCTAACTTAAGCTTAAATTACTTAAACGGCAAATTAACTTCAACTTAAATTACTTAAACAGCAAATTAACTTCAACTTAAATTAATTAAACAGCAAATTAACTTCAACTTAAATTACTTAAACAGCAAATTAACTTCAACTTAAATTACTTAAACAGCAAATTAACTTCAACTTAAATTAATTAAACAGCAAATTAACTTCAACTTAAATTACTTAAACAGCAAATTAACTTCAACTTAAATTACTTAAACAGCAAATTAACTTCAACTTAAATTACTTAAACAACAAATTAACTTCAACTTAAATTACTTAAACAGCAAATTAACTTCAACTTAAATTACTTAAACAGCAAATTAACTTCAACTTAAGCTAATTAAAATAACAAGCTAACTCCAACTTAAGCTATTTAACAGAAAGTTACCTTCAACTTATGTAACATTAAACTGCAAGTTAACTTTAATTTAAGTCACTTAAAATAGTAAGTTAACTTCAACGTAAGCTACTTAAAGCAGAAGTTAACTTCAACCTAAGCTACTTAAAACAACAAGAAAACGTTAACTTAGCTACTCAAAACTGTAAGTTAACTTCATTTTAAGCTACTTAAAGCAGTAAGTTAACTTCAACTTAAGCTACATAAAACAACAAGAAAACGTTAACTTAAGGTACTCAAAACAGTAAGTTAACTTCAACTTAAGCTACTGAAAACATCAAATTAACTTCAACTTAAGCTGCTTAAACCAGTAAGTTAACTTCAGCTTAAGCTACATAAAACAGCAAGAAAACGTTAACTTAAGCTACTCAAATTAGTAAGTTAGCTTCAACTTAAGCTACTTAAAACAGCGAGCTAACTTCGACTTAAGTTACTTAAAACAGCAAGTAAGCTTAAACTTTAGCTACTTAAAACAGCTAGTGAAATTCAACTTTAGCTACTTAAAACAGCAACAATTGTGCAAAAAATTGAAAAACATACACAAATAATATTTGATTTCCTTCATCAGTGTTTTCCTCCTAATGTTGAAATTGTTTTAACATTTAAAAATTCTATATTTTGAATAATATGTATTATGCATTAAAACATACATATGACTTTCTCTTATAATGATAATGGCAGCTTATGCATTGTTTATGAAGATGGATTGAAAACAAGGATATCCTTTAAGGACAGCAGTATGTCATGTGAGCAAAAAATAATCACACAGTTCAAATATATCAGTCATTTAAGAAAAGAATTGTGTAATCAGTTATATATATAGATATATATATACGTCTGAAAATTAAACCAAACAGTGTTAGAATTAGATTTTTGAGCTGTCAAATTTTTGTTCGACGGGATTTGAACTCACACCATTGATGCACTGCTGCACCATTCGCTTAGCCTTACGTCCAGCGCCCTAGACCACTCGACCACATCCAATCCTTATATATATATATATATATATAGGTAATTCCATTTTAGGGGTTAAATTATTGAAATTACTGGATTTTCTGCATTGTTTTTTAATTTTCAACCAATATATTGTATGGATGCAAGGGAATGACAATTTAACTTTAAGGGGGTATGCTTTTTTTAAATTCAGCTGCCAAATTGTATAGGAAAATATTTGCATGGCCCGAAAGATGCAAGGAATAACAATCGACTAAGACATTTTAGAAAATTTACCGATTATTCGGTATCAAAAAATATTGTGATTCTTGTCTCGTGTGGAAAAATATTTCCTGACTAGGGCAACAGCTCCCATCCCCTCCATAAATGTTAAATGATTCGCCTCCTAAGCGACTATTATTAAAAGTATATCTGAAACTCGGATACAAAAATTACAGAACAGCACTTTCATATTTTTTCCCATCTTAATCTATTGCACAAAAATGTCGGCAAGAACTTAAAAGTGCTAATTATAACCTATCAGACAATTCTGCAATTGTCAATTAGAAATACGAATATCTTCATTACTAGGTAACATTTGTTATTGATAAAATGTATATGTACATACTGGAAAATTAATTTTAAAAATCGTATTGAGCGGGAAATAATTTAAACATACATGTACATACATACATACATACATACATAGTGACAATATACTTAAGAAATATACAAGGAAATAGCACTATGGATATAAAATGAGGATGAAGACATTTGTGACGATAGCGATGATAATATGTACGATGAAAAACAGTTTGTAAAAGTTCTACTACTTATCTCCAGTTTCCATTACACCTGCCAAATTACAAAATGGCGGTTTATGATGTCACACTTTTCGAATTCACGCAAATTCTCGTTTAGAGGTAATCCATTCTCGTTTTATATAGGGCAGTACCAAATATATAGCTCCCGTAACAGATATCCTATTTGTAAAATCATGTATATTTGTAAAAAGTAAACTATAATAATTTTCTCGTAATATTCTCGTTCAGACTTCTCGTGTAGGATTCCCGGATGTTAGGGAGTGAGCTCTTTTGTCCGGAGAGGTAGAAACCTAGGAACACATGTTTTCTCAGCTTGATGTATTGCCTGAAGACGTAGGTGACACCGGTTTTGCTTTTTCTGTCGATTTGTTTTGTTCATTTATTTCTTTAATTGCTTGCAGTTCTTTCTTTTCTTTCATTCTTCTATTTTGAAACCAAATTTTGATTTGTCTTTCTGTCAAACATAACATATGTGAAAGTTCGATTCTCCTTCTCCGTGTGAGGTATCTGTTAAATTTGAATTCCTTTTCCAGTTCTAGAGTTTGAAATCGTGTATAAGTTTGCCTTCCTCGCCTTCGTTGGTTGGAGTTTGGCCCTGAAATGACAACAGAAAATTCAGAATGTTTCAAACAAATGGCATGTGGAGGATTGACGAGAAATAATGTGGAGGATTGACGAGAAATAAGGGAAATAATTGTCTCTGATAATGATGATCGATGTGGAGGATTGACGAGAAATAATGTGGAGGATTGACGAGAAATAATGTGGAGGATTGACGAGAAATAAGGGAAATAATTTTCTCTGATAATGATGATCGATGTGGAGGATTGACGAGAAATAATGTGGAGGATTGACGAGAAATAATGTGGAGGATTGACGAGAAATAATGGAAACAATTGTCTCTGATAATGATGCTCGATACCCCGCAAACACTTATATATATATATACATGTTAATGCTGCGTGTATTGATACATGTATTTACATGTAACCACAGTGATTAGAGATTTCACATTTTCAACAAATCAAGGGTACCGCACAGAATTGTTTTTAATCTAGATGAAAAATATAAGTAAACAATTAATACAAATAATATTATGTATATATTTTCCATATTATGTATATTTATTATACGTCATGTATGTAAGCTGTAATTGTATTGGATAAGACGAGGGTAACATTCTGCTCTGACACATGACTCAGCGGGTAACATTTTTTTTTACTGTCACCCTCTCATTTAGAGCCTCAATTTGATGATTATGAATCAATTGAAACATTAAAATAAAAATAAAAACATTGAAATGAAAAAAACATTCAAAATGAAGAAAAAACATCATTGCAAACGAGAAAGTGAAAACATTCAGTATAATAAATCAAATAACATATAGTTGAGAGGGTGATAGATCAGATTGCTACCCTTTGAAAAAGACATTGTCAACCTCGGCTTCGTCTCAGTTGACAATGTTTTTCTCAGGGTAACAATCTGATCTATTACCCTCTCAACTATATGTTATTTATATAATATTCCTTTTTTAAATTCGATTCTATGTGTTAAAATGGAGTTTCATATATGCTTTTTGAACAGAAAATTTAAGAACTTAAGAATTGTAAAAACAAAATGATTGATTACACGGAGGTAAAAATAAAATTCCGAACTGACAAATAAACTGGTGCTAGTACATTTTTGTACATGACAATTTTAATATCATTATTATAGAGAAAATAGGAAAGTTTAACAAAAAATTAATTCTAAATTTTAAACAGATATTGTAGTTCTAGAACAATGGGAGAAAACTCGTCTTTTGAAATAAAACTTCTCAAAATAAATATTTGTAAAAACAAAAACAAAAATTGAAAAATATTGATACATCTGAATAAATCTCAAGATGACTTTTCTTATAAACCATAAAGGTTTAAAATTGTTTCCAAGTTTTTTTCTTTCGTATTTCTTTGTCTTAATGGGTATATTTTTGATTTGAAATGAAATTATTGCGTCTCGTCAATAAGTCATCCAATTACTGTAATGCCTTTTCAGATAATAATAGAACAATTTTAGATTGTTTTTCTCCGGTATTGTGAACTCAAATAAAATGTAAACCCTAACGTATAGCGTAATTATAGCATAGCATATCTTCATTGCATGTCTGATTATAAAACGTGTCTCGTGTGTGCAAAACGCGAGCACCCTTGAATTACGCTAAAAAGATCAAAGAACTTTAGAGAAATTAATACAATTCAAATGAGCTGAACTCTCTAAGGAATGTATTTCTTTTAAATATTTAAGTGATCACTTGTGTGTTGTGTATATGCTATTTTTGGGTCCATTTTTAATGGAGTTATTCTAGCTTAAATATAGTTGTTTTAACAATTGAGCGGTCATGTATATGTGTGTTTAGTAGACATTGATTTTACCTCTGTCTCTTACTATCTTTAATAAGAATTTGGAACTGTCAGGAATAATCACGTGTGTGATATTTGTCATAAGAACTATAATGTAAATTAAACTTGCATTTTAATCTCACCTGAAATTAATGTAATATCTGGATTTTATTTATATGGTAAAATAAGAAATAAACTTCATACACAGTTAATTTTATGAGGAGAGGGGAGGGGGTATTGTCCCATCGGAAAAAACAGTTCTCAGTGTCTGCTGTGATTTTTATACTTCACGATTTGATAGACTCGTCGATGATTGGTTGGTTGCAATTGGTTGGTTGACAATATGACCCCTCACATGACGCTATATTTGTTTTCGTTAAATGTAAATGTACCAATGATACAACAAACATATACTTATAATTTGATTGAAGCGTCTATTAATCATACAATTAGCGTTAATATATTTTTAGATATGGATAGTTTTGCACGTATGACCGGAAGCGAGCTGTCAGCCATCTTTTTTCTCACCATAGCTTGCAAACACAAATCCATAAAATATGATTTTTAAAAGATAAATCAATATTGAGTTCCTCTTTCAGGGTCGGGTAGTGCAGATATTAAATGGCAGTTATGCTTTCATTTGGTCTTTTATTTTGAAATATTTAAGTTTTTAAAAACTACCTTTTAATTTTTCTACTATCAGGAAAATCAAACATCAAAGGAGATGACAATAATTATGTTAAATTATACCTATTCTACACTTATTCTATTAACAAACAGATATAGAGGGAAAATATTGAAAATTTAACCAGTGGGAAATGAAGTACAGTCAAACCTGCCCATGCGGTCACCTCTATTAAGCAGTCGCATTGTATTAAAAGGTCACCTTTTTCTTGTCCTGTCATAGAAAATTTCATATGAATTGAACCTCTTTTAAAAGGTCATCTGTATTCTAAGGTCACTTTTTCTTTGTCCCAAAGGTGACCTCTTAATACAGGTTTGAAAGTATATGAAAACAACAATGCCATCAATATCAACAAAAGAAACAATCATCTATCACCTTAACATATTGAACACCAAAAGAGAGAGAGGGACAAAAACATATGACGTTGGAAATATATATTTTGGTTTATGACAGGCAAAACAATGTGGCAGGGTTAAACCTGTTAGTGGGATCACAACCCTCCCCTCCGACAACTGGATCTCCAACGGCAGTACATATATAAACATAGAAATATATTAAGAGAGAGAGAAAGAGAAAGAGAGAGAGAGAGAGAGAGAGAGAAAGAGAGAGAGAGAGAGAGAGAGAGAGAGAGAGAGAGAGAGAGAGAGAGAGAGAGAGAGAGAGAGAGAGAGAGTTTTTTGTCTTGTCTTGTATTATATTACTGTCTTGTCTTTTCTCTTTGTTAATTTGTATTATTCATGATGTTATTGTATTGGTCTACTTTCAGGAGAGCTACTAGTAGCCTCTGGCTGTAAGTAATCCTCTTGAAATAAATATAGAATTAAATTAAACAAACGATTAAAACAAAAACCGGGTGGCTCAATGAGTTAGGTAGCTGGATTTACCTAACAACTCATACAAGCCTATCAACAATACGGCGTGGGTTCGCGCCCGGCTTTGTAAATTACGAAAAAGGGTGCACTCGACTCGCAGCCGCAAGTGATACAGTTTACCAGTTGCTTGTCCATGGTCGGTGGTTCTCCGGCTTCTTCCACCATTAAAACTGGTCGCCATGATATAACTGCAATATTGCTGATAGTGGCGTTAAACACCAACAAATCAAATCATTACATACAAGTATGCCAATTATTTTTTGTTTTCTGTCTCTTTTTTCTTTCTCTTTCTTTCTTTGATTTTTGTTTTTTGTTTGTTTTGTTTTTAATTGTTTTTACTTTTTTTGTTTTTGTTTTTTTTTACTCGAAGTAAAACTCATAGTTTAAATACAACTTCTTCCATTGTAATTTCTTTAACTATAATACATGATCTTGTAATACTAAGCACAATATAATTTACATTCAGGCAACATAAATGACTTTTGCTTAATTTAAGCGGAACCAATTTCACCGATTCCAAATGATGACTAAGTAAACTTACAACGGAAAAAAATCGCATCAATACAAATATTTGTTTGGCAAGTCAAAAAGGCAGTTAAATGCACCTAAGGTTAAACTTTTCTTATATTAAATGACAGGTATCCCATTTCATTTCAGCTTTGAAGTGCGATCACTTTACTGAGTCCTTCATGGTAATAATAAAAATACTTCATTATCGAAAACAGAATCGAGACGACCGCGATTTCGACCTTGGCATAGACAAGTTGACATGTTCGAGTTAATGGAGACTTCTTTTATCGTTCCATGAGCTGATGATAACATGTCAAAAATTAATGAAGAATCAATACACCAAACTCGAAGAACAATATTAATTGGATATATTTTAGGATATATTTTAGGACATATTTTTAGGATATATTTTAGGATATATTTTTAGGATATATTTTAGGATATATTTTTAGGGTATATTTTAGGATAGTCAGTTTCTTATTTATACTGCAATTAGTACATCTACTGTCTATATAAATGTGCACGTATACACCTGTTTGTCTACTAGACGTATAAAGTCTCCTTGTATCCTGGGTATTATGCAGAGCGAAGCACAACATTTATTTGTCGAACGCGAACTGTGCTGTTGACATTCATTCAAAATGTCTAATGGCTTTACCATTTTTGTGTATAAATTTAATAATTCTTTACATACACGATATTGCATTATGCATGCATAAACAAAATATACTAAATACTGTATTACCATTAACGTTGCAAGTTCGAATCCCGCGAGGTGTACTCGATACAACATTATGTGATACAGTTTGTCAGTAACTTGAGACAGGACGGTGCTTTTCTCTGGGTACTGCGGTTTCTTCTATCTATTAAAGTGACCTTCACGATATAGCTAAAAGTTTGTTGAAAGTGGAGTTAAACACCATAACCAAAACCCGTATATTTCAATTATAGTTTGGTACGCTGTATTATCGTTTGGTACGCTGTATTATCGTTTGGTACGCTGTATTATCGTTTGGTACGCTGTATTATCGTTTGGTACGCTGTATTATCGTTTGGTACGCTGTATTATCGTTTGGTACGCTGTATTATCGTTTGGTACGCTGTATTATCGCTTGGTACGCTGTATTATCGTTTGGTACGCTGTATTATCGTTTGGTACGCTGTATTATCGTTTGGTACGCTGTATTATCGTTTGGTACGCTGTATTATCGCTTGGTACGCTGTATTATCGCTTGGTACGCTGTATTATTGTTTGGTACGCTGTATTATCGTTTGGTACGCTGTATTATCTCTTGGTACGCTGTATTATCTCTTGGTACGCTGTATTATCGTTTGGTACGCTGTATTATTGTTTGGTACGCTGTATTATCGTTTGGTACGCTGTATTATCTCTTGGTACGCTGTATTATCTCTTGGTACGCTGTATTATCGTTTGGTACGCTGTATTATCGTTTGGTACGCTGTATTATCGTTTGGTACGCTGTATTATCGCTTGGTACGCTGTATTATCGCTTGGTACGCTGTATTATCGCTTGGTACGCTGTATTATCGTTTGGTACGCTGTATTATCGTTTGGTACGCTGTATTATCGTTTGATACGCTCTATTATCGCTTGGTACGCTGTATTATAGTTTGGTACGCTGTATTATCGTTTGATACGCTCTATTATCGTTTGGTACGCTGTATTATCGTTTGGTACGCTGTATTATCGCTTGGTACGCTGTATTATCGTTTGGTACGCTGTATTATCGTTTGATACGCTCTATTATCGTTTGGTACGCTGTATTATCGCTTGGTACGCTGTATTATCGTTTGGTACGCTGTATTATAGTTTGGTACGCTGTATTATCGTTTGGTACGCTGTATTATCGTTTGGTACGCTGTATTATCGCTTGGTACGCTGTATTATCGTTTGGTACGCTGTATTATAGTTTGGTACGCTGTATTATCGTTTGGTACGCTGTATTATCGCTTGGTACGCTGTATTATCGCTTGGTACGCTGTATTATCGCTTGGTACGCTGTATTATAGTTTGGTACGCTGTATTATCGTTTGGTACGCTGTATTATCGTTTGGTACGCTGTATTATCGTTTGGTACGCTGTATTATAGTTTGGTACGCTGTATTATCGTTTGGTACGCTGTATTATCGTTTGGTACGCTGTATTATCGTTTGGTACGCTGTATTATCGTTTGATACGCTCTATTATCGTTTGGTACGCTGTATTATCGTTTGGTACGCTGTATTAACGCTTGGTACGCTGTATTATCGTTTGGTACGCTGTATTATCGTTTGGTACGCTGTATTATCGTTTGGTACGCTGTATTATCGCTTGGTACGCTGTATTATCGCTTGGTACGCTGTATTATCGTTTGGTACGCTGTATTATCGTTTGGTACGCTGTATTATCGTTTGGTACGCTGTATTATCGTTTGATACGCTCTATTATCGTTTGGTACGCTGTATTATCGTTTGATACGCTCTATTATCGTTTGGTACGCTGTATTATCGTTTGGTACGCTGTATTAACGCTTGGTACGCTGTATTATTTAATTTATAGTCATTCGTTACTCGTTTGAAGATGTGATACACGTGTTTGTTTTGTCGAAATAGGTAACAAAAATAAACACAACTTGACCGATGCAGAAACATCAACTGTAGGCACTATTGTGGTAATGGTAACAAGTAACACGACGGGTGCCACTAGTAGAGCTAGAACTGCTTATTCTTCCGAATCACATGAGTTCATCGCCGGTTTTCAGTCGTTGTAATGTTTGTCCTTCGATTTCCATAATTTTACATCTTCAAACGTTTAATGGGGGATAGTGGTGCTTAACTCCACTTTCACCGAAGGCTACTGTATATCTCTATACAATCTATTTACAATTGGTAGTCCAGCCTTTAATATTCTATATTTAGAATTGGTAGTCCAGCCTTTGATATTCTATATTTAGAATTGGTAGTCCAGCCTTTGATATTCTATATTTAGAATTGGTAGTCCAGCCTTTGATATTCTATATTTAGAATTGGTAGTCCAGCCTTTGATATTCTATATTTAGAATTGGTAGTCCAGCCTTTGATATTCTATATTTAGAATTGGTAGTCCAGCCTTTGATATTCTATATTTAGGATTGGTAGTCCAACTTTTGATATTCTATATTTAGAATTGGTAGTCCAGCCTTTGATATTCTATATTTAGAATTGGTAGTCCAGCCTTTGATATTCTATATTTAGAATTGGTAGTCCAGCCTTTGATATTCTATATTTAGAATTGGTAGTCCAGCCTTTGATATTCTATATTTAGAATTGGTAGTCCAGCCTTTGATATTCTATATTTAGAATTGGTAGTCCAGCCTTTGATATTCTATATTTAGGATTGGTAGTCCAACTTTTGATATCCTATATTTAGAATTGGTAGTCCAGCCTTTGATATTCTATATTTAGAATTGGTAGTCCAGCCTTTGATATTCTATATTTAGAATTGGTAGTCCAGCCTTTGATATTCTATATTTAGGATTGGTAGTCCAACTTTTGATATTCTATATTTAGAATTGGTAGTCCAGCCTTTGATATTCTATATTTAGAATTGGTAGTCCAACTTTTGATATTCTATATTTAGAATTGGTAGTCCAGCCTTTGATATTCTATATTTAGAATTGGTAGTCCAACTTTTGATATTCTATATTTAGAATTGGTAGTCCAGCCTTTGATATTTTATTTTATTTCATGTTAAACCACGCAACCGCAAGTGATAAAGTTTACCAGTTGTTTGCCCATGGTCGGTGGTTCTCTCCGGGTACTCCGGTTTCTTCCACGACTAAAACTGGTCGCCATGATATAGCTGATATATTGCTGAAAGTGGCGTTATACACCAAAAATCAATCAATCATGCTAAACCACAATAAAATACAATTGTTTAGTATACACAATGGTATTGTTTCCTTGTGTCATCTTTTAAATTCATGCGCGTAAGATAAATATTCTTTTTTAGATGAATCTATTTTTCATTTTTATCATTTTTATAAAATACAAGTCTGCATGTTAAAAATATCAGGGAGGTCTTAAATATTACGCTATATAAAACATAATTTTCCTGCATGTCAAATTAATAATCGCATCACAGTGTATTACAATACAAATATAATTTATGTTTCAATGGAATACCTGATGAATTATTAACTAACGCGAAATGAGACCACTTTACCCCATTATGCATAAATCATTCCGCCGCTTCTACCGTTGGTATATTGTTCATATTGTTCGGCAAGGGAAATTTATAAGAAAAAATCATATTACATTTCTCAAAAATCTAATTTTAAAAAGGCAGAAAAATTGATATGTGAAATGTGTGGGGTAAATGTCCATTTAGATGCTGTAAATTATACCAGTTAACATCGCAGCCATTTAGATAATGGCTGATAGGTTGTTTAACATTTTATTCACTATAAATTATCTGACGAAGGAATACATAACTAAATCTATTTTTGGTTTACTTCAGGTGTATATAAGATATATGTTAAAAGATGAACTCGATGGCATCTCTCCATCAAGTTGTGTGTTGTTTTGTTTTCTTTATTTCAACGACCATCATGTATATTTAATGTTAAAGAAAACCGAAGTTTATGTTGAGCGTCTACGCGTAGAGATAATGAATACTCTAGAATACTACTACTACTACTACTAATAATAATAATAATAAGAGATTATGGTGTTTAACGTCACTTTCAACTATATTTCAGCTATATCATGGCGGAATTAATAATAATAATAATAAAGTTTATATAATATATACAATGTATATGTGTTCAATTAAATAGAGTTGTGTTCCCACTCTCTCGTGTACATCAAAAGAAATTGTATCAATATCTATGTTTTCATTGCTACACATGTAAGTAAACTGTTTCCATAAGAGTTGAAAATTCTAATAATACAATTTCAAATGACGAAATTTTCAAAAGATATCAATGTAATATTGTTTTACTGATTAAATTGTAATCCCAAAATTAGAAGAAACAAATTATTCTAATATAGTGTTTCCCGAAGCGTAAATAATATTATAGCACGTCACGCTACATTTGTATATAAATACAATTTTCAATATCCATATTAATATTATGAATTTATTAAATAATATTGCTATATACTACCCTAACAATTGGGTTCTCTTTGGAATGGAAAATTACTTGGCTCTCGACTGGTGAAAACATTTTTTGTAAATATTAAGGCGTTCTGAAGTTACGATCAATTTATCACGACCACTTGAAAAATTGCAAGCAAGTGAGTGCCTCCCCTTGTATTATATAGTGGGGGGTTTTTCGGACGCGCCTAGCCCCTGTGGATTCAACATTACACTTAGATATATTATGAAAGTAAAGGAACAGCTTGTAGTAAGAAGGTATATGGATGTAAATGGACATGAAAGACGATTCAACATTACACTTAGATATAAATTCAAGTAAAAAGGTACGGGGAAAAAAGGTACGGGGAAAAAAAGTACGGGGGAGGGGGAGAAATACGGGAAAAAAAGTACAGGAAAAAAGTATGGGGGAAAAATACGAGAAAAAATACGGGAAAAAAAGTAAGCTTTTATTGCTGTTCTGCATTTCACATCATTCATATTTTAGATTTCATAGATAAAATGTTCTATTACAATATTACAATTGTATTTACATATTTGAAGTAATAAAATGAAAAACAGAAAATACCACACTGTCGTTTACCACACTGAAGAAAATGCATTCTTGACGATTATTGACATATGCAATTTATTAAATATTTGTTGAAAATAAGCTTTGCAATTTCCTCTTTGCACATTAAAATCAACGTCTTCTAATTAATGCACATTTTTCTCCATTAATCATTTTTTGAAATATTAATTACAAATGTCATGGTGCATGTCAAACTGCATGTCAGGTGCAACGAATGTTTTCTTTGACCAATAAAATAATAAATCATAAATTACATATTTGGTAAATATAAGTAGGATATTTCTTTTAATATAAACTCATATTTGACCTAGATCCGCAGTATTCTCTGTGTACTTAAAGATCTTAATATTCCATACGTTTAAAAAACATCTTGATGACCTTCAATTTTTAAGAAAAGACACTCGACCAAATTATATTTTCATTATGAACCCTGTTTATTTTTGCTTCTATCAAAAGCCTACTTTAGATAACATATAAGAACTTCATTTTTCTCTCCTTAGAAAAACATAACGGCGATCAAGCCACACAGCTCAAGTAAACGGACCGCCCCCAGCTTCCACACATCTGGTCGCTTTGTACCACAGGCAAACTATGTACATTAACCTACACCATTGCAAATACTAATGGCCTATTTGAATGATTGGTGTACTCAACTATTCACATTTTTATGTTTGAAAATATGATAATGTTTTCACTCGAGTGACTTGCTGCTTTTTTATACCTATGATATCGTTTTATGCGCTAAGTGGAGAGAAATAATGATGGATAGTTATCTAAGGTTAGCTTGGTACATTTGCCAAAACTTTATTTTTTCACACGTGTTGTATATATTCATTCTTAATTCACATCAGGTGTAGGAATATAGTTTCGTAATAGTATATCAAAAGAAGTAGATAAAAGAAAATATAAGAAATTGCGGAGGTAAATGTAAAATGTGAGGGGTCCACAGACAGAAGTATTTAAGGCTGCTGCATGCCACTCATGAAGCATGGTGATGTTGCATACTTACGACGTTCCATTCCCATCCTGTTTTTTATTTTATTTTCATTTTTATTTTTGGTTATTCATTTATTTTATTTTTTTGTGTGCTGACCATCCTATGGCAATTTTCACCATTTATATCAACCAGAGGCTTACATGAGCTTGGTATTACTCGCCTGTTTATTCATGCCCAGTTTGTGTTCAATTGATTTTGAGGTGGAAACATTCTATTCTATGTTCCTATGTTTACCTCTGACCCGTTAAAATGAGATTTAAAATAATATTTAAATTTGTTGACGTTGGTCGCTTTTGATCCCCTCATCTGAAACGATAAAAGCTGCGACAAATCTGATCTTACACTGAGCCAGGAATTTTTCTAAAGAATTAAAGGACAATAAGGGGCTACAACGGTTGCAACAAGATACGACCAGCACATGTCGACAATGGCTTCATCCTGGACCAATATTTCTGAAAATGATTACTGTCCAGAGAGAGTCATATATGGGTAGAATCTGTTTGAGAAGTACAGGAAGGAATTTCATAAGAAATTTAGACGAAAACCCCATTAAAACTGGATTTAAAAATTGGCTCTCATAATTTTCTACTTGATCAATAAAATTAGGAACAAAGAAAATGCCACACCCTCCGAACAATTCAGAAATCATAAGAGTAACAAAAATATGTTGGAATTCTAAACTGGAATTAAGCCACAATTCGAACCTGAAAATTTTAATTTTGGGCGTTGGCTCCCATTGATCATTTAGAATTGTTATCTCGGGAAAACAAAAGGAGCTTGGTCAGATCTCCGAAATGACAAAAGCACATTTGTTGAAATAATCCAGACAGGAATATTGTTGAGATATTCAATAGAAGTAACCCGCATTCAAAAACTGAGTAAGTCAAAATACATGCGAAGTTCTGTAATTATGTACTTGGAGTTTATAATGAAAGTTTCAACATTGCAGTGCTCTCTGAAATTGAAAATTCTCAAAAATCTTGTATCTTTGGGATTTCATGTTTCACTGTTCGTGTTTTATCGGCCCTGGTTATGATTTGGTTTTTACTGGTTCTTCTAATTTACTCTTGTCACTGACGACATCTTGAAATAAACTGGAGGAAGTCGAACTAAAGAACTAATAATTGTTTTCTTTAAGATTATGTGATACGGTAAGTTGATCCAAGTATGGATACAGAGGGCAATTATGTAAATAAGTAGAGCATGTCACGTGATTGTACAATATTCTTGCATCACGACGATATTGTACCTACGTGTTGATGGGTTAGAGGGTATGGATATTGTACCTACGTGTTGAGGGGTTAGAGGGTATGGATATGGTGTTTAACACCACTTTCAATGATATTTCAGCTATATCGTGGCTGTCAGTTTTATTGGTCCTACGTGTTGAGACAAGAGGGGACAACAGCAGTGGCATATATCCCAGGGGGACAACAGCAGTGGCATATATCCCAGGGGACAACAGCAGTGGCATATATCCTCGGGGGACAACAGCAGTGGCATATATCCCCGGGGGACAACAGCAGTGGCATATATCCCCGGGGGACAACAGCAGTGGCATATATCCCCGGGGGACAACAGCAGTGGCATATATCCCAGGGGGACAACAGCAGTGGCATATATCCCCGGGGGGCAACAGCAGTGTCATATATCCCTGGGGGACAACAGCAGTGGCATATATCCCCGGGGGACAACAGCAGTGGCATATATCCCCGGGGGCAACAGCAGTGGCATATATCCCCGGGGGACAACAGCAGTGGCATATATCCCCGGGGGACAACAGCAGTGGCATATATCCCAGGGGGACAACAGCAGTGGCATATATCTCCGAGTATCTTCTAATTATTTTTCATCTACCTTATTTGGATAAAAGAAAATATAAACCAATATATGTACTTTCAACGAGTGGTATTTTACGGGATTTGGGCTTAGGGTTTATGGTGCTTAATGCCACTTTCAATAATATTTCAGTTATAACGTGGCGGTCAGTTTTATTGGTGGAGGAAACCAGAGTATCCGGAGAAAACCACCGACAAACTTTATCACATAATGTTATATCGAGTACACCTCGCTATGAATTGGGTTCGAACTTACAACTTTAGTGGTGATAGGCACTGATTTCACAGGTAGTTGTAAATCCAACCACAATACGCTACGACGGCCCCGGTATTATACGGATTTGAATCCTAGTTTTAGGTTTACCAGTGCATGTGTGGACCCTGCTTCTAGGCATCTATGACACGTTCCTAAATAAAATATCGGACTTTCACACCCTCTGTATGATATATCTCCATAGATCATTGAAAAACAAATTTAAATTCGTTTCGTCATGCTTTAACTGTTTGCTAAACAGTATCTAGTTTATTACAAAGACATATTTTATTTATGAAATATCAAGCTTAAAGCGTTATCGCAACATCCATAATTTAAGGGTAAAATAGATATTTCATCTGAACATTTCAAGCAATTCGTTCTTGGTGTTCCGTTTGAGTAATGGCGATGCTTTCATTTAAATTACTAGATATTTTCGACACATGTAATAATCGTTGCGTGTAAAATTAACGTGACTAGATTAATTTTTCATAGCAATGTGCAGAGTGTTAAAACTGCAAGTTTAAGGTGTGAACAATAAGAAGTATTGACTGGGTTTACTGGGTTTAAAGGCTTTGTAGAAGCATACAATACTACTAAGTCTTTAGATTTTTTTATTCGAACCGTTGGTGACATGACATTTTACAAAACAATAACGAAGTTATGCAGCGGTATGTGTTACACAATTATATTTAATGTAAGCGAATGAATTTCAACACAGCAAGGACCGCAGTGGTCGTATGGTATTTGGATGTATAGCTACCTATGCAATAGCGCCTATCATTAATATAATTGTAAGTTCTAAAACCTACTCATAAATCATAGAGAGGTGTACACGATACAACTTCATGTGATAGAGTTTTATAGGAATAATTTGGTTTTCTCTGGGTATGCCGATTTCCTCCAACAAACATTTGACCACCACGATATACACACAAGAGTATCACTTCGAGTGTCAGCTTGTGGAGCAGGAACTGCTTACCCTTGCGTAGCACATGAGTTTACCCACGGTTTCTAGTGGGGTTCGTGTGATTCAATCTTTTCTTTTCTGTGTAGTGTTTTAAGATCATTGGTTGTCCTTTTTCTGTTGGCCATTGTATTGTCTGTCCTTCCATTTGCGGTTTCTGCTTACCGATCTGGTATCTCCAAACACAGCTGACATATTATTAATAGTGGCTTGTGCTACCACAATCCAAATCATGGAAGCATTAAATTAGTATCATTCTTTATAAATCAATAATGTTAGTACTATCTAATTTGTCGTAATCTGATTGGGTCAATTTATATTTTTTGATATGACATGTATAACCACTGGGACACCATATTCCCTTGTTCTTAGAGAAGTAAAGATATTAGACGACGAAAACCGCACATGTTGCTAATCTTTAACGTTTTCTGTGTTTTCTCCGTCTTTTGAAATATGGTGTTAGTTGATCATCTTTTTAATTGTCTGTGTTGTATTTATTATTGTGTGTTCTCAATGTTGTCTGTACATCTGGATTGTCCACACTTGGTTGTGCCTTTCGGTTTTCTCTGACGTTTATAGTTTCGTGGGTCTTTGTTAGATACTATGTTCTGGGTTAATTATCATTTTGTTTCATACAAGATTTGTTAAATGGCTCAATAAATGCAACACGACAGTTCTTCTTACTGGAATGTTTCTCAAAGTGAATATATAACATAAAGCAATATTAGACATACAAGTCAATTTCTACATCCGTATCAAACGTATGGTTATGGGTTATAATAGTTATCAAGTAATAGCTTAGTAATTAAATCTTATGCTATAATTATCTTTCATACTGCAGGTTTTTACATTTGGGATTGTTTCCCGTTTAATTTCTTGGTTTTTGCGAATACCACAGTATGAAGTAATTTCTTATTAAATAGTTGTTTTTTCTGTTAATATCATCAAATTGATTCTTCATGACATGACATGGTTCCATTTTTCCCCCCAGACAGAATCAGATAAAGAAAACAATTGTTCTCTAAAACATTTTTTTCTCTCTCGGTGTCGCTCAGTCGCATGCTAATATAGAAAGAATAGCATACACTGCTTAAACATTAACATTAGGTACAATTGCAAAGATTTCGCATTAGAAAGAAAAGATCGATTTCCGTTCAAATTAGTTTTTGTTAGTTAGCAGAAAGCAACAACATTGATAAAAAAAATTCTGTTAATAAACTGAGTGCAAAGTCATTACATGAAAGCCTTGTCGATTATAAACTAAGGTTATTCTATTCTTTGTTTATTGATTTCTGGGAAATTTGGTTTATTTAGAAACACATATTTCATTGCTGTAAGAGGATATAATATAATATATTGAAATGAACATGAAATGAACAATGTTGTTTTGATATTGGTAAAAAAATAGTGTTACAGTCATAATTGATTACCGTCTAAATTTATATTAAAGGCGTTGGTTTTGTATTTAGAAAGACTATTAGTTGTATTACATTGCAGTCTGGCATTAAAAGACAACGTAAGAAGACAACGTGTTACTAACTTGTACGTGTGCTTTTAAAGAATGTTCCACATACATATAAATAAATAAAAAGAGTTTGAAGATACCAAAGGGGTAATCAGCATTCGTAAATCGAAGACCAGACAACACAATGGCCAAACGAAAAGGGACAAAAAGACAACCAACGATCTACAAAACATTATACAAAAAACTAAAGATCGGGTAAGTCATGAAAAAAGAAATGTTTTCCTGTGCTAAAGAGAGACCGTTGTTGACTTATGGTATTTGATTGTACATCTAGCCACAGAACTGTATCCCTCATCTAGCTTTCCATCTACCTCAGAAATCAGGGCCCACTACCACTGACTTCTGCGCCAATTGAGAAATGATCCAGTTTGCTTGTGATATTTGGCAGTTCGGTCGTTTTCTATTGGTACTCCTATCAATCAAACGGACCGCCACTGAAATATTGCCGAAGATGTTGTTACCCAACCGTACCCCATGTGAAAGAAAAAAATAACAATGTTTTTTTTATGGAGTTCCTTACAAACGACATATCAAAATAACAGTAGGAACTATGCAAAGAAAAAGTTGAAGATTTCAAAGTGGTAATCTTAAGCCGTTAACCGCAGGAGGGCAGAAAAGAGAGTGGACAATTATGGTGCTTAACGCCACTTTCAACAATGTTTCAGTTATATCGTGACGGTCAGTTTTGTTGGTGGAGAAAACCGGAGAAAACCAAAGTCACTGACAAACTTTATCATATAATGTTGTATCGAGTCAACCTCGCCTGAACGCATAAACCGAAGAAGGACAGACAATATAATAGTCGAAATAAAATCGACAAATGATGATCTACAAAACACTACCCAGAAATCTAATTACTGAGAAACCCGAACATCACAAAACTGAGAGAGCATTCAGAATTTGTTCTTTAATACGTGTTGTTGTCTATACTAAATCATCCAATGATACAGAAAAATGTAAACATGACATTCTAACATGCAATATTATTTAACTAGAGTAGCAAAGGCATCTTAAAAAATAACGAATTTATTGTTTTTATCTGGCATTGTCTCAAACATGCAATATATGTAAACAGTACTGCATGATGTATCATCAGCCTGGAATCTTTTCTTTAATCTATCTAAATAAAATTTTGTTTAGTAAGGTGTAAAATTGGACTTTGAAATTGAAAAACCATTAAATGAAGATTAGACAAAATAGAAGATCAGATTAATAAGTTCAAGAAGGTCATGATAATTGTTGCATGCTTAGAGGACACATTTGCATTATATCAAGATGATATTGATGTCAAGCAGTGTGTAATAATTAAATATCCACTTTCAAAATATCAGATATGCACGATACCACAGACAATTGCTATGATTCAAAGTAACAAAGGGAATTAAAGGAACCATGAACGAAATTCTAAAAAGCAGAAGCTGAATTAGTTAAGCCTACATTTGTACACGTTACATTTTACATGTGTCGGTAGTACATGTATAAATTAACAGAAGAAAACAAAGTTAAAGAAGGTTTAAAAAAAACAAGTATATCAATCAACAAAAACGCACGTAAAACCAAGAATATATTTCAAACCGAAATATGAAATAATTGAACATGACGAGACGAAAGACGAACGGATAAAGAAACGAACTAAAAACACAAATAAGAACCAGTACAAGCCTAAAGATAAAACTACACAAAAAGCCGGGAGTAGGACAAGGTCCTCGGAAAGAGTTAATATCTCCTGTTCCATTAATGACACCCGTCTTAATTCCCAGTTAGTAAACATAGATTTTCAATTGTATTCTAATAACCTGTCAGTTGAGATACGGAATTGCATGTCCATCAACCAATTATTGACATGTTATGTCTGAAAGATAACTAATATTTATGGTTTTTGTTATCTTGATTTGTAAAGATTGCTAGACAAAAGTAGTCTTCCCTTAACAAATTCACGATATTACGACCAATTCGAGCGAACCATTTTCATCAACCAAGATCTGGTACAATTAGTTCTTGGGGAGCTGTATTGGCTTGCGGCTTCGCCTCATGGCTCAGTCCAATACAGCTACCCTCGGACTAATAACTAGGCCAATACGAAAATCATCACGTAATATAATATCATACTAATGTATCATTATGAAAATTCATATTAACGTTAACTACATCAACATCAGACAATAAAAAAGATTCTCATCCTCTTTTACAGGTCGTTTACCTGTGCTCACTATTGGTATAGTAGTATCACACAGCGGCTTGTAACCATTGATTAATCCATCAATATTTCACATGTATGTCAGTCAATACACTTCATGTGATATTTATGTGAATTTTATTATATAATAAGCTATAATGTGTGCATAAAACGACACAAGAAGCTTACGGATGTGATTGTTGGGTTATGATATCTACGTTTTTATTTATATAAAAACACGTGGCAAACGGATAATCTTTAAACTGATAATTGTGCTTAGAACATACAACACAACTCAGATATAAAGAGTTTGAAGTAGCCAAAGGGGTAATCAGAATCCGTAAATTGGAAGAAACACAGAAACACAATGGCCAAAAGGAAAAGGACAAAACGACAAACAACGATCTACAAAACACTATTCAGAAAACTCAAGTTGAGCAACACGAACCTCACCAACACCGGGGGTGAACTAAGTTGCTGCGGAAGGGTATGCAGTTCCTCCTGCTCCACTAGTGACATCCGTCGTGTTATTCTAGTTACAATGACGGTGATAAGCCATGAATGAGGAAAGGACTGAGGAGTGCTTACTATAAGTGGAACATATCCGTGGTCATTTGTGACGCAGATATTCCGTAATGGTTAACCAGGTCGTGGTGGCGACCATAAAACTTTGAAACTTTAAAAGTGATGACTTTAACTTAACCAATAGGAATCCCTTGGTTCAGATACGAAACTAATATTACGTTTGTGTCAAGCAAGCATAATATAAACAAATCGGTTGTGTTGTTACTACTAACCCCATATCCCCTCGATTTTGTTGAGCAATTATGATATTGAATGCAGAAAACATTCATCGATACCGCCTCTCTGCAATAACAAATAAATCATTGACAGTAAATGAAAAAAAGGGGAATATCAATAATGCGAAATGTGAAATTTAAACCCCCTGGTGTCATTAGCTTAAAACAACTGTGACATTGTTGGAAAGAGTTTAAACAGTGATGGTCAACAATTCCACCAATACCAACAAAACGAAAAATTACAACTCATTACTTTATGAAGTTCCTTAAATAATTGACCAATACGGTATAAATAAAGACTGTCCCATAGAGCTTATACTTTCAATATTATGAAACGAACGTTTAAACAGTGATGGTCAATAATTCCACCAATATCAACAAAACAAACAATCACCTCACCACCTCAAATCATTGATCATGAAAACAAATTACAACGACGTATTACATTGGAAATCCAGGTCCAGTCCAAGTCTCTTGGTTTATCGCATGGTATGACGATACATTAATTTTTACTGTCAAGGTGGTCGGACATACTGTACTCAGTGCCTCCGTTCTATTTATATTTTATCTTTGACTGAAGGCCACTTCAGGTGTTCATTTTCCTTTTATGATAATAGGTCAATTTGTCATAATTTAATAGACATCAAAGGGTCTTCCCGAGTTATCTGATGGAGATATATGGATAGTTTACAATACATTTCCCTTTGTCCTGGGATAACCTCTTCTGATAAACACTTCATATTTATACCAGACACTATCGCCAAAGAATTAACACCTTGCAATGAATATCAGTGTTTACGGTCATAGAACATTCAAGCGTAGTAAAATATCAATATCATTACCACGGAACACTTCATTCAGTCGCGAGAACTCCTCATAGAAAAGTATGTAATAAAATGTAATTTCTCTAAATGTGGTGTAAATATTGGTCCACCTTTGAGATATATGAAGGTTAATATCATCAACAATATGACAGCTATATCGTGACGTCAGTTTTATTGGTGGAGGAAAACGGAGTACCCGGAGAAAACCACCGACCTGCCACAAGTCACTGATAACTTTATCACATAACTATCCTTGTCTAATGCATATACATGTTGACACACACGGATACCAGAATACTATTGACGATAACAAGATTCAATGATCTTTTTTGTATTCAAATCAAACTTTAGCAAGTCAAACATACCTGTTGACACACAACTGTTACAATAAAATAACTTCACATTATTGCACTGTACTTATTCTCGGAAACAACAGATAATTATTGACTGATATATTAGTTTGTAAAAGAAGTGAGTAAATGAGTGAGTGTTTGTTGTTTAACAAGAACTGAGCAGGATGTATACTACACTTAGTTATATACACACAACATTGGTTATACCAGAAAGTCGTCTTGTGTGTTTGCCTCCATTTTGAACGTTTTGATTTTCCGGCGTTCACACATTAACACGGACGAATGATATTAATCAGCAAAGTCAGACCTAGAGCACGCAAAGTTCTATTCCATATTTCTTATGTTAATAGATGTACTGTCATATAAACTCCTAATGGTAGGAGTTGTCGATGTAAGAAGAACACGATGAGAAACAATATTTATGGAAAGGAAAAATACGAACCTTGAGAATAAATGTCGGGAGCATGAGACCATGGAGATCGTGAATCCATAGTCGTGTACGCTTACTGTTTGTTTGATGGTGCTTAACGCCACTTTCAACAATATTTCATTTATTTCATGGCAGTCAGTTTTATTGGTGGAGGAAACCGGAAGACCTGGAGAAAACCACCGATCTGTCGTAAGTCACCGAAAAACTTTATCACATAATGTTGTACACCTCGCCCTGGTCGAGATTCGAACTCTCAACATCAGTGATGATAGGCATTGATTGCATAGGTAGTTGTAAATCCAACTATCCAACTACCATACGATCAGCCTACAATAGCCAATGTACGCTTACAAACACAACAATGCACTTAAGATTCCAATATCTACAAATTTTAAGAAAATTATGCTCAAATTATTTGTCCTTTCCATTGGTCTTGTGTGAAAGGGGAACCATTTTGCTCTCTGTATAGAAACTAACCCCTTTAAATAAAAAAACTGTATAATATTAGAATCAAATCGGGAATGCTCAAATGGTCTATTATTACTTAACGTTACAATTTAATAATTGAGCTATGGGTAAGTGTGGAAACAAACCAGAACTCATTGTATTATTTTATGAAATTACTCAAATCTATTAAACTTTTGTAGACCGTTCGATATGATATATTGATTGGTTGCCGTGTAACGCCAACTTTAGCTTCAATATGGTATAAGTCTCTGTAATTCATCATGTGAGATCCATATAACAAAAAATTAAAAATGCAGCAATATCAACAAAAACAAAATATATTGAGCATATAAAATGCCTCAATCTGCATCCATTTATCAAAATTGCATGATACCAATGAGAAAAAGACATTAGTTACTGCACACAATGTAGACAGATTCAAATCGACCTTTATGAATTTCTTTCCGTACTTGCCATGGCGGTATGTTGTGTGAGCCTACATCATACAACCAAACACCTGTCTTTTATTGCCTGATTAATTTTCTTACATTCTTTGATGTTACCTAATTTTACTTATTCAAGAACTTTTATCGCCTTGTCTTGCACATAAATTTGCATATCATTTGAAAGTGATATAGTGTTTGTTTTTAGGCCTAAAGACAAGGACATACTGTATATACATCGTAGCATGGCTAGGCCTAAAGACAAGGACATACTGTATATACATCGTAGTATGGCTAGGCCTAAAGACAAGGACATACTGTATATACATCGTAGTATGGCTAGGCCTAAATATAAGGGCATACTGTATATACATCGTAGTATAACAACCACATACACTAAATATAAGATGACTACACATATCATTTCGTGTGAGGAGTATTTGAGAGAGAAAAAAAACAGAAATGGTAGAATACCTCTTCGTATGATAAAAAAAAACAGAAATGGTAGAATACCTCTTCGTATGATAAAAAAAAACAGAAATGGTAGAATACCTCTTCGTATGATAAAAAAAACAGAAATGGTAGAATACCTCTTCGTATGATAAAAAAAAACAGAAATTGTAGAATACCTCTTCGTATGATAAAAAAACAGAAATGGTAGAATATTTCTAAAATATTCACCATATTCGTGGTATAACAATATTGGATTTTGAAACTGTTCCGATCCGACAGTGTGGTATTTTTTTTGTTTTCAATTTTATTACCAATATAAAGTTGGTTTATAAGCTCAATTTCAGCCTCGCCACCATTTGTCTTCTCTCGATTTTCCATGAATAAAGATGAATAGATTTGGTTAAATAAACGTTATTAGAGAAAATCGAAGGGGAAATCAAGAGAAAATGGCAACATTGTATTGTCACCCGTAGTTTTGTCCAGCTAGACGTTTCCTCTGTCGCCATCTTTATTTTCTTATATACAGGAAACAAAACAAAAACGATCTCAATACTTTCTGATCAGAACAATTATAGATTAATTAATTCCAATTAAGTTTATATAGATATTTAGTAATATAATGTTTAATTAATAAATGCAACAGGTGCGTGTTTCAAACAATGTCTTGTCAATGTCAGTATTGCTAGGAGCCATAACTATAAAAAAAAAACACTATATGAAAGAAAATACATATACAAGTATATAGTGTGGTCCAAATAAAGATTGATCAAATGTAGCGTATTAATAGGTTAATTATCGATTAAACCGGTTACAATTAATGCTTAAAAGCATCATAGTTTAAAACCGTAGCATTAGATTAATTTAAAAGAATTTCTTTGATGTTGTAAATAAATATTTTCCTAAGCCAAACATCTTCGTTATCTCGCTATTTTGAAGAAGAAATAAATCTGTTTAAGATACATTTATATCTCATTATGTTGAAGAAACAAATAATTCAGATGTGAATTTGTGAAACTATTTAGGTATATTCCTCCAATGTCTAGATTTCCAAATCCCAAAACAAAAATATCTTCTCTTTGCAGTTATAAAATAAAATTGAATTTGTATAGTTTAAAGAGGGATGGTCAGCAGTTAATATCACTTTTATATGACAATTCATCCAATATCACTTTTATATGACAATTCATCCAATATCACTTTTATATGACAATTCATCCAATATCACTTTTATATGACAATTCATCCAATATCACTTTTATATGACAATTCATCCAATATCACTTTTATATGACAATTCATCCAATATCACTTTTATATGACAATTCATCCAATATCACTTTTATATGACAATTCATCCAATATCACTTTTATATGACAATTCATCCAATATCACTTTTATATGACAATTCATGATGATTTGAGCACACAATAATGATTTTTATTTCTATATATTATCACAAATTAATTAATACAATTTTGAACATTTTTTACATAGTTTCTGCACTTACATTTCTATTTACCATAACATCATAATTGTATTATAATTTCAGCGAAATCACTACAGAAAGTACTGGACAAATAAACCACGCGTCCCATTGCTAAAATACCCATGAACCAACAATAATGCAACAGGGAAAAAAGATAATACTTGTCGACAAACGAGTCTTTTTTAAAACCATTTTGGTCCATTTGTATTGAAGTGATTGTTCCAAGCCAGGAAACCGAGCGGTCATGTGCTTGTGTGCTAGGGATGAGCGGTCATGTGATTGTGTGCTATGGGTGAGCGGTCATGTGCTTGTGTGCTATGGGTGAGCGGTCACGTGCTTGTGTGCTAGGGGTATCCATTTTGCCTCTTTCTGCAATTTCGATATTAGATTTTGTAATTGTTCCGACAATGGTGAATTTGTCTCTCCATTGTATTCTAGTATTGCATGACATACATAATTTTACATTGGGAAATTGTAATTTTCTTATGCAGTTGTAAAATTAACATACTGGGGCATTTTCTGTACATATCCTGTAAACCTAATATTAACATTTAATTGTTATATATTTTTTTGTTTTTGTACATTTCATATTTCACATTAATGAAACAATTGTTTGACATTTGTGGTTAGATGTTATTTACGTTAGACATAGGTAAATATACGTAAAGTTTGTGTCACAGTAAAACATTCCCTAAATACATCAACATCAAATTTGCTTTCTAGTACAAATATATGTGGTCTTTTAACCATAAATTATTATACATATATTTAAATGTTTATGTGTCTCACACTTTTTTCTGATTTCCAATTATCGTGTTTTTTTTTTTAAATGAATAGAAATAAATATATAAAGTGTATACATTGTCTTTTATTCTCCCAGCATTCGAGCTGAGAGGAACGCTATATATTCTAAAATTTATATTTCTTCCAAATAATATATTTGTGTATTCTCCCAGCATTCGAGCTGAGAGGAACGCTATATATTCTAAAATTTATATTTCTTCCAAATAATATATTTGTGTATTCTCCCAGCATTCGAGCTGAGAGGAACGCTATATATTCTAAAATTTATATTTCCTCCAAATAATATATTTGTGTATTCTCCCAGCATTCGAGCTGAGAGGAACGCTATATATTCTAAAATTTATATTTCCTCCAAATAATATATTTGTGTATTCTCCCAGCATTCGAGCTGAGAGGAACGCTATATCTTCTAAAATTCATATTTTCCTCCAAATAATATATTTGTGTATTCTCCCAGCATTCGAGCTGAGAGGAACGCTATATCTTCTAAAATTCATATTTTCCTCCAAATAATATATTTGTGTATTCTCCCAGCATTCGAGCTGAGAGGAACGCTATATCTTCTAAAATTCATATTTTCCTCCAAATAATATATTTGTGTATTCTCCCAGCATTCGAGCTGACACGAACATAGTTAATACGTAATAGAATGTACAATGTGTATGATGACCAGATACAACAACAACGTGCCCTAGACATATCCGCACGTCTATATACAATTCTATATACAACAACGTGCCCTAGACATATCCACACGTCTATATACAATTCTATATACAACAACGTGCCCTAGACATATCCGCACGTCTATATACAATTCTATATACAACAACGTGCCCTAGACATATCCACACGTCTATATACAATTCTATATACAACAACGTGCCCTAGACATATCCGCACGTCTATATACAATTATATATACAACAACGTGCCCTAGACATATCCACACGTCTATATACAATTCTATATACAACAACGTGCCCTAGACATATCCGCACGTCTATATACAATTCTATATACAACAACGTGCCCTAGACATATCCGCACGTCTATATACAATTATATATACAACAACGTGCCCTAGACATATCCACACGTCTATATACAATTCTATATACAACAACGTGCCCTAGACATATCCGCACGTCTATATACAATTATATATACAACAACGTGCCCTAGACATATCCGCACGTCTATATACAATTATATATACAACAACGTGCCCTAGACATATCCACACGTCTATATACAATTCTATATACAACAACGTGCCCTAGACATATCCGCACGTCTATATACAATTATATATACAACAACGTGCCCTAGACATATCCGCACGTCTATATACAATTCTATATACAACAACGTGCCCTAGACATATCCGCACGTCTATATACAATTATATATACAACAACGTGCCCTAGACATATCCACACGTCTATATACAATTCTATATACAACAACGTGCCCTAGACATATCCGCACGTCTATATACAATTATATATACAACAACGTGCCCTAGACATATCCACACGTCTATATACAATTATATATACAACAACGTGCCCTAGACATATCCGCACGTCTATATACAATTCTATATACAACAACGTGCCCTAGACATATCCGCACGTCTATATACAATTATATATACAACAACGTGCCCTAGACATATCCACACGTCTATATACAATTCTATATACAACAACGTGCCCTAGACATATCCACACGTCTATATACAATTCTATATACAACAACGTGCCCTAGACATATCCACACGTCTATATACAATTCTATATACAACAACGTGCCCTAGACATATCCGCACATCTATATACAATTCTATATACAACAACGTGCCCTAGACATATCCGCACGTCTATATACAATTCTATATACAACAACGTGCCCTAGACATATCCACACGTCTATATACAATTATATATACAACAACGTGCCCTAGACATATCCGCACGTCTATATACAATTCTATATACAACAACGTGCCCTAGACATATCCGCACGTCTATATACAATTATATATACAACAACGTGCCCTAGACATATCCGCACGTCTATATACAATTCTATATACAACAACGGACCCTAGACATATCCGCACGTCTATATACAATTCTATATACAATATACGTACATTGTCGGTAAATATAAAATTTAGTTGTACGAGCTTTAGAAACAGGCAGAATAGCGAGCCTTCGGCGACCTTTTCAGGCCTGTTTCGCAGCGAGTACAAATGAATTCTATATTTAACGACAATGTACATATTTTGTGTTTATTCTGCAATGTCAAAAAAGTCGGAAAACTTAGTCAGATTTAGACAAAAAGTACAGAAACAAGCGTCATTCCTCGCCTTTCATAAATGTTGTCAAGGGTGTTTTCTTCTTTCATTCTTGTCTGCGCCCTCCGCTGTACATAGCTACAGGGTATCAAATAAAATAATTTATCCTGCAATCAGTACATTTGCTGTACAAATATGCTATGCGAATAATTTTTTGCATAATTCGTACTATACGAATAAACTTTACAGCCTACGAATAAACTTTCCTGGTACCCTGTAGCTATGTACAGCGGAGGGCGCAGACAAGTATGAAGCTGGTACTAATGTAACGCGGACCACGAAGAAGACACCCTTGACAAGATTTATGAAAGGCGAGGAATTACGCTTGTTTCTGTCCTTTTTGTTTAAATCTGTCAAGTTTTCCGACTTTTTTGACATTGCAGGATAAACACAATATACGTACATTGTCGTTAAATATAAAATTCATTTGTACTCGCTGCGAAACAGGCCTGAAAAGCTCGCCGAAGGCTCGCTGTTCTGCCTGTTTCTAAAGCTCGTACAAATAAATTTTATATTTACCGACAATGTACGTATAATGTATATTAATTTGATTAAAACTCTTGCAGAACGCCCAGTGTCACTTCCGGTTGTTTATTTTTTTCCTTTTGTATATTGGTCTGTTTCTGGGACGTCTAATTTAAACGAAAACTCCTTACGACTTTAGAAAACTAGTAGGGTTGTCAATTTGATCCTAATCAATAACCGGTTATTCCGTTAATCTTCCGACCGATAAACCGGTTAACCGGTAGTATAAAAGCTCTTTCTGTCATAGATGGGTAAGAAATCAATAACTAGTACATGTACTTGTGTAAACTTAATAATATAATAACCAAATTCCATGTACATTTGTAAACATAGCACACACAATCGAGACACACAAATCAATACAATAATTACGAGTCAATCATTTGTCAATACCGACACCAATAACACACGAAAACATGCAGAAAAACACTATCTGATATTTAAATCAATCAGCAATCTTTTGCTCAGGCACATCGTTTCTGTTTAGGAATAACTTGCATTTGACTTTTGAATCAGCATTTCGTTTGAAAAAGGCCCAAGTCTTGGACGACGGCGGAGGCGGTATATTGCATGTACACTGGCCTTAACTAACTAAATATTGAACGCACCAAGCCGTAAAATCTAATCATTAACATCTGTTTAAGATTACATGTTTTGATAACAATTAAAGTCATTTTAAGGTAATTGGAAATTTTATATTTAGCCTCTGGACATGACCTGTCAAATCATAAGATAGGTAACGGTGCTTTGACAACTATTTGAGAGAATTAAATGACCTGTTGAAATACCACACTTATAACGGCATGTTAATAGTATTACTAAGACATCGCTTTTACAAAAAAATAACCGGTTAACCGAATAACGTTTTTGGTATTCGATATTCGGATGTTCCGACGGTTAACCGGTAACCGTTGTCAACCCTAAAAACTAGATTTGTGTAAATCGACCAGGGTTTCACAAGATCATACCCACTTTTTGCATTACGGTATTATTTTAGGTGACCTGAGCCGAATTAGGCTATTCTGTGTACACCTGTTGGTTTACCTGCTCTCAAACACATTAAAATTATTTGGCTTTCCAATATTTCGATATTGAGCGTATCTGATGAAGGTTATTCCATAAACGTGGCATACGCACTAAAGGTCACCCTAGCCTTAGCTTATGCTATCCTGTTTAGGCCCTTTAATTTACTTGCTCTCAAACACATTAAAATTATTTGGCTTTCCAATATTTTGATATTTAACGTACCCAATGAAAGTTTTTCCACTAAGTTTGATATCTATGTTTTTAATACAATGTGCAAAATTAAAAACACAAGACTAAAACATAAGGTCTCGTTAAAATCAATCGTAAATATTTAAGTATGTGTTGCATGGTCAAGTTAGTTCATAGTAGGCGATAGATTCAAAACACTGACACAAAGAATATACTTTGTATATTATCAAAGCATATTGAAGCGTGTACATTGTACGTTAGTTCAAGGCTTTACAAAAATTCAATGTTAAGTTCTCACCTGACTTTTAATACTTTTTAACTAGCAAATTGTGTGTAGACCCAACTCTGTTTAATCTTGACATAATTAAAATTAATAAAAGTCAATTCGCTTAAAAAAAATGTATTGAGAAATAAGTTTAAAATATTCATCTGTTGTATGAACTAAACGGGATGAATTGAATATGACAACTCAATAAACATGTGAAAACAAATCCCAAGTCTGAACACATCACCAAAAATAATCGATCCAAATAATGGTACTCTTTATCCGTAGTTTCAGTCATAAAAACGAAGATGTCTAACTTAGTGCGTATGGTGCATTTCTGTGATAACCTTCGTCAGGTACGCTTAACTGTGATAACCTTCGTCAGATACGCTTAACTGTGATAACCTTCATCAGGTACGCTTAACTGTGATAACCTTCGTCAGATACGCTTAACTGTGATAACCTTCGTCAGATACGCTTAACTGTGATAACCTTCATCAGGTACGCTTAACTGTGATAACCTTCGTCAGATACGCTTAACTGTGATAACCTTCGTCAGGTACGCTTAACTGTGATAACCTTCGTCAGATACGCTTAACTGTGATAACCTTCATCAGGTACGCTTAACTGTGATAACCTTCGTCAGATACGCTTAACTGTGATAACCTTCATCAGGTACGCTTAACTGTGATAACCTTCATCAGGTACGCTTAACTGTGATAACCTTCGTCAGATACGCTTAACTGTGATAACCTTCATCAGGTACGCTTAACTGTGATAACCTTCGTCAGGTACGCTTAACTGTGATAACCTTCGTCAGGTACGCTTAACTGTGATAACCTTCATCAGGTACGCTTATCTGTGATAATCTTCATCAGGTACGCCTAACTGTGATAACCTTCATCAGGTACGCTTAACTGTGATAACCTTCATCAGGTACGCTTATCTGTGATAACCTTCATCAGGTACGCTTAACTGTAACAACCTTCATCAGGTACGCTTAACTGTGATAACCTTCATCAGGTACGCTTAACTGTGATAGCCTTCATCGGGTACGCTTAACTGTGATAGCCTTCATCGGGTACGCTTAACTGTGATAGCTTTCTTCAGGTACGCTTAACTGTGATAACCTTCATCAGGTACGCTTAACTGTGATAACCTTCATCAGATACGCTTAACTGTGATAACCTTCATCAGGTACGCTTAACTGTGATAACCCTCATCATGTACGCTTAACTGTGATAACCTTCATCAGGCTTATGTTAAATGATTGGAAAACCAACAAATGTAAAAGTCTTTTGGGGCAAGATAACAAAAGGGTTTAAAGAGGGTAGTACAAAATAGGTTATGACCACCTGAGAGAGGAGAACCTTAGTTTTAATATTAATTACATTATTTAGGAACTGTACATTTCAATAATAAATATATTTAATAAATAAGGGTAATAACAAAATTACCGAACTCCGAACAATCTTACAAAGGGAAAATCAAAACTCATATGTAAATAAACAGACAAAATCAGTCAACAACCGGAAAACTGTGAAAACCATAATGACCCTGACTTGGTACAGGCATTTCTATAGAAATAGTGGGTTGAATCAGATTTTAAAGCGCCAAACCTCCCGCTTTCATTACGGCTCAAAGTTTCGGCTGTCACTATAACAGTATTTATAACAATGTTAGTGACGAAACTATGAAAACTTATTAAATGAA
Organism: Bathymodiolus septemdierum; assembly: GCA_963383655.1. Classification (NCBI taxonomy): domain Eukaryota; kingdom Metazoa; phylum Mollusca; class Bivalvia; order Mytilida; family Modiolidae; genus Bathymodiolus; species Bathymodiolus septemdierum. The sequence goes on from OY726529.1 coordinate 65,220,514, forward strand.
ATGAACAGTGCCATTAATACAAACACATGTTTAGATGTAGCGTTGCTATCCTAATTGAATTACTTGTCATGTCATACTGGTATCACAAACTAAACTAGCTTGAAAAAAAGCTTGAAGATACCAAAGGGGCAATTGGAAACCGTAGATGATAGAAGGGCAGGCAATACAAGGACCAAAATAATAAAGACAAACAATAATCTACAAAATACTACACAGAAACTAAAGATTGGGCAATTGGAACCCACTAAAAACAGGGGTGAACTCGTGTGCTCCTGTTCCATTAGTTGCACCCATCGTGTTACTCTTGTTGCAGACCGCGTCGCAAGTCATGAAAATATGTGGTATGTTTGAAAAATTGATTGCCATTGGATTTGATCACTGTGGGTTAACGCCACATTTAACAATAATTGAATTATGAAATATTTACATAAACAACATGTATTATGTACAGAATGACCAATATTATAAAGATCTATTGAATTGAACGAATTCGCCATATTTTAGAAAACATATTTTTCTTACAAGATGAGCTACCAAATGCAAATTTAAGTACCGGTATATAATTAAAAATAAATAAATAATAATGTTAAAATGTTAGTCTGCAATAATGAATTTAGAAACAAATTTAATTTTCTTCTGCATCCATTCTTGCCAAAAAAAAATATATTTTTATTTCCATTAGAATGACCTTAATTGAGGAAGTTTCGGAATATAAAAAAAAAAGAAAATTTGCATAAAATGGCGGTCGCCAATCTGTGCTATTTAATATAATAAGCCTCTTCAAGATACACAACCAATCTAACGTCTTGACTTGAGCTTCCTTCTGTATCCAAGGGGTTGGTAATCGGAGCATGCTGGGGACAGGACGTAACGTTTAAACGCCATTTCTTGTACACGTAATTTGTAGGAAACCATTTACTGAGATGCCATAGAACATACACTATAATGTTAATTCATGTGAACGAACTCTTGTCATGTTATAATGGGATCTCTTCAAATTCAAAGACAAATTCGAGGACCTTACATTAATAAGGCTATAATGTAGAAGATCAAAAAATAAACAAATCAAAATAAAGTGAAAATAACTGATTAACAAGTGCTGCCATCAACAAACATATATGTATGACAACATGCATGCAATACCAATATTTATATATTACTTATATGAATATAGAGTCAAGTACAAGTCACATCCGGATCTTATTTTCAGTCATGGCAGTGCGGATGGGAATGGGGTATCGTAAGAAAAACCAAACAAAAACACAACACAATATGTGTTGGACACCATTATACGCAATATTAACGTAAATAAGACATGATCCCACCTACAAACAACTGGAGGTAAAGACGGACATCACAACACAGAACTCATAACGTAAATAAGACATGAACCCTCCTACAAACAACTGGAGGTAAAGACGGACATCACAACACAGAACTCATAACGTAAATAAGACATGATCCCTCCTACAAACAACTGGAGGTAAAGACGGACATCACAACACAGAACTCATAACGTAAATAAGACATGAACCCTCCTACAAACAACTGGAGGTAAAGACGGACATCACAACACAGAACTCATAACGTAAATAAGACATGAACCCTCCTACAAACAACTGGAGGTAAAGACGGACATCACAACACAGAACTCATAACGTAAATAAGACATGAACCCTCCTACAAACAACTGGAGGTAAAGAGGGATATCACAACACAGAACTCATAGCGTAAATAAGACATGAACCCTCCTACAAACAACTGGAGGTAAAGACGGACATCACAACACGGAACTCATAACGTAAATAAGACATGAACCCTCCTACAAACAACTGGAGGTAAAGACGGACATCACAACACAGAACTCATATCGTAAATAAGACATGATCCCTCCTACAAACAACTGGAGGTAAAGACGGACATCACAACACAGAACTCATAACGTAAAGACACATAATAGAACAACACAAAAATCTAAAACAAATGGGCAACGCGGACCCCACCAATAAACCGGGGGTGAACTCATGTACTCCCGAAGGATAAGCAGTTCCTGCTTCTGATGAGACACCCGGCGTGTTAGTCATATATACAGTCCGGTAAAAGTCTTGGTAGCGATAAACTATTCTTTCAATTTAATGCTAACGGTCCCTCGAAAAACCTGGCTTAATGAAGCAGCATAAGAATTCAAGGTCTATTTATATACGCAAATGGTACCGAGAAAACGCCCATCCTCATAAAATGGGATTCACATTCAGGATAAATACAGAGTCAAACCTGTATTAAGAGGACACCTTTGTAGCAAAGAATATGTGGCTATATAAGACAGGTGACATCTTAAAAGCGGTTCAATTCATATGAAATTGTCTATGACAGGACAAGGAAAATGTCACCTTTTAATAGAGGTGACCGCATGGACAGGTTTGTCTGTATATGGTAGTGTTACGAAGTAAAAACACGTGTTTTAAATAACATCTCAAAAGAAAATTCAAACGAACTCAAAGTTATCAGATTAATGTTTTACCCGAAAGTTCAGATTGTGCATTAAAACGGCGAAAAACCATTAAAACAGCTAAATAAATATTTGTCTGCCATAATATAAAGACTTGCTATTATAGTTGATCTTGCAGTGTCCTTACTAAAGTTGATTGTTTCTTTTTATTGCTTATTTCCCACAGTTATACGAAACAGTCATAAGGAAATTGACCTTTGACACACCTGCACATGAAGGATAACTGGACTTTTTAAGAATGACAAATGGCAGAATTATGTGCAAAACATTACGCGGGCATGACGTGTGCCTCTTTCCAGTAATAGAAATGATAATGTTGTTTACATAGGGTCATGGATACCGGAATAGTGAATCGGATTATCGCCCCTTTATTTCCTTTTTATGGTCAGCTGGGTAATAAAGTTTGATATACTTTTTTGTGTAACAATAGTTTCGGAGAAAAACAAATTAATTATGGAAATAATGGTTGTCCAACTCTTGCATATTTCTCATGTTTTAAATTCACAAGAGAATACAATTGTTAAGAAGAGCATAACAGTTTCTACAGAAAACTATGTGAAACAGGACATAAACTGCTACTTGAAAGAATTAAGCTGCTAATAAAAACGAGGCATAAAAATAACAACAAGAGCACACCTGTTGGTTCACACCTGTCCGAAGCTAAATTGTTTGAAGTTTTATAAGTATTAGGATGATAAACATCTTGGTCGTAAAAACATATTAGAAACTGTACCTCTTAGTACTCTCGATACAAAGGAAAGGTTTCTATATATCCCTTTAAGGAATTGTGCTGGGTTTTTGATTCATTACACGAGATTCTGTACGTTGATATTACTTTGTAGCTACTTATTACTCTCGATACAAAGGGAAGGCTTCTATATAACCCTTTAAGGAATTGTGCTGGGTTTTTGATTTATAGCACGATATTCTGTACGTTGATATTACTATATATGTAGATACCATTATCGACTTTGTACTGAGTTAATATGTTAAAAGAATGTCAAATACCAAATATATAAGCGATAAATAACCGTTAGAGAATACATATTGGTCAATGAATGCATGAATGGATATGCCACCGAAAAAGATAACATTGGGCCACAAAACACAGGGCAGAAAATTTTACAAAACGAATTAACGCATTAAAATAATTATTTGGGAACGACCGCTCCATTGGGCACAAGACACAAAATCGAAACTTTTATCACATACAATATATAGACACAATAAGGTTAGGGTTATGGTGTCTCACGCCACTTTCAGCAATATTTCAGTTATATCGTGGTGGTCAGTTTTATTGGTGACAGAAAGCGAAGAAAACAACCAACCTGTCGCACAACCATTCGCACTAAGTAAAACCGTCATATAAATTGTTAAATGGAATTATTTCTTTAAACATGAAAAAAAAAATAGACAATAAGAAATAGCACAATGACGTATATTAATCTAAGACCTTTCTAATAAAGAACAAAATAATAACATAGATCCTCTCTTTCACAGTGGCGAACCATATTCTAAAGGAAATAAAAGAACATCTTGTCTTTTACGTCAATGGTTAACATTTTATTTAAAGGAATACGTCACATTCCGGATAGTCCAGTGAACCAAAAACCAAACAGAAATAAAATAACAAACGAAAGTACGCAAGACTCGCACAAACAAAACGAAAGTGGAGCCAGGTACTTAGGAAGGGGTGGTCACGCATGCTCCTATTGTCTGTCCTTCGATTTACGGCTTTTGATTAATATCCCTTTTGTATCTTTAACTGCAACTTCAACAAATAATATTTAATTTCTTTTTTTTTCAGTCAATAAAATAATATCCTTATGTCAATTTTTCCAATTTTATCATATTCGGTTTTTTTTTCTCTGCAATATCCTTAGAACATTGAGAATTCAGTTATTTCTATAAATCATAAACATTGAGAAATATTTATGTTTTTCCGTTATGTTCATCTTTAGCTTGTGTCATTTCCGAGAAAATATATTGGAAAAGCCTTGTCATATGGGAATTAGTTTCCAGCTCTCTAGATTTATTGGGAGAAAGAAAATATTAACACGACATCAGTTACATGTTGTCGCCTGGAGGTTTTTACACTGTGTAATGTCAAATATACACACACAGTTATGGAAATCAGAGCTAATTTATGATTTAACCAACGTTGAAGACGTCTTGACTGGTGGCCTCTACAATGGCTTATATATCTATAAGGTATTTAACACACAGGAAATAGAAAAAAAAGGTTGAAAGCTTGGAAACAATTGTTATTGGTTTATAACAATATCAATGGTCAAGAAATGACTGAAAGTAAACACCTATTGATTGAATGAATTACTTCAAGGGGATTATTTGTTCACAATAAATCAGAGACGAGGTAGTGGGATCGAGTGCAATAAGGTGGTTCTGTAATTACGATATGTTAGTTAAGCTTTTCCCACAAATATGTCTGCTGTCGTAAGTTGGAATAGAAACATTTGAAGCTCCTGTACATTTATATTTCGACGTTAGAGAAACAGAATGGGCAATCAAGAATGGACAGTACAGAGACCCTGACAACATTGGGCAATCAAGAATGGACAGTACAGAGACCCTGACAACATTGGGCAATCAAGAATGGACAATACAGAGACCCTGACAACAAGAATGGACAGTACAGAGACCCTGACAACATTGGGCAATCAAGAATGGACAATGCAGAAACCCTGACAACATTGGGTAATCAAGAATGGACAGTACAGAGACCCTGACAACATTGGGCAATCAAGAATGGACAGTACAGAGACCCTGACAACAAGAATGGACAGTACAGAGACCCTGACAACATTGGGCACTCAGGAATGGGCAATACAGAGACCCTGACAACATTGGGCAATCAACAATGGACAGTACAGAGACCCTGACAACATTGGGCACTCAAGACACAGCACGAAGATAAACAAAACAGAACATAGAAACCTAAAAAGATGACCAACACGGACCCCCACCAAACATCGGGGGAAACAACACGGACCCCCACCAAACATCGGGGAAAACTTATATTAAGAAAACTCCCCAAGATTCGAATGTAAAGCATAAATTGGTTACAGCAAAGAAACTCACAGAAGTTTCAATCTTGCAGACATTATGTTATCCTATCACAAATCTATCTAACAGAGCATGTGCGGAATATAACAGACAGACAGCCATCGTGGCATATTATCGTGGAAGTCACAATTGTTTGAATATTACTTTCCAACTTAATTTACTCAATGTAAAAAAAAAAAGAACGTGAATATTATCCTCAAAGAATATTTTCAATAAATTATCTCCATGGAAACGATATTTTAACACAAAGCGATGCAATCCATATAATTATCCCCTTGCCTAAAACGCAATTTTTTCTGCGTCTAACATCAGATGTCAAATTATGTCAACCTTCTTAGAATGAAACAAGAAACAGCCATATGCATCTAGATAGCTAATTGACACATACATGTCAAACTTTAGTATTTCAAATGGGTGATTCATAAGAAATAGATTGTTTATTATGCATGTTTAATTACATTTTTCTGGTTATTTGTAGGTGTAAGGCAAACCGATACTAGACTGTCAATACATGAGAAGACACATCAAGTGAGAATGACGTCAACTTAACATCATCATACAAACATGGTGTCAATGATTGTGTAATATAAGACAATATCTAGTTCAATTGTTTGTCGTTTAATTAACGCGAAAGAATAATTTAATCAAAATTGTTGAATGTTATTTTTTTCTTCCATTTTTTTAATCTGGTATTTGATGATACGATATACGATATAAGGTATCTGCTGACGTCATAGATCATATTTCAAAGAGCCAATCAGGGACGCGCTTACGAAATCTTGAAAGTGTTAAGATATTTGTTTAATAAACCGATTGTCCATTCCATCAAACATTTGTCAGCTTCGTCAACAAAGGCAATTTAATTGTATTAATTTTACGAAGAATTAGTTTGCTTCTTATCGAAAAACATTGAAATTTATAATATATTTTGAATTTTTTGTTGTATATTATTGTCTTGTTTCGATGATAAAATACAAGACTCTCGAGATATTTAAGGGTTACGGTTTTGGGCGTGTTTAACGCCACTTTCAACAATGTTTCAGTTATATCGTGGCGGTCAGCAGTTTTATTGGTGGAAGAAACCGGAGAACATCACCGACCTGCCACAAGTCATTGACAAACCTTATCACATAACGGTGTATCGAGTACGCCTCGCCAGGAGCGGGATTCGAACTCGCAGCTTTAGTGGTGATAGGAACGGATTGCATAGGTATTTATAGATCCAACTACCATACGATCATGACCACGACATTAGTTCAAATTTGTAAATAAAAAATATATACGCCATAGGCACGGGGACATAATTTACTATGTTCACACTGCAGGAACGACAAAATTGGTAACAAAAAATATGAAAAGAAAATTTAAACATGTTCATCATTTTTCTATTTTACATTTTAACTGTTGGTCTATATTAATGGAAAACGTAGAGATAATACGACTATCTTGTCTCGTAAAGGACAACTAGCATTAATTTATGATGGGTGACAATTCGATAAGAGTAATCGTTCATGGCACCGTTGCTGGGTAACCATTTTCCAATCGTATTCATCATCTATCCTTTTCCTGGTGGCGATTAAAACAGCCGTTTACTGACCAAACCATTCAAGAGCCACGTCTTACCGATACGATTCATTTCTTATAAAGTTGTTCTCGATAGGAATATCGCTGAAATACCCATCGAGTGACGCTAAGCAACAATCAATCAGCTGAAATACCCATCGAGTGACGCTAAACAACAATCAATCAATTAATAACAAAAATATAAAAATACAGCAAATTGTTTTTAACAATATTGTGCTTTAAATTACCATATCAAACAATGTATAAAGTACGCAAAAATACCATTGTAGTTAATTAATACTTGTTCCAACTGGGAAAACAAATAAAAGGAGAATGCATCCTTGATATCTAACTGTAAAATAACTGGTCTAACTTAGTTTAAACCAAATAAAATGCTAGTAAAAAGGTATCTTTGGAATTTTCGTGTAAATCTGGGTAAAGGAGTAGTCAAATGTAACCCTTATCCCATAATGTATTATATACACGGAAATGAGACAGAAGATGTACATACATGAAACGATTGATTGACTGGTGTTTAACGCCAACATTAGCAATATTTAAAATAATAAAAATAGCATTAGCTTGGAATAAACAAAACAGTAACTTCTATTGATATATTTCTTGTGAATAATTTGACTTAATTGAACTTTTTTTCCCAGTTATCATCCCTTCACAATTTTGTGTTTGTAATTTTGGGGTATTTTTGAGAATTTTTTAATGCCATAGTGAAGATGTCGTATTAGAGGATTCCAACCACTAAGTTTAAATTAAGTCATGAAAAAGTTGTTCTTCTTTCTTAATCACAATTTCAAATAAAATATTATATTTTCTAAATGATTATTAATAATAATAAAAAACAACCTTTATATATATATATTCGATGTTGAGTATTATTTTGAAATTAAACCATAGAGAGATATGCTTTTTTTAATATTACAAATAATTTAGATTATTATACTTCGTGTAAGTTTCTGTAGTGATATTTGGTACTGTAATATTTTGGCATATTACCTGGACAATTAAACACTCAGTATAATAATGATATTAAAGTGGTCTTGTCCAGGTAATATGCCAAAATAGTACCCAGGTCTGAGAGACATATTACCCGACCCCCAGGTAAGACCACATTATTATATATATATCACATGTGTGTAGATTAGCAGTCATATTATTTGGTTTTTATGTATTTTATATAATTTATATAAAAAAAAATCAACTATTAGAATTTATCATAGAAAGGTTCTCATTTTCATTTTGAAATTTTATGACTTAAAACTTGTCAAATGTTCTCATGTGCATAAGCGGTTTTCTCCGGGCACTCTGAATTCCTTCATCAATAAAACTGACCGCCGCGATATAATTGAAATATTGATGAAAGTGGTGTTAAACACCATAACCCCTCATGTGCCTCATTCATTGCTTATATCACTTTGTATCTTCTATATAATATCATCGAAATAAATAATATCTTCAAAATACCCGACAAAAACAGGGTACGTTCAGAATACACATAGCATAAGCTAAACACCTTACGAATTATTAAAATTATATATTTCATGAATGGGGGTTTTGGTAATCATATTTCAAAGACAGAATAACGAGAAATAAATTGTTTAGTTTGGGATCTTTATGATTAGGAAGAAATTACCTATTAAACACTCTTAAAGTTCATTATATTCTCGTTTGGTCAGACAGGCGTAATTCGTCACGGATTACTACGCTTGTATTGCTCTATTCAAACTTTCAACAATAATTCTTTGTACTTGTTGAAGTTCAAAACTAATTTGAATGACATTTTGTATTTTATTTTTGTATGGTCATTATGGGTAATCTCAAACGTTGAGTGGAATCAGATTAGCTTGTGTTTGTTTTGTTTTTTATTGTGTGTGTGTGTTTTTTAAATAATAATACAATATTCGTTCAAAATGGGTGAAAAAAAAAAATTCAAAAAAAAAAAAAAATTTAATTATAGAAAATATATATAGAGTATTTTCTTTGAGTTTGAAAGCTATTGAAAATAGTTCATCAATATGAAACATGGATCCTCATTTTTATTCCCCCCCCCCCCCCCCCCCAAAAAAAAATAATGTGGGTATGATATTTATCTATAAAAATCTAATTCTTTCAGTGGTGTTATGGTGTTTAACTCCACTTTCAACAATATTTCAGCTATATCGTGGCGGTCAGTTTTATTGGTGGAGGAAACCGGAGAAAACCATATAATTGTTTCATGACATAAAATATTTTTGTTAGTTAATGTTTGATTGTAACATACTTTTTATTCCTCAACATATTTTTGTTAGTTAATGTTTGATTGTAACATACTTTTTATTCCTCATCATATATTTGTTAGTTAATGTTTGATTGTAACATACTTTTTATTCCTCAACATTCACAGATACAGTGTTATCTTTGAATAATTCATTTGAGTGTTCAATCTGATATATTTCACAGAGACAACAAGATATGTGTTTGCTTTAGAGTTTCTGATCAACATAAAAGTGTGTATCCTACGCATAACCATTATCTTAATAAAAAAAAATTATTTTCTAGAATTCAAACTAAAAATATTACAATTTTAAAACAAGTAAATATTCCCCTATATATATATATATATATATATATATATATATCATCTAAATGGCTGTTATTTTGTAAATTTAACATAAACCTTGTCTTCCACATGCACAAAAAATGTTGCATTTCATCTTTATTATTATTTTTTCCTTTACTCGTAAATGATATAACCTGTTAACATTTCAACTGCTTATATCATTTACATATATATAGAAAAAAATTAGATATTCAAACCTTCTATTTCCGTGTTCTGTGTGAATATGTCATAAGCGTAACTATATATATATATATCTGTATTCTCATACAACCAAATACAGTGACTTATGAGAATATACATATAGGGGCAAATAAGAGCATAATAATAACAGCAGACCCACAGAGACATATTTGTATATTTCTAATAGGTGTTAATTGTTTTTCAACTTCGAAATTTTGGTGAATACATATTTAGTCAGGCAAGGAATAATATTTAAGAAAAAACCATTAAATACATTTTACGTTCTTTTTCGTAAATTTAATATTGCAAGGGAAGCAACTCTAGGATGGATGAATAATTTTCTAGAGGAGAAAATTTTTATTGAAATCCAACTATAAACTTACATGGATATTAAAGTTAAAATATTAATATTTTAGAAATTTGTCAGATGAAGAATATTATTATATATCTCTACTTAGATCCAAAATCAATCGCTCATCAACTTCAAACGTGCAATTTTAAAATAAATTAAAAAAAAAAAAAAAACACACACACACAACAATTTCTTTTAATTTAAATTTGCGTCCTAAAATAATTCATGTAACCTTTTAGCGATCTCAGATGTGTGAAGCGCTGGTAGCATGTTATCATATATATATTTTTTATTCAATAAAATGTTAATTTTGTATTATTTTATACTATAAAAAAATTTTGTAATGTGAAGACAATAATTCATTAATTAATATGTTATTTTTTGTAAATGTGTTGGTATATATGAGACAGCAGGGTATTATTTCTATTAAATATTCATCTTATCAATACATTGTATAGATTCTAGAACTTTGATATTGCTCAATTTGTAAAAATTGATTTAGGAGAAAAAATATTTTTTTTTTAGAAAGTGTTATGCAAATATTTCCTGTACAATAGTTTTTGCTCTTTTCAATACTGTAAACATTTTGCACAAAACAAATATAATATAATCATTTTTAAAATAAAAAAAAAAAGAATAGAAAACACCAAAAATAAAAATGAAAGAAGAGTGAGGAATGTTTTTATCTTGTAAACGGAGAGAAAATTTCTGAAAACTATTAAATCCGACATTTTCTCTTGATTTAATGTTCGTATTGCATTTTTATTTCTTTTCATCTGGGGTTTCTGAGGGCAAAAGAAATAAAAATGAAACTTTGTGGCAATAGACTAAACGTTTCTTCTTAAAGAGCAAGCCCTAAATGTCAAACAAAGACGAATTTGATACCTAAAGCTCAGCGTTGCCTGGTAATAAATTTCCTAATAAAACAAGAAATTTCAATATCAAATGTTCCCAATAAATTTAAACGCATAAACATATCGTAAAAAATAAATATATGTTTATTCAAAAGTCACTGTGCTTTTAGGGCATATTAAAACAATGCGTCAAGTAAAACAATAAAATTTTCTGTGGTTAGGCAGACCTATATTATTATTTTTTTCCTAACACTATAAATTATTTCTCATGACATTTGCGTTAATAAGTTTCTATCTTAATTTGTAAATAGCTACAATGAGAACAAACCCCATGATGAAGGGTCATATAACATATTTTACTGCCCTATCATTAGTTTTATGTCTATTTTATTCCTAAAATGAAATAAAAAGAAGGGTACTAACCTACAATCGACATCCACGGATAGAACGGCGGTGGTGGTTCGTCTTCGTTGCCAGACGGGGTCCCCGGCGTCAACGGACTAATTGGATCCTTACCGGTCACATTATTTATATTAGTTGAAGGTATATTTTCGGGGCAAGCATCCCTGTAACGTAAATTCCCAGAAACACTCATATTTGGGTAGAATGGCGGACGTCCAGCTTGCATCCCCATTCTTAAATCATGTGTCCGTTGTAAAGCCTCCATACGACATGCCTCTGCTTGGTAAGACCCCATGTAGTACCTCTGGGATCTATAGTCGGTCCCGGATGGGCAAATTTCGGGGATATTCAAAAAATGATCCATATATGATGAATTTTCTGTTGAATTGTGTATCTCATCTGCTCGAGTTGGTGTGGTGTGTCGTATGGGTAAGTACGAGCTCATTCCAAAATGTTTATATCTTGGTGAAGTATTCACTGTGTTACGCTGTGAGGACACCATCTACGAAAAATTATTTCAGTTCCTGAATTTCGTTTCTGATGTCTCGGGGACCCTGTAGCCCTTTCAACAGATAACTGACACATTTAATACTCAACCAATCACATTTCAACGGTTTTGACCTCTCATAACCCCAATTTTTCACAGCTTCGAGTCTGGATTTCCTCCGCTGCGTAAAGCAGTTCCTCGTTCTGTTGCGTAGACAGCTTGAATAACTCGCCTGTTCATATTTTTAAATTATGTTGATTATATAAACAAATATCTTAGTGAAACGTATTCTAAATTAATTCACCAGAAAGTTGTAAATATTTAGGTAAGTGAAAAAGAAGGTGTTCGCTATTGAGGTAATTTGTTTAAAATGACTAATAGCGACTTCAAAGAAACTTATCCGTAGATATCTCATTATTAAGAAATTTTTCAAAAATTCTGTCAAAGATATTTTTCGATCTGTTTTTCTGTAAATACACGGATTAAGTCAAAGAGATTTTTCTTTGCATAGAGTAAATTTACATGAATGATAAACAGATATCTCTTAAATCTCCAACTTAAGTCTGAATAAAGTGAAATATGCTGGTGTACTGTTTCTTTTTTTCTTAATGGCGAAAAAAAATATAATGGCGTGTTTATTACTTTTTTATTCGACACAGGTGGTAAAGGAAGGGTTCAACTATTTAATTTAAACAAAACAGAATATATTTAAGGTAGTTAATTCTTTTCAGTTTCTTATCTGGTATGATTTTAAGAAAGCATGTAATTCTTTAAATATATAGATATATATGGGTATATATATTTTTTTAAATATATATTTACAATAAACAATTAATATAAATGCGCTTCAATAATATTTGTTTTGTCTCATACCTGTAAATATTATCTATCAATACACTACAAAAAATATGAATAAAAAAAAAATAAAAAATAAATAAAATATGTATATAAAAAAAATTTAAAAACTTTTCACATTAGACTGAGGAAAAATAAAACACACACAATAAAATATTTTAATATTTGATATACAATTAATCTTATTGAAATGCATGGTATTTTTTTTTCATATTCAACAATAAAAAAAACCCACCCATTAAATCTGCATTAACATTTATTTTCCATCTATTTCGTTTAACCCCGTGTTCAGCTTTTTCCAATATAGCATATGTACATTACTTAACGGTTCCAATAGATATATAAAAACTTACAGAACAAGATCAAATTATTATAAATCGGTTGCGGAACGACCACACAATTACGGCTACACATTATACCATTGAAGAAATAAATTTAGCGAAAAAATAAATGTGTTTCTTATGGAGTAAGGAAAACATATTAATTTCCTATATGATATTTACAGATTGATGTTAGAAAACGATTACACGCAATGTACAAGCCAATTCAGCATGGTTCTATTAACAAAAATGGGTTATGTATAAACATTGAAATTTGATAAACATTGATACAGTGTAGTTCCCACTATAGGACATCTTTCTTAAATATCCCAAATGTCCACGAACACAATTACAACGTCAAAGCTATGCTTATTCCCCTGTTATTAAAAACAAACCACATTTTAAAAGGTTGACAGGCTTGGAAAATTTAAACCCCCGTCCCTTTGACATCCAACTCACTTTGAAAAATATCGTTTAGCTTATAGAGAAGATCTATACGAATTTCTTGCCTGTAATTAAGATATGGGTAAAGGTTCATGTGTATTTTTTTCTTTTCACTTTTGAAGGTATAATTTAAAGTAACACCTGGTATTTAATATAAGAAATAAATCTTCCAGATAATATATACGATTAGCTTGTGGTATTGACTTGTGACTTGGGCTGTGTTAAGAGTTCGCCAAAGCCCCTCCCAACCCGTTTCCTCTTTCTCGTATTTGATGTATAATTTTATCTGTTGGTCAAAGGGTCTAATAGAAATTTGTTTAATATTATTCTATAATTAATGCTTTGCTGGACAGGATATGAGATCCATTTAACAGATACAAATCACCATGATTGACTAAACCAAGTCTCTTCACTGAAAATTAATTGTTGTTAATTGTTCGTTAAAACCTTCTTATGTTTATTCTCTTATAATAAAGGTTCAAGTTGTAATTCTCCACTCTAAAAAAATGTTATTTCAAGAAAGGTGTAAATTAAATTTTAGATTTTCATTTTTAATCATGCGATTTTCTGCTAGTAAAAAGATTCAAGCTGTAATGCTCTCTTCTTAAAAAGAAATATTATTATTATTTCAACAAAATTGTAAATAAATTTTAACTCTTCATTTTTAACCGTGCTGTTTTTTTACACTCCGTGAGAAATATTTTGTTCCAAATTTTCATTTATTTTGTATGATTGAATTTTGTTTAGCTATGCCATGCTATACAACTAAGATGGTGAAAAGAAAAGGGGGAAAGGGTAACACTAGCCGTTTTATCATAAATTGCTTGATATGAAATTCAAAAAACTGTTTGGATTCCACGTTATAACTCATAACATACAGTATTTTATTCGTTTTTGTTTACTAGAAAAGTTAACTATGAACATATTACAAGAGCTGTCTTAAAAAATTTCCTGATATTGTAGTTTATGTGGAATGTTAGGACCACACCTCGAATAAGAAGGAGCAAAAATTATAGAAGAGAAAAACACAATGAGCATAAATCAACAAATTGGATAACTTGTGTTGAGCCATAAATAATTTTCTGCAAATTGAAGAGAAATGAGGTTTTTCATACGCATCAAAAAACTAATTTCACAGCAAATCTAAATTTTAAACCGTAGAAAATGAAAAAGATCATTCCTTTATCCTGAATTAATGATAAAAATATGGCTTCTTGAGTGAAAATGGTTTGTGTGATTGTTCCAAGTGGTTCTCTCATTGTTTGAGTTATGGCCCTCCACGTGGTGGAACAAAATGAAGTTTTTAATGGCCGAAAGATTAAGCCTAATACCTTCTTTAATAAAGATCACAATTGGCTGCGAAGGCCTCTGTTTGTCAGAGACAATAAACACAGGCTGATTTATCATTTTTTATACACATAAACACTCATAAAATTGACTTCAAATTATGCATCACAGTAGAAAAGGCAATATTTTCTTCTTATTCTTATTGCAACGTGAAACGCCTCAAGCTTGTTCAAATGACTATGCCAAGTTTTTTATGCTTTCTAGAATAAAACAGCAAATAGCAAGAAAAGCTATAAACCAAGTATATGTGAAACAATAAAACATCCCCTCATGGTCATATCCCCCTCAAGAAACTCGTAATTTTGTAAAATTAAAGTGTTTTAGTATCAAGATTCGTTTGTTGTTTCGTTTTAAGAGCTTAGAATTAAAAGGAAGGTTATATTTCCATAATTATGTGAGTCGACTTGAAGGTTTATGTCTTCACGACAAAAACGGGTCAGGATACAAGAATGAAAGAGCAATAAAAATTGTTCTGCGGTAGATATAAGGAGAAACTACCGCACCTGCCCTCAGACTTGTTTTATTTCGTGTAGAGAGGAAAGGCTACATTTCTTGTGTCTTTAAATTAAGGAATATATGTTAGCGAAAGATTTGTTGTGTGCGTATGAATGTGTATACCTTCCCTCTTTTGGTGGTCTCTCGTGAAATGGATTTAAACATGGCGGCTTGTTGTTTTCATATGATTTCATATGTAGTGTTACCTGTTTAAGGGCTTGATATAGTTACACGACAGGTTTGGAGGTTTTTCTTAACAGATTTGTGCAAATAAAAAGGAAGTACAACGTGGAAAGGAATATTTCTGTTTGACATAATGTTTTGTTTCAGGAGAAAATGTTACACCAAACACAATGTACTCACAGGGAGTGAGTAGGAGGTAGTCATATTTTTCTTGCTCTCAAATTTATGTTATAGTTTTAATACCATTTTATACACACAACATTGTAATATATTAAAGGTATTTTTCACTCCTTCGTTACACGAACATTTTTTTTTATAATATAACAAAAAACAAAAAAAAAACAAAAAAAAAAACAAAAAAAAAAACACGGAAAAGAGAAACTCTGAGTTTTCTATTTTTCTTTGAATTTTCATTTAAATAAACATAAACAGTAATCGTTCCCATTTATTTATTTATTTCAAAACAATTTATTTTAATTCGTTTCATCGTTATCAAGCTGTTATACACGAAAGAATCTTCGTGTGTTTATGTTTGTTTAAATTTTCAACCAGCACTTTTCTTAAGTAGTAATATACAATCTGTAAACAAACATTCATTCGTTTTTAGTTTCTGTCTGTTTGCACGAAATTGAAATAAATGTCAGTGAATAAATTTCTTTTATATTGTATATATTTGTGTTTGTAAATTGGGGTTAAGGGTTATGGTGTTTAATGCCATCTTTCAACAATATTTCAGTTATATCATGGCGGTCAGTTTTAGTGGTGAAGGAAACCGGAGTATCCGAATATATATTTTTGTTTGTATATATTAAAAGATTTCAAATAAATTATAATTTTTAGTTATATATTAATTTACAAGATGAAATTTAAGCATGATATTGTTCTTATTAATCTTGAGTTATTGATATTAATAAATTAATTAATTTAAATTAATATTTAAATTTAAAAAAAACCAAATACAAGATCTTTATAAATTATGGTGAAACAATTAGAGCATAATTATTTTTTATTTTTATTTTTGTGTATTATTTTTAAACAAAGAATATTTAGACAAGACTAACAAGGTATTAATTTATCTAATGTAAACAAATATAATTAACAAATATATAATTCTTGATGAACAAGATTGAATCTATTTTTATTTTAAAGATCAAAGGCATTAGTCAAATTAAATATACGTATATCATAATTTTGATAAAGTTAAAGGTTCGTGACACACAGAACAAAAGATCAAATAAACTTTATTGATACAAATACGTTCCTCTCGTAAATGGAGTAACGCGTTATTCAAAATTCTTTTAAGCGATTACAAATTGTTTGACAAATGTGTTTTGAAGTTAAATAACACGACATACTTTTTAGAACCTTTATTACACGTTAAGCACAAAAGAAACTACTCAGTTGTACACACTTGATAATATAATGTCATTCCGTCATTCCGAGGGTCACTCGCTACTGTGGTAAAGCTCGCGAAAAACTCATTTATCTTTTTTTCTTTAACAATTACCTCGTTTCAAACTCATTTGGATTATAATACAGATTTAAGGTATCTTTATATAAATATATTTTATCTTAATAAAGCTTAAGAAGCCTGATAATTCACCTCTTTCACCAGGTCACAAAATGAATATTATATTTATTTAGGCTAAACTCAGACAATACATTGATAATCACAGTGATAGACAAACCGCATTGAATATAGAGAGAGAACACACACAGAATAGGATATTTGGAGAATGAGTTCGGCAAATGTTGTATTCCTACGCACTCGATGTTATATTATATGAGAATATGGCAAACATATCTATATTTTTATTTTTCTAAATAGTATTAAATATTACTGCATACTAAATATTTTCTTAAATATTTTGTTTATCGTAATCAAGGAATAAAATATTAGAAGTTTCAATTGTAAATTATTAAAGTCCAATTTCTTTCTTCTAAATTTTGATTATTTGCAAAGAATGATGTATATATACTAGAACATTTATCTCACCGTTCTATTTTATTTCAAATCTAATAAAAATTGAAATAATTAATATTTTCGTACCCTCCCCATTGCCCTTTCATCATCTGTATTTTTATTTTAAACATAGCAAAACAGACAAAATTTGTTTTATAAGAAATTTAAATGTAGCTGTATTTTCTTAACTGTTTATCAGGTATATGACATTTTAATTAAATTATTTATGTGAAATGTTGCTTTTTTATTAAATAATATTTATGCTTTTTTTTTTCTTACAAAAATAAGTTTCTTGCACATGACATAAAGGGAAGATATTAATCCACGGTTTAATATTTACTATTAAGAAATGTTTTAAGAAAAAAAAATTAATAATAGACAACTTCTTAGCATCTTTTACAATACATCTCTGAGAAATTAGATACAATATTAAACAAAATATTTGTTATCATAGGAATGATTATTCGTGAAAAAAAACCCAGTGGGAATCTGGTTTCACTGTGAAATTAATATTTATAATAAAATGAAAAATAAAAAATACCACACAATTTTTTTCCTCAATCATCCTTATTCTCATAGACCATAAAAATACAACGGTACAGAGAAGACATACATAAACAATAACAATTACAACATGGATATAAATATATGTACAAAATATACAATTCCAAAGTCAAATATCAAAATCGATACTCCTAACACAAACACATGACCACTGATTTTCCTGGCTTGGTACAATCACTTCAATAAATAGTGGCGGGGTTAAAATAGTTTTATGGGCCCAAACCTCTTCCCTCAATTCACATTTCATTACCATTCAAAGAAATGGAAAAATATAATTCTATAGTGGCCATATGTGTACTTAAAATTCTATTTTGGGACTTGTAAAAAAATGATTAATTTTTAATCTCAGTTATGTAGAACCGTCTAATCTATCATCGTAATTTCAATCAAAATTAATATATATCACACTTATATATTACAATTTTAATTTTAATATTCAAAAGAACTATTTCTTTCTGTGATCACGTTATTGTTTTCAATTTTATATGTTTGTCATTAAATGAATAATGTAAAAGAAACTAATTTTTTTAGTAAAAAATGGAATTTTAGTACTTTTTATTATTTTTGTAAATTTCGTGAGAATAAAACGAACTATAGCAAGTTATTTTGTCAAAATCCAGACTATTTCTTAAATAATATCTTCCGAATTTCTTTTTAAGCTTAAAAAATCATTTCGACGTATGTAGACTATTTTTTTTTCATTTTCAAATATGAAAATATATTTTGTTTTATTTTGTTAAAAGAAAGAATTAGTCATTTATAAGCTAGCTATATGCTTTCTCCGGTTTCCTCCACCAATAAAACTGACCGCCACGATATAACTGAAATATTATTCAGTGGCGTTAAACACCACAAACCAACCATTAGCTATGCGCATATGTAATACATAGTGTCTAGGTAAATGTAAAAGACACATCTGGAGGTAAAACAAGGGCCACACAAAACTAACATTAACTTTAAACCACACAGTTTGTCTTATTTAGTTCTGTTACCTTAAGGCATAATAAAACTCTTGTATATGTGCTCTGCACAATATAAAATTTTAAGAAAACCGAGGTTTATTTAAAGAAATTTTATACTTTTTTTATGAAACGGAGATATAGTCAGTCATAGTAGGCGATTCACATAAGATTTATACTTCCAAAGGTTTCATATTTTGCCCTCTGTTGCTAATAATAATTAAAACTTGACACAAAATATATTTTTTTTCTTGGTTAACAGACCTCTCTGTGTGATACAGACATATTTTGTTGATGATTGGGGACGATGCTCGACATTTTTCCCGACCACCCCAGGTTGATTAATTATACATGTACATATTGAGGTTTGATACAAGTTTATTAAGCAACGTTCAGACACAATATATGTGTAACATGAGGTCCACATATATAAAGTTTTACACCTGACGAATTAAATAGGTACAATATATCTTATATTATTTACAAGTATATACACCAATAATAAAAATCCGCCACAATATAACTGCAATATTGTTGAAAGTGGCGCTAAAGACCATAAACCATTAATAATAAAATACAAGATCAAATATTTATATTAGTTAGAGAATATTAACAAATTTGTTTTTATTAAGAAAACAAGGTACTTGAACATTACAAAATGATAATTGTCCTACAAGTTTATTATCTTTTGTATAATTAGTATAGTACTCTGGTATTACTATTTTCTTTAACTTTGATAAATATGGATATTTACATATAAATAAATAATGAAATTCACCTTCCATATTGTCGTTGCATAAATAGCATAAACTATTTTCTCGTGGTATATTTTGCCATCTTCCTGTGATTTACGGAATTTTTTAGATTAGAAGTTCTTAATTTCGTTCTCCAGATTCTGTTGAACTTGTAATGTCTTTAAATAAACAATTCTGACTTTTATCTTGTCTATATATAAGGGGAATTTAAATTCGGTTTTCCACACTGATTGGGGTTGAATAAAGAAATTGAGAATTAAATAAAAACAAAATGGCCATCTTATGCATTATATTATTATTGGTACCAATGATTGTTGATTGCCCAAGTCTAAGGTATCATTTATTAAAATTAAATATATTACTTTGTATGTATAATGTTCAAGATTATAGCATTCTTTATAATAGCGTTGTTCGCTCAGTTGTATGTAAGGGTTGGCATTTTGCTCAAATGTGGAAAGCACTTGCATGGCCGCATCATTTCACTAAAAGGGGAGGTTTGTTTTCATTTTATTATATTTAAATGTTGAGTGTTTATGTTTGTACTTTTGATGCTCGCCAACATGTGGTTTTCATCAATAAACTATTTGAATTTGAATTTTATATACCAGAATTTCCCCACATTTTACATAGTTCCGACCTTGATTTCATTTTTATACCATACAGTTTTAGCTTCAATATTATCAGAACAAACTTGTATACTTCTATAATGATTTGTTGTTTGAAAATAAAATGATACTCCTTGTGTACATCATGTATCAGTGGTGTTAAACAGAAATAGCAAATTCATTTCAAAATGACAAATTTTTCACTATTTATATCTCTGAATATTTTGTCAAAATTATTGAAAAATTACGATACTTTGAATTCCTATGTTTTCTGTTTCATTTGGTTTTACATGAAAGGGAATATTTGAGTTAAAACAGTTTAACGATTATCTCATTAGAACTCATTACTTTATAAAAGTTCCTTTAATAATTTACCATTACGGTTTAAATAAAGACTGTCCCATAGAGCTTATACTTTTAATATTATGAAAAGAAAGTTTAAACAGTGATGGTCAATAATTCCACAAATATCAACAAAACGAAGAGACACCTCTCACGTCAATTCATATCATGTAAAAAAAATTACGACAACATACGACTTTGAAAATGCAGTTCCTGACTTGGGACAGGAACAAACAATGTGGCGGGATTAAACCTGTGGGATCCCAATATGAAAGGAGCAAATCAAATATGTTGATATAGAACAATTGTCTATGTGGGTCCAATGAATTATATTAAATGTGACGGCCACCCCCTCTATACCCCCACAATAAGACTATAAAATGTATCAACCATATATTAGTAATTGAGCTATAAAAACGAATGTATTTACATCTTAAATGTATTTCGTTTATGTATAAATTAAGTATTTCACCTCAACAATAAATCTTCAATTATTCCTCGACATAGGGGTCCGAAAGGCCATATATGTTTATTCATCGGATGACCTCTTAATTTTATGTTGCTCATCCTAAGTCAGTTTATCCTTAATGCCTGGACACGTAGAGCTTGGTTGTTAATCTACAATGTAAAAGAAAGGAAAAAACAACAAACAAATGCGCACGTTTTAGAAAAAACGGTTATTGCTAAAGATATTCTCATATTATATACAATCAACGAAATACAGTCAAACCAGTATATAAAGGGAACTCATAGAAAACTGAAAATGTGCCCTTTATGAGCAGCTGCCCTTTATATACAGGTTAGAATTATATGCACTATTCACTAACTAGTATTAGTGTGAGCACAGCTCACTAAGATATACCACCCGCTACCCACATCTGTCCAACCTATTTCCATAACCAAAACATTACTGATTGTTCCTACCAAATATGAAAGGGATCCTCCTCTCTTCACCGGTAAGCTGCTGATAAAATTTCAAAACATTCTGAGAAACACTACTCAAGTTATCATACGACATAGGGTAAACATCCTATTTTCCGTCATATCAAGTCCAATAACTCTGGAACGGCAAAAGTGAAAATCGTCAAATATGAAAGGGATCCTCCTGTCTTCACCGGTAAGCTGCTGATAAAATTTCAAAGCATTCTGAGAAACACTACTCAAGTTATCATACGACATAGGGTAAACATCCTATTTTCCGTCATATCAAGTCCAATAACTCTGGAACGGTAAAAGTGAAAATCGTCAAAAATGAAAAGGTTCCTCCTCTCTTCACCAGTAAACAGCTGAATTTTTTTAAAAAGATTCTAAGAAACACAACTCAAGTGATCGTACGACATATGATTTGTCTACAGACGGACGGACGGACGGACGGACATGGTGAAACCAGTATACCCCCTACAACTACGTTGCGAGGGGTATAATGAGGAAAAGGAGGATGTCCTTTATAGACAGTGATTTGCTATGTAGAGGTAGCAATTAAGGCAGGCTTGACTATTTTATAGTTATATAAACAGAAGAAATAATATATAAACAAATAGTTTTTAGAACTAGATAGACGTGTTTCGTTATGTTAGATATCATAAAAAAAAATGGAAGGCATGTTTGTTCGATGGGATTTAGCTAATCTTTTAATCTTTGATCTATAGCATAAGTGATCATTTTATTATATATTGATTGATTGGTGCTTAGCGCCAACCTTAGCAGTATTTCAGCTATATCGTGGCGTGAATACATACCTTAGCAGTATTTCAGCTATATCGTGGCGTGAATACATACCTTAGCAGTATTTCAGCTATATCGTAGCGTGAATACATTTTATTATTAGACACCTACAAGACCATTATGTTCGCACCCATTCGAGTACACTTTGAAATAAAAATTGCAGCAATTTTAGTTAGTGTATCTGAATACCGAAATGGCCAATTGGAAGAAGACATGCTATTAGTGCCCTGGTCATTAGTAAACAAGACAACAAGAACGCGACAGTGAAGATTAATATCTGTTTCTCCTCTACCAAAATAAAATTAAAATTCGGCCTTATAGATTGAAGAATAATAGAGACTGTTACACATTACCAAGGTTCTCCTCCGCTAGGCATAGGTTACCGTAACCAATGTTGGCTATCCTGTTTAGAACCTTTGGTTTAATTGCTCCCAATTTAAAAACAATATATTTTGCTTTCCATTCTTTCGACTTTGAGCGTACCTGATGATGGCTATTCTAATAGAAGTGTCGTACCTGATGATGGCTATTCTAATAGAAGTGTCGTACCTGATGATGGCTATTCTAATAGAAGTGTCGTACGCACTAAATTTACGTTTTTATTTATTATTGGTTTTTTTAAATACGTATAAAACATAATAAATAGGACAATCAAACATTACAACAACAAAAATGATGCCGTATGTGTCCAAGTTGAAAAGTAAAGATGTGACCGGGACTTCTTTCTTTGTAGGAAGACAATTAAGTATATCAACAAACTTGGTGTATATGCCAATGTTGTTTTACCATGTGTGAACTTAAACTCCGTGATACCCGATACCAAACACAAGGTAATTAAAACTCAATATCAAACGCCATGGTTGAAGAAGTTTCAATGTGCCAGCTGACCTGAATTAGAATTGAAATACCCTTACTAAATGTACACGCAACGTTCAGAGTAGTTTTTATCGCCTCGTGTTTCGTTCTTTTAGAACGTCTCCTTTGATGTTGTTCAAACTTTAAAACCAGTTCATCAGGTACCAGTTTGTGAGGACAACAAATTGTCTATTTCTAGAATGGAAATGTATGGGATGTGTAGGTTTTGATAACATGAGAAGGATACATGTTTTGTATGTTGATATGCTTATATGTACACCGTAATTTACTGTAATGTGTATTATATAAACTAGGGCTTTACAGATGTCCACGGATGTGTGGTGTTTGACTTAGTCACACCTCCGTTCTTCTTTTTGCGTTCATGACTTATTACTGGAATTTAAACTAGAGAAACACAATAGGTGCCCCTACTACGGCTATGTAGATGACCACGGATATGTGGCATTTGATTTGGTGACAACCCCCTCCTCGTTTTCTCTTCCATGACTTATCACTGGATTTTAAACAAGAGAAACACAAGGTGTGGCCCTAGTGGAACATGATCTGCTTAATCTCCCGGAGCACCCGAGTTCGCTCTGTTGTTGTGGTGTTACACAATCTTTAGTTTTTATTAGTGTTTTGTCGACCATTGTATTGTCTGACGTGCCTCGGCTTTGTTTTGTCGACCATTGTATTGTCTGACCTGCCTCGGCTTTGTTTTGTCGACCATTGTATTGTCTGACCTGCCTCGGCTTTGTTTTGTCGACCATTGTATTGTCTGACCTGCCTCGGCTTTGTTTTGTCGACCATTGTATTGTCTGACCTGCCTCGGCTTTGTTTTGTCGACCATTGTATTGTCTGACGTGCCTCGGCTTTGTTTTGTCGACCATTGTATTGTCTGACCTGCCTCGGCTTTGTTTTGTCGACCATTGTATTGTCTGACCTGCCTCGGCTTTGTTTTGTCGACCATTGTATTGTCTGACCTGCCTCGGCTTTGTTTTGTCGACCATTGTATTGTCTGACCTGCCTCGGCTTTGTTTTGTCGACCATTGTATTGTCTGACGTGCCTCGGCTTTGTTTTGTCGACCATTGTATTGTCTGACCTGCCTCGGCTTTGTTTTGTCGACCATTGTATTGTCTGACCTGCCTCGGCTTTGTTTTGTCGACCATTGTATTGTCTGACCTGCCTCGGCTTTGTTTTGTCGACCATTGTATTGTCTGACCTGCCTCGGCTTTGTTTTGTCGACCATTGTATTGTCTGACGTGCCTCGGCTTTGTTTTGTCGACCATTGTATTGTCTGACCTGCCTCGGCTTTGTTTTGTCGACCATTGTATTGTCTGACCTGCCTCGGCTTTGTTTTGTCGACCATTGTATTGTCTGACCTGCCTCGGCTTTGTTTTGTCGACCATTGTATTGTCTGACGTGCCTCGGCTTTGTTTTGTCGACCATTGTATTGTCTGACCTGCCTCGGCTTTGTTTTGTCGACCATTGTATTGTCTGACCTGCCTCGGCTTTGTTTTGTCGACCATTGTATTGTCTGACGTGCCTCGGCTTTGTTTTGTCGACCATTGTATTGTCTGACGTGCCTCGGCTTTGTTTTGTCGACCATTGTATTGTCTGACGTGCCTCGGCTTTGTTTTGTCGACCATTGTATTGTCTGACGTGCCTCGGCTTTGTTTTGTCGACCATTGTATTGTCTGACCTGCCTCGGCTTTGTTTTGTCGACCATTGTATTGTCTGACGTGCCTCGGCTTTGTTTTGTCGACCATTGTATTGTCTGACGTGCCTCGGCTTTGTTTTGTCGACCATTGTATTGTCTGACCTGCCTCGGCTTTGTTTTGTCGACCATTGTATTGTCTGACGTGCCTCGGCTTTGTTTTGTCGACCATTGTATTGTCTGACCTGCCTCGGCTTTGTTTTGTCGACCATTGTATTGTCTGACCTGCCTCGGCTTTGTTTTGTCGACCATTGTATTGTCTGACCTGCCTCGGCTTTGTTTTGTCGACCATTGTATTGTCTGACGTGCCTCGGCTTTGTTTTGTCGACCATTGTATTGTCTGACCTGCCTCGGCTTTGTTTTGTCGACCATTGTATTGTCTGACCTGCCTCGGCTTTGTTTTGTCGACCATTGTATTGTCTGACGTGCCTCGGCTTTGTTTTGTCGACCATTGTATTGTCTGACGTGCCTCGGCTTTGTTTTGTCGACCATTGTATTGTCTGACCTGCCTCGGCTTTGTTTTGTCGACCATTGTATTGTCTGACCTGCCTCGGCTTTGTTTTGTCGACCATTGTATTGTCTGACCTGCCTCGGCTTTGTTTTGTCGACCATTGTATTGTCTGACCTGCCTCGGCTTTGTTTTGTCGACCATTGTATTGTCTGACCTGCCTCGGCTTTGTTTTGTCGACCATTGTATTGTCTGACGTGCCTCGGCTTTGTTTTGTCGACCATTGTATTGTCTGACGTGCCTCGGCTTTGTTTTGTCGACCATTGTATTGTCTGACGTGCCTCGGCTTTGTTTTGTCGACCATTGTATTGTCTGACGTGCCTCGGCTTTGTTTTGTCGACCATTGTATTGTCTGACCCGCCTCGGCTTTGTTTTGTCGACCATTGTATTGTCTGACGTGCCTCGGCTTTGTTTTGTCGACCATTGTATTGTCTGACCTGCCTCGGCTTTGTTTTGTCGACCATTGTATTGTCTGACGTGCCTCGGCTTTGTTTTGTCGACCATTGTATTGTCTGACCTGCCTCGGCTTTGTTTTGTCGACCATTGTATTGTCTGACCTGCCTCGGCTTTGTTTTGTCGACCATTGTATTGTCTGACCTGCCTCGGCTTTGTTTTGTCGACCATTGTATTGTCTGACCTGCCTCGGCTTACGGATCTGATTACCACTTTGTTATGTGTTTTCTGTCAAAACGGTTAGGCACCAACATCGTATCGTAGTTGGATTTACACATTATTGTACAACCACCACCAAACTGGTAAATTCGACTACCTCCCGTGTGTGGGTGCACTAGATACAACTTTAAACTTGTTCAAGCTTGTCAATGACGTGCAGCAGATTGGTGTTTTATTTCGATAACCCCGATTGTCCTCTACTAGTTAATCTGATGGCCACATATAACATTAGTATTGTCGAAAGCGGCGCTAAGTATCAAAACAATTAACCACAAAACGTTCTCAGGTAAAGGAGTATCAACCAAATAATCCGGTACCTTATCTTCATTTATGATTGATTGATTGATGTTTAACGTCACCTTTAGCTGTATTTCAGCTATATCGTAGCGTGAAAAAAGTTTAATTTTCGACAAAATATTTTTTTCATATATACATTTCCCGTTATCTCTATTCTTTATATCTATTGTGTCAAGTGTTGATATATAACAGAAAACCTTAGATAACCTTTGTCTACGGCTTTGTTAGAAGTATTCTTTAATTTCTTATTACTTTCATATTTTACGTACGAGTTTAACATGTACTACAGTCTAATTATAGAAAGTCGATTCAGTATATCGATTTAAAAATAACTAAAGTTCGTAGCTAATTACGTCTTCATTATTCATTGTAGAATTTTTGTCGTTTTTCACACAAGGTTCTTGTTTAGGGGTTCTATAATTACAATAAACGCACGTGGTCTGGTATTAACCCTTGTTACTGAATATTATTTCAAACGAGGATCTAACTCTAGTCTTAACATGTGCTAGATATAAAAGAGCTATCATTTACAGCATAAAACTACATATCGACACTATAAAACAGAAAATAAATATATCGTTTTCAGTCGATGCATGTAATTCATTAAGGGTTCTTATCTTTAACTGTAGCGTAATAATATCTCAAAGAAGTCGAGATCAATTAATGGTTTACATGTAAATGTTATTGGTTATAACAACAGTATCAGGAAACGATAATCTGCAATAGATTGGTCAGCTGAATTACAATGAAATTTACATTGAAATTGATCTGTTTCCCTACGGAGTTGCTATGACGATATATCTTGCTTTTGTACAGTATTGTTCTGCGCCTTGCGTGACGAGCAGATACAGCAGCATTCAACTGAAGTCATGTAACTAACATTATGCAATTGATAGGAACAAAGCTGGAGTTCTTAGACTCTAACATTTGAAACGATGCACATTTTGTTATATATGGAAAAGAGCATCATTTCAGTAAGAGGACAGGCTTTAGACCGATAAAACCAGTTTAACCCCATCACTTTGTATTATTATTGAGTGAGTGAATGAGTGATTGTTGTTTAACGCCAACTAAACAATTTGTACGCTATATCATGGCGCATTATTGAAATGTCTGTACCAAACCAGGATAGTGATTAGTTATATTTAGTGTGTCTGTATAGTGATTAGTTATATTTAGTGTGTCTGTATAGTGATTAGTTATATTTAGTGTGTCTGTATAGTGATTAGTTATATTTAGTGTGTCTGTATAGTGATTAGTTATGTTTAGTGTGTCTGTATAGTGATTAGTTATATTTAGTGTGTCTGTATAGTGATTTGTTGTTTAGTGTGTCTGTATAGTGATTAGTTATGTTTAGTGTGTCTGTATAGTGATTTGTTGTTTAGTGTGTCTGTATAGTGATTTGTTGTTTAGTGTGTCTGTATAGTGATTAGTTATGTTTAGTGTGTCTGTATAGTGATTAGTTATGTTTAGTGTGTCTGCATAGTGATTAGTTATGTTTAGTGTGTCTGTATAGTGATTAGTTATGTTTAGTGTGTCTGTATAGTGATTAGTTATATTTAGTGTGTCTGTATAGTGATTTGTTGTTTAGTGTGTCTGTATAGTGATTAGTTATATTTAGTGTGTCTGTATAGTGATTAGTTATATTTAGTGTGTCTGTATAGTGATTAGTTATATTTAGTGTGTATGTATAGTGATTAGTTATATTTAGTGTGTCTGTATAGTGATTAGTTATGCTTAGTGTGTCTGTATAGTGATTAGTTATATTTAGTGTGTCTGTATAGTGATTAGTTATATTTAGTGTGTCTGTATAGTGATTTGTTGTTTAGTGTGTCTGTATAGTGATTAGTTATGTTTAGTGTGTCTGTATAGTGATTAGTTATATTTAGTGTGTCTGTATAGTGATTAGTTATATTTAGTGTGTCTGTATAGTGATTAGTTATATTTAGTGTGTCTGTATAGTGATTAGTTATATTTAGTGTGTCTGTATAGTGATTAGTTATGTTTAGTGTGTCTGTATAGTGATTAGTTATATTTAGTGTGTCTGTATAGTGATTAGTTATGTTTAGTGTGTCTGTATAGTGATTAGTTATGTTTAGTGTGTCTGTATAGTGATTAGTTATGTTTAGTGTGTCTGTATAGTGATTAGTTATATTTAGTGTGTCTGTATAGTGATTAGTTATGTTTAGTCTGTCTGTATAGTGATTAGTTATATTTAGTGTGTCTGTATAGTGATTAGTTATGTTTAGTGTGTCTGTATAGTGATTAGTTATGTTTAGTGTGTCTGTATAGTGATTAGTTATATTTAGTGTGTCTGTATAGTGATTAGTTATATTTAGTGTGTCTGTTTAGTGATTAGTTGCTTAGTGTGTCTGTATAGTGATTAGTTATATTTAGTGTGTCTGTATAGTGATTAGTTATATTTAGTGTGTTTGTATAGTGATTAGTTACATTTAGTGTGTCTGTATAGTGATTAGTTATGTTTAGTGTGTCTGTATAGTGATTAGTTATGTTTAGTGTGTCTGTATAGTGATTAGTTATGTTTAGTGTGTCTGTATAGTGATTAGTTATATTTAGTGTGTCTGTATAGTGATTAGTTATGTTTAGTGTGTCTGCATAGTGATTAGTTATGCTTAGTGTGTCTGTATAGTGATTAGTTATGTTTAGTGTGTCTGTATATTGATTAGTTATGCTTAGTGTGTCTGTATAGTGATTAGTTATGTTTAGTGTGTCTGTTTAGTGATTAGTTATATTTAGTGTGTCTGTATAGTGATTAGTTATGCTTAGTGTGTCTGTATAGTGATTAGTTATGTTTAGTGTGTCTGTATAGTGATTAGTTATATTTAGTGTGTCTGTATAGTGATTAGTTATATTTAGTGTGTCTGTATAGTGATTAGTTATGTTTAGTGTGTCTGTATAGTGATTTGTTGTTTAGTGTGTCTGTATAGTGATTAGTTATGCTTAGTGTGTCTGTATAGTGATTAGTTATAGTTAGTGTGTCTGTATAGTGATTAGTTATATTTAGTGTGTCTGTATAGTGATTAGTTATGCTTAGTGTGTCTGTATAGTGATTAGTTATATTTAGTGTGTCTGTATAGTGATTAGTTATATTTATTGTGTCTGTATAGTGATTAGTTATGTTTAGTGTGTCTGTATAGTGATTAGTTATGTTTAGTGTGTCTGTATAGTGATTAGTTATGCTTAGTGTGTCTGTATAGTGATTAGTTATATTTAGTGTGTCTGTATAGTGATTAGTTATGTTTAGTGTGTCTGTATAGTGATTAGTTATATTTAGTGTGTCTGTATAGTGATTAGTTATGTTTAGTGTGTCTGTATAGTGATTAGTTGTTTAGTGTGTCTGTATAGTGATTTGTTGTTTAGTGTGTCTGTATAGTGATTTGTTGTTTATTGTGTCTGTATAGTGATTAGTTATGTTTAGTGTGTATGTATAGTGATTAGTTATGTTTAGTGTGTCTGTATAGTGATTAGTTATATTTAGTGTGTCTGTATAGTGATTTGTTGTTTAGTGTGTCTGTAT
Source organism: Bathymodiolus septemdierum (assembly GCA_963383655.1). Classification (NCBI taxonomy): domain Eukaryota; kingdom Metazoa; phylum Mollusca; class Bivalvia; order Mytilida; family Modiolidae; genus Bathymodiolus; species Bathymodiolus septemdierum. The sequence goes on from OY726529.1 coordinate 65,250,704, forward strand.
AGTGATTAGTTATGTTTAGTGTGTCTGTATAGTGATTAGTTATGCTTAGTGTGTCTGTATAGTGATTAGTTATGTTTAGTGTGTCTGTATAGTGATTAGTTATATTTAGTGTGTCTGTATAGTGATTAGTTATATTTAGTGTGTCTGTATAGTGATTTGTTGTTTAGTGTGTCTGTATAGTGATTAGTTATGTTTAGTGTGTCTGTATAGTGATTAGTTATGTTTAGTTTGTCTGTATAGTGATTTGTTGTTTAGTGTGTCTGTATAGTGATTTGTTGTTTAGTGTGTCTGTATAGTGATTAGTTATGTTTAGTGTGTCTGTATAGTGATTAGTTATGTTTAGTGTGTCTGTATAGTGATTAGTTATATTTAGTGTGTCTGTCTAGTGATTAGTTATGCTTAGTGTGTCTGTATAGTGATTAGTTATGTTTAGTGTGTCTGTATAGTGATTAGTTATATTTAGTGTGTCTGTATAGTGATTTGTTGTTTAGTGTGTCTGTATAGTGATTAGTTATGTTTAGTGTGTCTGTATAGTGATTAGTTATGCTTAGTGTGTCTGTATAGTGATTAGTTATGTTTAGTGTGTCTGTATAGTGATTAGTTATATTTAGTGTGTTTGTATAGTGAATAGTTATATTTAGTGTGTCTGTATAGTGATTAGTTATGTTTAGTGTGTCTGTATAGTGATTAGTTATATTTAGTGTGTCTGTATTGTGATTAGTTATATTTAGTGTGTCTGTATAGTGATTAGTTATGTTTAGTGTGTCTGTATAGTGATTAGTTATGTTTAGTGTGTCTGTATAGTGATTAGTTATATTTAGTGTGTCTGTATAGTGATTTGTTGTTTAGTGTGTCTGTATAGTGATTAGTTATGCTTAGTGTGTCTGTATAGTGATTAGTTATGTTTAGTGTGTCTGTATAGTGATTAGTTATGTTTAGTGTGTCTGTATAGTGATTAGTTATGCTTAGTGTATCTGTATAGTGATTAGTTATGTTTAGTGTGTCTGTATAGTGATTAGTTATATTTAGTGTGTCTGTATAGTGATTAGTTATATTTAGTGTGTCTGTATAGTGATTAGTTATATTTAGTGTGTCTGTATAGTGATTAGTTATGTTTAGTGTGTCTGTATAGTGATTAGTTATGTTTAGTGTGTCTGTATAGTGATTAGTTATATTTAGTGTGTCTGTATAGTGATTAGTTATATTTAGTGTGTCTGTATAGTGATTAGTTATGTTTAGTGTGTCTGTATAGTGATTAGTAATATTTAGTGTGTCTGTATAGTGATTAGTTATATTTAGTGTGTCTGTATAGTGATTAGTTATGTTTAGTGTGTCTGTATGGTGATTTGTTGTTTAGTGTGTCTGTATAGTGATTAGTTATGTTTAGTGTGTCTGTATAGTGATTAGTTATGCTTAGTGTGTCTGTATAGTGATTAGTTATATTTAGTGTGTCTGTATAGTGATTAGTTATGTTTAGTGTGTCTGTATAGTGATTAGTTATGTTTAGTGTGTCAGTATAGTGATTAGTTATATTTAGTGTGTCTGCATAGTGATTTGTTGTTTAGTGTGTGTGTATAGTGATTTGTTGTTTAGTGTGTCTGTATAGTGATTAGTTATGCTTAGTGTGTCTGTATAGTGATTAGTTATGCTTAGTTTGTCAGTATAGTGATTAGTTATGTTTAGTGTGTCTGTATAGTGATTAGTTATATTTAGTGTGTCTGTATAGTGATTAGTTATGCTTAGTGTGTCTGTATAGTGATTAGTTATGCTTAGTGTGTCAGTATAGTGATTAGTTATGTTTAGTGTGTCTGTATAGTGATTAGTTATGTTTAGTGTGTCTGTATAGTGATTAGTTATGTTTAGTGTGTCTGTATAGTGATTAGTTATGCTTAGTGTGTCTGTATAGTGATTAGTTATATTTAGTGTGTCTGTATAGTGATTAGTTATGCTTAGTGTGTCTGTATAGTGATTAGTTATATTTAGTGTGTCTGTATAGTGATTAGTTATATTTAGTGTGTCTGTATAGTGATTAGTTATGTTTAGTTTGTCTGTATAGTGATTAGTTATGCTTAGTTTGTCTGTATAGTGATTAGTTATGTTTAGTGTGTCTGTATAGTGATTAGTTATGTTTAGTGTGTCTGTATAGTGATTAGTTATGTTTAGTGTGTATGTATAGTGATTAGTTATATTTAGTGTGTCTGTATAGTGATTAGTTATGCTTAGTGTGTCTGTATAGTGATTAGTTATGTTTAGTGTGTCTGTATAGTGATTAGTTATGTTTAGTGTGTCTGTATAGTGATTAGTTATGTTTAGTGTGTCTGTATAGTGATTAGTTATGTTTAGTGTGTCTGTATAGTGATTAGTTATATTTAGTGTGTCTGTATAGTGATTAGTTATATTTAGTGTGTCTGCATAGTGATTAGTTATGCTTAGTGTGTCTGTATAGTGATTAGTTATATTTAGTGTGTCTGTATAGTGATTAGTTATGCTTAGTGTGTCTGTATAGTGATTAGTTATGTTTAGTGTGTCTGTATAGTGATTAGTTATGTTTAGTGTGTCTGTATAGTGATTAGTTATATTTAGTGTGTCTGTATAGTGATTAGTTATGTTTAGTGTGTCTGTATAGTGATTAGTTATGTTTAGTGTGTCTGTATAGTGATTAGTTATGTTTAGTGTGTCTGTATAGTGATTAGTTATATTTAGTGTGTCTGTATAGTGATTAGTTATGTTTAGTGTGTCTGTATAGTGATTAGTTATGCTTAGTGTGTCTGTATAGTGATTAGTTATGTTTAGTGTGTCTGTATAGTGATTAGTTATGTTTAGTGTGTCTGGAGTATTAATTTTGCCTGTGTTTTTACGAGTAGATTTTAGTATGAATCAGTAGTGTTCTTGAAAAATAATGCGTAATTGTCGACTATAATTGTTAGTTGTTATTAGGCAAGACTGTATGCACATATTGTTGTCGATCATCGTTTGTCTTTATGGCCATTGCATTGCCTGTCTTACCTCAATCTACGGATTCTGGCTACCTCTTTGATATCTTCATTCCGTTCTGTGCATATTGTTGTGTCGATCATTATTTGTTCCTTTGTTCTTATGGCCATTGTATTTCCTGTCCGTCAATCTACGGGTTCTTACTACCCATTTGTCCTTATGGCAATTGTATTTCCTGTCCGTCAATCTACGGGTTCTTACTACCCATTTGTCCTTATGGCCATTGTATTTCCTGTCCGTCAATCTACTGGTTCTTACTACCCATTTGTTCTTATGGCCATTGTATTTCCTGTCCGTCAATCTACGGGTTCTTACTACCCATTTGTCCTTATGGCCATTGTATTTCCTGTCCGTCAATCTACTGGTTCTTACTACCCATTTGTCCTTATGGCCATTGTATTTCCTGTCCGTCAATCTACTGGTTCTTACTACCCATTTGTTCTTATGGCCATTGTATTTCCTGTCCGTCAATCTACGGGTTCTTACTACCCATTTGTCCTTATGGCCATTGTATTTCCTGTCCGTCAATCTACTGGTTCTTACTACCCATTTGTCCTTATGGCCATTGTATTTCCTGTCCGTCAATCTACTGGTTCTTACTACCCATTTGTCCTTATGGCCATTGTATTTCCTGTCCGTCAATCTACTGGTTCTTACTACCCATTTGTCCTTATGGCCATTGTATTTCCTGTCCGTCAATCTACGGGTTCTTACTACCCATTTGTTCTTATGGCCATTGTATTTCCTGTCCGTCAACCTACGGATTCTGGCTACCTCTTTGATATCTTCATTTTGTTCTTGTACGGATACAGGTTACTGTATCATACCCGATATGACGCAGATGGCACTAATATTATTCGTTGGTTGATTGATTGGTGTTGAACGCCAACTTTAGCAGTATTTCAGCTATATCATGGAGTGACCAAATTTACAAATTAACTTCCACTTCTACCAGACTTGGAAATGAAGCATGTTTGTTTACAAAATAAATGTACTAAATGAAAGAAAAAATAACAGGATAAAAACATAATTTAGAACTTATGCTATCCATTCATATTTTAGTATATAAATTAATTCCTTTTAAAAAATTTGATTTGATCTTCAATTCACAAATCAGGAAAATTGACTAACTAACAATAATCATTTCAATCAGATGTGGTCCATTAAAGACGACTTTCATTTGAACACTTGATACATATACTGTAGGCCCTAAGCCAGGATCTGAATGTTGTGGTCTCTTTCTTGTGTTCAGTTAAGATGAGAGGCGATAGTTTGTTTTGTTTATATTGGTAGAATTGAATCACTGTTTAAACTTTCTTTTCATAATACAACATATACCGGTTTGAAGACCAGATGTTCTATTTTCAAACTGTTAATTGTATATAGTTTTGCACTCGTCCTTCTTACTTGACTTGTTCATCAATATATCTCAAATGTCTTATTTATAGACAGCATCGACGGTGTAATGGTTAGCGTACTAGCCTCAAGTGCGGTAGATAGTGGGTTCGGGTCAAACAAAAGACTATAAAATTGGTATTGTTCACTTCTTCGATAAGCACACAAGATAACTAGCACCATAAACAAATCCATTTGGTCTATCACAAAGCGGACGTTATCATCATTTCACTAAATGTAACTTGTTCCCGCCATGAACGGGATTTGAACTCACAACTATTGGTGATAGGAACTGATTGCATTGGTAAATCGAACTACCATACGATCACGACCACAACCCCTAAGCATACATGGAACTAGATTTATGTCAATAGATAATTTGTATTGCCATGGAAATATGTTTTCTGAATTCTGAACTAAAGAAAATAGTTTATTTCATAATTGCAGCAATTCCATATTTAATATCATTGTTATGGGCTGAAGTGGAACATGAATTGTAAGTGTATAATATATGTCCTACATATTCTGTACATTTAGACCACCATTGATGCAGAGACTTGATTATGGTGCGTTCTTTATTAAAAAAGCATGCCCTTCAAACATTTTTAATTTAACATTTGTCTCTCCATCTCACTAGGAACCTAAGCTGAAACACGTCAACACCTTTGTCCAACAGAGACTTCTTTTCAGTCATATATCACCTCAAAGTTCGTTAAAGTATTGGTTCTAACATGACTTACGAGGAGGTTCACGATTTACGAGACAAGCGTTGTTGCTTAAGAAATTTAAATCAATACTCCACCGTTTCATCCAGCAAAATGCAGATTTATTTCGATTATACCAGTAATTTAAAAATTTAATTGAATTTTATGCTTAGGTGAATAAGTATTTTGTATTTCATATGCCAAATAATATCTTAATTTAATGAGACAAAAATGAAGTATTGTATATTTAACATTACTGGTTAGAGTATTGATTCTCGCAGACTGGTGATGATATGTGTTTAGTTTTTTGTCATACACACTTTGTCTACATTTTAATTCATCGAATGCATGTTTTACTAGCGGCACCATATTGTACACCAAATAAATATTTGTGCATCTTGATCTAAAAGTCTTTTATCTTTGATTATCAAAATATTTTCACATTGCACATGCTGCAGATAACTGAGCACAAATGCTGACCATATTAACAAATTTAACTACTGAACAGGACATCATTATTTATTGTCGTGTTAATCAATGGAATAATGAAAACATATAATAATATTATAAAGGAAGTAGATGGAAATAGAAAAAGTTGAAAATACCAAAGGTCTATATGAGAATTCACAAATCTAAGGACAGACAATACAATGGCCAAAATAAAAAGGACAAATAATGATCTAGAAAACTAAACATCGAGCAACACGACCCTACTAAGACCGGTAGAGAGGATTAGGTCAGGTGTTCTGGAAGGGTTTTCAGTTCCTGCTCAACATGTGATACAAATCGTGTTACCGTTAAACGACAGAAACATTATCTGATATGGAATTCGCGTTGGGCACCAGTATACGTAAATAAATACAAATAGCATAAATAAACATTAACCCCCTACAAACAAATGGGAGTCAAGTGGAACCGGAAATCGCTTTACGCGGAAATCACAAGAAGAAATAAAAACGTGAAGACATGTAATTTGACAATACGAACCCCATTAAAACAAGTAAAAGCGAATTAGTTTGATCCGGAAAGTTAGGCAGTTTCTGCTCCACAATTGGCAACCGTCCTGGTACTCTTGTTACAAACCACGTGATAAGTCATGTGATAAGTCATGAATGACGAAAGAACCGGATTGTGAATACGACAAAGGGAACATAATAGTGGTCAAAATATTCCGTAACGATTAATAAAGTCATGATGGCGTCCGTAAAACCTTCCAAGTTCAATAGCTTCCTTGTTAGCAGGAACCCTTTATCAAGAACATCATGATAGGAACCACACGCTGTGGAATAACGGACGAACTGAGAGAGATATACGTTACAAGCTGCTGAATAACGGATGAACTGAGAGAGATATACGTTACAAGCTGCTGAATAACGGACGAACTGAGAGAGATATACGTTACAAGCTGCTGAATAACGGACGAACTGAGAGAGATATACGTTACAAGCTGCTGAATAACGGACGAACTGAGAGAGATATACGTTACAAGCTACTGAATAACGGACGAAGTGAGAGAGATATACGTTACAAGCTGCTGAATAACGGACGAACTGAGAGAGATATACGTTACAAGCTGCTGAATAACGGACGAACTGAGAGAGATATACGTTACAAGCTGCTGAATAACGGACGAAGTGAGAGAGATATACGTTACAAGCTGCTGAATAACGGACGAACTGAGAGAGATATACGTTACAAGCTGCTGAATAACGGACGAACTGAGAGAGATATACGTTACAAGCTGCTGAATAACGGACGAACTGAGAGAGATATACGTTACAAGCTGCTGAAATGTGCTTACATTTAAATGGAATGTTCCCAATGGTAAAATTGAACTCATCTCTTTTGTCGTAAAGTTTCGTTCTTAACCGTCAATATAGGTATATGTATAGGTCAAGGTATGCAGCAGATATAACTGTATCTGTTGCATCAGTATTCCAAGATCAGTGGTATAGATCCTATCAACAACAACAAAATCACCGAACTTAGAATTATTTAGTAAAAGGACATCATCTATGCAGCGGAACCTGAATGAATCTATCCGGCTTCTTTTGTTTTTCTTGAGAAGCCCCTGCATGAAGAAGAGTTTGAAGATACCAAAGGGGTAATCAGAATCCGTATATCGAAGAAGAACAGACAACACAATGGCCAAAAGAAAAAGTACTTCCAAAAAAACAACGATCTACAAAAACTAAAGATCGCGTAAGACGAACCCTACTAAAGCCGGGGGAGAACTCAGGTGCTCCGGAATGGTAAGCAGTTCCTGCTCCACTAGTGACACCCGTCGTGTTAATCTAGCTACAAACCCAGTGATAAGTCATGAATGCGGAAAGAACCGGGAAGTGTTTACGACAAGTGGAACATATCCGTGGTCCATTTGTGACACAGATATTCGATAATGGTCAACCAAGTCATGGTGGCGACCGTAAAACTTTCGAAGTGATGACTTCAACTTAACTAAGAGGAACCCTTGGATCAGTAGCTTCCTTGTTAGCAGCAACCCTCTATCAAGGAAATCCTGATAGGAACCACAAGCTCTGGAATATCGTATCAACTGATAGATATATACTCCATATGCAGGTGCTGCTGGAATGTTGCTACATATGAATGGAAAGTTCACAATGGAAAAAATGAAATCATCTCTTTTTTCGTTCTTAACCGCCCCTCGCTGTCAATTTCGAGGTGGAGGTCAAGGTATGCAGCAGACCTATCTGTATCTGTGGTATTCTTTATTTCAACCTGAATGGGATAGATGCGATAAACGAAATCACCATGAAGTCTGCTTCGTTCAAATAAAGGAACAAGTCGACAAGAAGAGGAGCATACAAAAGAAGGAGACATTCTAGAAACCACCTATGATAATTACATAAATAAAGTACCTGTTCTCGCCATGAATAGCTGAAAACGTGGCTTACTCACTCTTTCAAAATTAATAAATGAGCCACTAGATGACTCTTTATTACTGTTGACAGATTGGTTTTCATCTGCTTATTAAATTTGTTCTATATTTTTTCAGTCTGATTAAAATCAAGTCAGATATCTGATATTAATCTGGGAGAACTCGGAATGATACCATGAAATACATAATCCAAGCAACCTATGTTACACAACTAGATGACTCTTTATTTCTGCTGACAATATAAAAATATAGCACATTTTACTTTCAGGGAGTCTACCAAATTTACAATATATAGAATATTTGTTGTTATGTCTTGTCCTTGTCAACAAAAGGTTCATGATTTTTGGATTTTGCATAATTGTCTCTCCACAGATCCTGGAGTAGAGGTGCTACTTCCGGTTCTCTTTCGATTAGGTGTTTGATATTCTCCGGCATGTTCATTTTCTGAAGAAAAGTCACAGAATATAGAACTTAGAAGATTTGCTCACTTCGGGCTCACATGTACTCCACTAAGATGATTTGCATCGTATAAGATTTTCGATGGATTGTTGTTTGGTGCAAATTCATACCAAAGATCAATGTATGTTTATTTGTGACCTTTTGAGCATAATTTCCCCATAAAATTGTTAACAGACGATGATGTCAGAATACATTTTAGTTGACCTGGTCCCTTGTCTTTCCGTGGGAGGATACGTCAGAATACATTTTAGTTGACCTGGTCCCTTGTCTTTCCGTGGGAGGATACGTCAGAATACATTTTAGTTGACCTGGTCCCTTGTCTTTCCGTGGGAGGATACGTCAGAATACATTTTAGTTGACCTAGTCCCTTGTCTTTCCGTGGGAGGATACTGCACAACCCGATTTCAGCGTTAGGAAAACATCCCTTCATTTTATTTACAGCGTTAGACACATGGACATTAATCATATTATGATCAGTTTTATTGTTTGTCACATCGTTTGTATGAAGATCATTTTGCTAACATCTGTGGTGTTTAATTTACAGTCAACATTTTCAAGTATTGCGTCAATGTTTTCAACAGTTGTTCCGGATATTGAAAGATTGCATATGTTGGGGTCAGTAACTTGGACTGTGCGACAATTTGACGCACCGATTATGACTGTTGTTGTTGTCAGTATTTGTAGTTGTAATGCTTGGTTCACCTTCACAGTCTTTTGTATATTGTGTTTTTCCGTTTGGTGTTGTTGGATTTTTCTTTTTCTTTTCGTCGTCCTCGTCGTCCTCTTCTCCCCTCGATGAACATAAATTAAATGTCAATTCACATTCACGGCTTGTTTACATTTCATTTCACTTTCAAGAGGTTCAGAAATGTATCTAAATGTCTGTAGTATCGTTCTACCTGAAGACAATGTGACAGGATAGGTTGTAAACAAATATTTATATCAAATACACAGAGCTTGTTGAAAATGCGTCCTTTCACATCAAAGGTAGATAATCCAAAAAAACGTGAGCCACCCGCTTTATTGGAATGTACTGTATGCAAAGTGACTTACAATTGAAAGAATCTGCTTTATTATATATACAAAAATAATGACGTCAAGCTAAGAGAATGCCAATTTTCAAAATGATGTAACTATAGATATTATTGTGGTGTTTAGCGCTACTTTCAACATTATTTCAGCTATATCGTGGCGATCAGTTTTATTGATGGAGGAAATCTGAGTACCCGACAGAAGTTAAACATAGTACTAATTAATTTAACCTCTGGTCCTTTATGATACAAAATCAGATCTCTATTCTGATTTTTTTCTAATTATATACAACATGTTTATTTTATCTAAAAAAATAAAATTCATAATTTTCATTGCTATATAGGATATCTGTTGTTTTCACCTCCTTCCTTCTGAATGCCAGGATGTAGAGATAAGAGAATGCCAGGATGTAGAGATAAGAGAATACCAGGATGTAGAGATAAGAGAATACCAGGATGTAGAGATAAGAGAATGCCAGGATGTAGAGATAAGAGAATGCCAGGATGTAGAGATAAGAGCATGCCTGGATGTAGAGATAAGAGAATGCCAGGATGTAGAGATAAGAGAATGCCAGGATGTAGAGATAAGAGAATGCCAGGATGTAGAGATAAGAGAATGCCAGGATGTAGAGATAAGAGAATGTCAGGATGTAGAGATAAGAGAATGCCAGGATGTAGAGATAAGAGAATGCCAGGATGTAGAGATAAGAGAATGCAATGATGTAGAGATAAGAGAATGCCAGGATGTAGAGATAAGAGAATGCCTGGATGTAGAGATAAGAGAACGCCTGGATGTAGAGATAAGAGAATGCCAGGATGTAGAGATAAGAGAATGCCAGGATGTAGAGATAAGAGAATGCCAGGATGTAGAGATAAGAGAATGCCAGGATGTAGAGATAAGAGAATGCCTGGATGTAGAGATAAGAGAATGCCAGGATGTAGAGATAAGAGAATGCCAGGATGTAGAGATAAGAGAATGCCAGGATGTAGAGATAAGAGAATGCCAGGATGTAGAGATAAGATAATGCCAGGATGTAGAGATAAGAGAATGTCAGGATGTAGAGATAAGAGAATGCCAGGATGTAGAGATAAGAGAATGCCAGGATGTAGAGATAAGAGAATGCAATGATGTAGAGATAAGAGAATGCCAGGATGTAGAGATAAGAGAATGCCTGGATGTAGAGATAAGAGAATGCCTGGATGTAGAGATAAGAGAATGCCAGGATGTAGAGATAAGAGAATGCCAGGATGTAGAGATAAGAGAATGCCAGGATGTAGAGATAAGAGAATGCCAGGATGTAGAGATAAGAGAATGCCTGGATGTAGAGATAAGAGAATGCCAGGATGTAGAGATAAGAGAATGCCAGGATGTAGAGATAAGAGAATGCCAGGATGTAGAGATAAGAGAATGCCAGGATGTAGAGATAAGAGAATGCCAGGATGTAGAGATAAGAGAATGTCAGGATGTAGAGATAAGATAATGCCAGGATGTAGAGATAAGAGAATGCCAGGATGTAGAGATAAGAGAATGCAATGATGTAGAGATAAGAGAATGCCAGGATGTAGAGATAAGAGAATGCCTGGATGTAGAGATAAGAGAATGCCTGGATGTAGAGATAAGAGAATGCCAGGATGTAGAGATAAGAGAATGCCAGGATGTAGAGATAAGAGAATGCCAGGATGTAGAGATAAGAGAATGCCAGGATGTAGAGATAAGAGAATGCCAGGATGTAGAGATAAGAGAATGTCAGGATGTAGAGATAAGAGAATGCCAGGATGTAGAGATAAGAGAATGCCAGGATGGAGAGATAAGAGAATGCAATGATGTAGAGATAAGAGAATGCCAGGATGTAGAGATAAGAGAATGTCAGGATGTAGAGATAAGAGAATGCCTGGATGTAGAGATAAGAGAATGCCAGGATGTAGAGATAAGAGAATGCCAGGATGTAGAGATAAGAGAATGCCAGGATGTAGAGATAAGAGAATGCCAGGATGTAGAAATAAGAGAATGCCAGGAAGTAGAGATAAGAGAATGCCAGGATGTAGAGATAAGAGAATGACAGGATGTAAATTCTACTTGTTTTTCCATTCGTCACTGATTATTAAATATCTCATACTATGAAATCAGTTGCGGAATGTAATGTAATGTGACGAGTATAGTTTTATTGTCGAAGCAAAAATTAAATCATACATTTGTCCATAGGCTATAATTATTTAATTGAAAAATACGACAGGTGATGGTAACACATATTTTTTCCATGTTCTATATCATGAGTATATTGTCTAGAACTTGAAATAAAGAAATTGTATGATTTGGAAAAAAAAATCAATCAATGCTCTGTCTATTTCTTTCATGAAATTTTCTTTTACAGAACAATTGCACGACTATGCATGTAGATGAGGGACATTACACATATATGACAATCACTAGATGTCGATAAATTGAAATAACACTTCATATTTTACTAATATCTAAAACAAAATCCTAATCCCTAAATACAGCTCGTCACTAACCACTAAAAAGACGAGGTTTTTACCGCGCATCACCCACAATAAGAGGCCAACAAACCAAAACAATCCTTTCTCTCCCTCTATATCACTGAATTAGATTAAAAATTACAAATAAGACAGTAAACACACAAAGACAGCACAATAACAAAAGATTCCATCTACAGGAGACATATCATTAGGGTAAAACCAATATAAGCTTCGGCCAAACTTAAGTTGCATTTAAATCAATATGATTTTGAGCTTCATAATGTTTCTCTCCGAACACAACAGGTTGAAAGCGTATTTGACCTAAGTATGTATTCCGCGAACATAATCTGCAAATTGTGCACATCTAGAATCTTGTGGGGCAGCACTAAACAGTTGCACCATCAGAAAAAAATCCCTAATGACCACGTGTACTGTTTGACCCAAGCGTAATTGTTTTCTAGCCCAAATAATATTGTAGTGGCGCTCATGATGTGACCCAAATGTAATTCACCCGACCACGTGTCCCAGAAGGAATTAAAGACCAATATGTTGGACAAATATGAAATTTATTTACGACCAACCAAGGTGGATACCACATAGACTTTCACAGTGTTTGCAAAGGTTGGTTAAGATAAGTTTTAATTAAATTATATCAAATCTATTTCCAAGCAGTTTTCCAAATTATGCATATGTTACACACAGTTGCAGCGCGATGGCCATGTAATATATACGTATTGCATTAAAATAACCAAATAGGTAAAATGCCATTACGTCAGCCATTTTCATTTGATCTAAAACGTTTCGGTGACTGACAAAAATTGTATAGTATAATTCTCATAGAATGCAATGTTTAACTCATATTAGTCCGTGCTGTAGGTCTGTGACTGCAAATCGTGACTGTATAATATTATTAGGAAAATAGCACGCAGTTGTCATTCAAATGTAGTGTGGTTCGGATGATTATTACTTAATGTCCAGCGAGCAGTATGTCAACTATATTCAGAACGAGAACAAGGTCAACCATATTTCTAAGCTATACAGAGATGAAGGGAAGGGATGTGTCAATGACCTTTGACTGCTATTGGAATATTTACCTGACAGGGCATGCGCAAGAGTAATATGTAGTCGAACTCTCCTAAAAAGTAGGAATTGTAATTGGAAGAATGAAATAATAGTCGATTGATATAAAATATAGTAAAATACGAATGTCCTTATCATTAAAATTAATTCTACAAATTGAGATTGTGTTTCGTCAAAAAATGAAACGCTATCCCCATTTCTTAACAAGTGTTGTTAATGTTGCGTGATTTGTATTCAATATCCTTTAGTTTTAATGTGAATGTAACCTTTTTTCAATTTGCTTCGTAATGACCACTCTACCTTAAAAAGATAAATAAGTTTCCATAATTAGTTCATGATCGTACCGTATACCGCTTTTATCTTTTTAAACCGACGTGAACTATGTTTATGCGGATCACAGAAACTGAATGGAAATTGCATGATTCGAAATAAGGCTGTCACTATGAATTTCACTGACGACTTTGCAGCATTGTACACAAAGAAATAAGATCTTAGAGAAAATGGAACAATATGAGGTTAAAATCATGTAATCATATAATTACTTCGTTTGTCGGGAATTTATCCTTTTTTAAAGTATCACGCAAGTCATTTTCTCAATGGGACTACTTTTATAATAGGTTAGTATATCAATTCGCCATAATTTCATTGGGTGCCAACCTATTATGGTTATTTGATATATTTATGAGTTCTGAATACAACATTTGCATGTAAATTATTCTCTCTAGATAATAATGTTAAAATTGTTTTATATAATCATTTATAACATTTTCATTTAAACAAACATATGTCGTGAAAATTGTAATATTTTCACTTTCGTGAATATATATGTAATAAGTAATTGATTGATATGTGACGTCCATAATACTTCTATTTTTAACTTTAAAATTATCATAATGTCGCAAATATGTTTTATTTCTAAAGAGACTTGTAGTTGAATTTGTGAAATTTGTTCATGCCACGATAGGGTTATGGTTGTGGTGTTTAGCGCCACTTTCAACAATATTTCAGCTATATGGTGGTCAGTTTTATTGGTGGAGGAAACAGGAGTGCCAGGAGAAAACCCCCGACCTACCGTAAGTCACAGCAATCGTAGAAAATGGCAAAATCGATACACCTAGCACACACATATATGACCGCTCACCCCTAGCACATACATACATGACCGCTCACCCCTAGCACACACATTCATGACCGCTCACCCCTAGCACATACATACATGACCGCTCACCCCTAGCACACACACACATGACCGCTCACCCCTAGCACACACATACATGACCGCTCACCCCTAGCACACACATACATGACCGCTCACCCCTAGCACACACATACATGACCGCTCACTTTCCTCTCTTGGCAGTCACGCCAATGAAAAGTGACGGGGTTAAACTATATGGGTCCAAGCTTACTCCAAACGTTAATATCATTACTTATACCCAAATGATTGCTGTAGAAATACAATCTATATATTTGGTTTGTAATTTTCAAAAGTTATGACTTTACAGGAGAATTAATTAAACAGGTTCTTATACACAATTCAGTTCTCACTGTTATTCCAAATTATCCGTGTTACACAACTCCGACAGCAACTTACCTAAACATAACACAGATAGTAAAGTTAGACATCAGAAAATTATTAAATTAATTCACAAAATTCTCCAAATTCGAGCTCAAACTATTTAAATCAAAACCACCCCATTATTTGATGTATATAACAAACAGTCACACAACGCACCATGTAAATATAATAAAATTGAATATAACAGAAGATAGATGCTTGGTTTTTTTCAATGGTGTTTAACGCCACTTTAAAAAAATATTTCAGCTATATTTTGGCGTTCAGTTGTAGTGGTGGAGGAAATCGAAGGTCCCGGAGAAAATCACCGACCTGTCGCAAGTCATTGACAAACTGTATTACATAATTTTGTGCACCTCGCCCTGATCGAGAATCGAACTCACAACATCAGTGGTGATAGGCACTGAATGCATGGGTAGTTGCAAATTAAACTACCATACGATCATGGTCACGACGGTCCCTTAAATAGAACAGAAGATAAATTACAGCTGTATACATACAAGACCCTAATACAGGTGAATAGAACAGAAGATAGATTACAGCTGTATACATACAAGACAATGTAAGGTCCTAATACAGGTGAATATAACCGTATTGGTGGTGTGATGGTTTGTGCGCTCGCCTCGAGTGGTGTGATGATTTGTGCGCTCGCCTCTAGTGGTGTGATGGTTTGTGCGCTCGCCTCGAGTGGTGTGATGATTTGTGCGCTCGCCTCGAGTGGTGTGATGGTTTGTGCGCTCGCCTCTAGTGGTGTGATGGTTTGTGCGCTCGCCTCGAGTGTGGTAGATGCAGGTTCGAGCCCGGACGGGTAAAACCAAAAATTATAAATTTGATATTTGCTGCTTCTCCGCTAACTACACTAACTACACTAAGTACACTAAGTACACTAAGTACACTAAGTACACTAAGTACACTAACTACACTAAGTACACTAACTAAGTACACTAACTACACTAACTACACTAACTACACTAAGTACACTAACTACACTAAGTACACTAACTACACTAAGTACACTAACTACACTAACTACACTAACTACACTAACTACACTAAGTACACTAACTACACTAACTACACTAAGTACACTAACTACACTAAGTACACTAATTACACTAAGTACACTAACTACACTAAGTACACTAAGTACACTAACTACACTAACTACACCAACTACACTAAGTACACTAACTACACTAAGTACACTAAGTACACTAACTACACTAAGTACACTAACTACACTAAGTACACTAACTACACTAAGTACACTAAGTACATTAACTACACTAAGTACACTAACTACACTAAGTACACTAAGTACACTGCTATAAAGAGAAAGAATGGTGACCAATTTGGGCACTTTGTTAAAAGCTTATCTTCAAAACACTGGAGTCGCATGCTTGCCAAACCAGGAACAGCAAACTGACGGGTGGCATGAACTTCAGGAGTGACCAATTAAAGATCTGCATAATGTTATAATCAACTCAGTTCTACTTCTCATAATATACTTGTCTGTTCTACTTGTAATATTCGACTTGTCACTGCTCCATATGCTACTCTACACACTTTCACCTTGTGGGCTGTTATTGTTGTTAATAATATTTATTTGATTTAATTTGTTTTATGGTTTCTTCCCATGGTGAACCGAATCAGTGGTGTAAGGAATAGCGTGCTCGCCTTGATTGCAGTAGATCGTGGGTTCGAGTCGCGATCTGGTCAAACCACAGACTAATATAAAATTTCAATTTATCAGATAAGCACGCAGCATTTAAGAGAAAGAGCAAAGATTGGTTGGCTCGGAATTAGGAAAATGTGTCCGAATGGAGCGACATGCCTACCAGCGGATTGTTGTGGTGTAGTGTGTTGGACAGGCGGGGTGTACTTGATACAACAGTATGTGATAAAGTTTGTCAGTGACTTGCGACATGTCGGTGGTTTTCTCCGGTTTCCTCTACCAATAAAACTAATCGCGCCACGATAAAACAGAAATATTGTTGAAAGAAGCGCTAAACACCATACAACAAGCCAAAACCATGTTGTTTTGTGAAGACATCATCATTAAAAAATGAAAATTAAATCCAATCTTATATGGCCTTACCTGGTTCAAATGAATATGGATTTTAATAATAATGAGGAAGTGTTCTATTAAAAAACAATTATGTACAAGAATAAGATAAAGTGCATCGTGTTTACGTCAGTTTCCTAAGTTCGTGCATCAATGTATGAAAGCAAGTGCATTACGTAGATGAAAACTGAAGATCAAATGATCAACTCCTTTTGAAGAAATACCAACAAGTGCCGTTTAAGCTGCCATAATACTCCTTAATCTACATCTCTAAAACGGAAGGGCAAATCTCTAGATAGAAACCTGGTTATCACACCAATAAATAACGGAAAATGACATTTGCACCTTGTGTTAGGAGGTCTGGTTCTCCTGGCGGACTTATTGTCAGGGTCAATAAAACTATTATTCTGATTAACTGAATTATAGCTAACAAGATCAGGCGAGAAGGTTACGTAATTGGCATCAGCAGAAACCATCTACTAACAGATCTAGTCTTTGTGAATATACATGTTAATTGTAAATGCACTTGAGGATTTAACAATAGTTGTATTATATTGCAATTCCTTGGTGGGTTTTTTCGTACACGGACTGGTATTTTCCTTTGATAATAATTCGATTTCAGATGACGGTAATTAGGAAAGGTTGCAACATACAAAATAAGTTAATTCGGAACTATTTCACCTATTCCTACTCTTGTTCACAGAATATGCAAGTGTGAAATTAGATTAGAAGTAAATATGTGGGCACACTAAACATCTTTAACATCTTGTGTTTTATGTCTTGTAGTAATAGAACCAACGTTTGACAAGGCAAACAATAAGAAAGAAATATTCTATTACGAATAATTTATGGACTTTGTCTGAAATATATAAATCACCATTTCTTCCAATATTATGTCTAATACATTTATTTTGGATATCATAGAAAATCACAATATTTTGATTTTTTAGCGTATTTATATTGCCGACTTCCCAAAACTTTCAGAAATCGCAATTTTATTTTTTTTAATTTTCAAATCTTCGTCAACCATGGGCAATTTCACTTCTGTGATATTTTTGGGGATTTTGTGTGAATTCTATGCTTTGTTTATCTGTTTTAATTTGGTGTTGGTTGTCTAAGCTGAAATATCGCTAAAGTTGGTGTTAAGTACAGACAGTATGAAAGTGAAGTTGATCATCATGACAGACAGTATGAAAGTGAAGTTGATCATCATGGCAGACAGTATGAAAGTGAAGTTGATCATCATGACAGACAGTATGAAAGTGAAGTTGATCATCATGACAGACAGTATGAAAGTGAAGTTGATCATCATGACAGACAGTATGAAAGTGAAGTTGATCATCATGACAGACAGTATGAAAGTGAAGTTGATCATCATGACAGACAGTATGAAAGTGAAGTTGATCATCATGACAGACAGTATGAAAGTGAAGTTGATCATCATGACAGACAGTATGAAAGTGAAGTTGATCATCATGACAGACAGTATGAAAGTGAAGTTGATCATCATGACAGACAGTATGAAAGTGAAGTTGATCATCATGACAGACAGTATGAAAGTGAAGTTGATCATCATGACAGACAGTATGAAAGTGAAGTTGATCATCATGGCAGACAGTATGAAAGTGAAGTTGATCATCATGACAGACAGTATGAAAGTGAAGTTGATCATCATGACAGACAGTATGAAAGTGAAGTTGATCATCATGACAGACAGTATGAAAGTGAAGTTGATCATCATGGCAGACAGTATGAAAGTGAAGTTGATCATCATGACAGACAGTATGAAAGTGAAGTTGATCATCATGACAGACAGTATGAAAGTGAAGTTGATCATCATGGCAGACAGTATGAAAGTGAAGTTGATCATCATGACAGACAGTATGAAAGTGAAGTTGATCATCATGGCAGACAGTATGAAAGTGAAGTTGATCATCATGACAGACAGTATGAAAGTGAAGTTGATCATCATGACAGACAGTATGAAAGTGAAGTTGATCATCATGACAGACAGTATGAAAGTGAAGTTGATCATCATGACAGACAGTATGAAAGTGAAGTTGATCATCATGACAGACAGTATGAAAGTGAAGTTGATCATCATGACAGACAGTATGAAAGTGAAGTTGATCATCATGACAGACAGTATGAAAGTGAAGTTGATCATCATGGCAGACAGTATGAAAGTGAAGTTGATCATCATGACAGACAGTATGAAAGTGAAGTTGATCATCATGACAGACAGTATGAAAGTGAAGTTGATCATCATGACAGACAGTATGAAAGTGAAGTTGATCATCATGACAGACAGTATGAAAGTGAAGTTGATCATCATGACAGACAGTATGAAAGTGAAGTTGATCATCATGACAGACAGTATGAAAGTGAAGTTGATCATCATGGCAGACAGTATGAAAGTGAAGTTGATCATCATGACAGACAGTATGAAAGTGAAGTTGATCATCATGACAGACAGTATGAAAGTGAAGTTGATCATCATGACAGACAGTATGAAAGTGAAGTTGATCATCATGGCAGACAGTATGAAAGTGAAGTTGATCATCATGACAGACAGTATGAAAGTGAAGTTGATCATCATGACAGACAGTATGAAAGTGAAGTTGATCATCATGACAGACAGTATGAAAGTGAAGTTGATCATCATGACAGACAGTATGAAAGTGAAGTTGATCATCATGACAGACAGTATGAAAGTGAAGTTGATCATCATGACAGACAGTATGAAAGTGAAGTTGATCATCATGACAGACAGTATGAAAGTGAAGTTGATCATCATGACAGACAGTATGAAAGTGAAGTTGATCATCATGACAGACAGTATGAAAGTGAAGTTGATCATCATGACAGACAGTATGAAAGTGAAGTTGATCATCATGACAGACAGTATGAAAGTGAAGTTGATCATCATGACAGACAGTATGAAAGTGAAGTTGATCATCATGACAGACAGTATGAAAGTGAAGTTGATCATCATGACAGACAGTATGAAAGTGAAGTTGATCATCATGACAGACAGTATGAAAGTGAAGTTGATCATCATGACAGACAGTATGAAAGTGAAGTTGATCATCATGACAGACAGTATGAAAGTGAAGTTGATCATCATGACAGACAGTATGAAAGTGAAGTTGATCATCATGACAGACAGTATGAAAGTGAAGTTGATCATCATGGCAGACAGTATGAAAGTGAAGTTGATCATCATGACAGACAGTATGAAAGTGAAGTTGATCATCATGACAGACAGTATGAAAGTGAAGTTGATCATCATGACAGACAGTATGAAAGTGAAGTTGATCATCATGACAGACAGTATGAAAGTGAAGTTGATCATCATGACAGACAGTATGAAAGTGAAGTTGATCATCATGACAGACAGTATGAAAGTGAAGTTGATCATCATGGCAGACAGTATGAAAGTGAAGTTGATCATCATGACAGACAGTATGAAAGTGAAGTTGATCATCATGACAGACAGTATGAAAGTGAAGTTGATCATCATGACAGACAGTATGAAAGTGAAGTTGATCATCATGACAGACAGTATGAAAGTGAAGTTGATCATCATGACAGACAGTATGAAAGTGAAGTTGATCATCATGACAGACAGTATGAAAGTGAAGTTGATCATCATGACAGACAGTATGAAAGTGAAGTTGATCATCATGACAGACAGTATGAAAGTGAAGTTGATCATCATGACAGACAGTATGAAAGTGAAGTTGATCATCATGACAGACAGTATGAAAGTGAAGTTGATCATCATGACAGACAGTATGAAAGTGAAGTTGATCATCATGACAGACAGTATGAAAGTGAAGTTGATCATCATGACAGACAGTATGAAAGTGAAGTTGATCATCATGACAGACAGTATGAAAGTGAAGTTGATCATCATGACAGACAGTATGAAAGTGAAGTTGATCATCATGACAGACAGTATGAAAGTGAAGTTGATCATCATGACAGACAGTATGAAAGTGAAGTTGATCATCATGGCAGACAGTATGAAAGTGAAGTTGATCATCATGACAGACAGTATGAAAGTGAAGTTGATCATCATGACAGACAGTATGAAAGTGAAGTTGATCATCATGGCAGACAGTATGAAAGTGAAGTTGATCATCATGACAGACAGTATGAAAGTGAAGTTGATCATCATGACAGACAGTATGAAAGTGAAGTTGATCATCATGACAGACAGTATGAAAGTGAAGTTGATCATCATGGCAGACAGTATGAAAGTGAAGTTGATCATCATGACAGACAGTATGAAAGTGAAGTTGATCATCATGACAGACAGTATGAAAGTGAAGTTGATCATCATGACAGACAGTATGAAAGTGAAGTTGATCATCATGACAGACAGTATGAAAGTGAAGTTGATCATCATGACAGACAGTATGAAAGTGAAGTTGATCATCATGACAGACAGTATGAAAGTGAAGTTGATCATCATGACAGACAGTATGAAAGTGAAGTTGATCATCATGACAGACAGTATGAAAGTGAAGTTGATCATCATGACAGACAGTATGAAAGTGAAGTTGATCATCATGACAGACAGTATGAAAGTGAAGTTGATCATCATGACAGACAGTATGAAAGTGAAGTTGATCATCATGACAGACAGTATGAAAGTGAAGTTGATCATCATGACAGACAGTATGAAAGTGAAGTTGATCATCATGACAGACAGTATGAAAGTGAAGTTGATCATCATGACAGACAGTATGAAAGTGAAGTTGATCATCATGACAGACAGTATGAAAGTGAAGTTGATCATCATGACAGACAGTATGAAAGTGAAGTTGATCATCATGACAGACAGTATGAAAGTGAAGTTGATCATCATGACAGACAGTATGAAAGTGAAGTTGATCATCATGACAGACAGTATGAAAGTGAAGTTGATCATCATGACAGACAGTATGAAAGTGAAGTTGATCATCATGGCAGACAGTATGAAAGTGAAGTTGATCATCATGACAGACAGTATGAAAGTGAAGTTGATCATCATGACAGACAGTATGAAAGTGAAGTTGATCATCATGACAGACAGTATGAAAGTGAAGTTGATCATCATGACAGACAGTATGAAAGTGAAGTTGATCATCATGACAGACAGTATGAAAGTGAAGTTGATCATCATGACAGACAGTATGAAAGTGAAGTTGATCATCATGGCAGACAGTATGAAAGTGAAGTTGATCATCATGACAGACAGTATGAAAGTGAAGTTGATCATCATGACAGACAGTATGAAAGTGAAGTTGATCATCATGACAGACAGTATGAAAGTGAAGTTGATCATCATGACAGACAGTATGAAAGTGAAGTTGATCATCATGACAGACAGTATGAAAGTGAAGTTGATCATCATGACAGACAGTATGAAAGTGAAGTTGATCATCATGACAGACAGTATGAAAGTGAAGTTGATCATCATGACAGACAGTATGAAAGTGAAGTTGATCATCATGACAGACAGTATGAAAGTGAAGTTGATCATCATGACAGACAGTATGAAAGTGAAGTTGATCATCATGACAGACAGTATGAAAGTGAAGTTGATCATCATGACAGACAGTATGAAAGTGAAGTTGATCATCATGACAGACAGTATGAAAGTGAAGTTGATCATCATGACAGACAGTATGAAAGTGAAGTTGATCATCATGACAGACAGTATGAAAGTGAAGTTGATCATCATGACAGACAGTATGAAAGTGAAGTTGATCATCATGACAGACAGTATGAAAGTGAAGTTGATCATCATGACAGACAGTATGAAAGTGAAGTTGATCATCATGACAGACAGTATGAAAGTGAAGTTGATCATCATGACAGACAGTATGAAAGTGAAGTTGATCATCATGACAGACAGTATGAAAGTGAAGTTGATCATCATGACAGACAGTATGAAAGTGAAGTTGATCATCATGACAGACAGTATGAAAGTGAAGTTGATCATCATGACAGACAGTATGAAAGTGAAGTTGATCATCATGACAGACAGTATGAAAGTGAAGTTGATCATCATGACAGACAGTATGAAAGTGAAGTTGATCATCATGACAGACAGTATGAAAGTGAAGTTGATCATCATGACAGACAGTATGAAAGTGAAGTTGATCATCATGACAGACAGTATGAAAGTGAAGTTGATCATCATGACAGACAGTATGAAAGTGAAGTTGATCATCATGACAGACAGTATGAAAGTGAAGTTGATCATCATGACAGACAGTATGAAAGTGAAGTTGATCATCATGACAGACAGTATGAAAGTGAAGTTGATCATCATGACAGACAGTATGAAAGTGAAGTTGATCATCATGACAGACAGTATGAAAGTGAAGTTGATCATCATGACAGACAGTATGAAAGTGAAGTTGATCATCATGACAGACAGTATGAAAGTGAAGTTGATCATCATGACAGACAGTATGAAAGTGAAGTTGATCATCATGACAGACAGTATGAAAGTGAAGTTGATCATCATGACAGACAGTATGAAAGTGAAGTTGATCATCATGACAGACAGTATGAAAGTGAAGTTGATCATCATGACAGACAGTATGAAAGTGAAGTTGATCATCATGACAGACAGTATGAAAGTGAAGTTGATCATCATGACAGACAGTATGAAAGTGAAGTTGATCATCATGACAGACAGTATGAAAGTGAAGTTGATCATCATGACAGACAGTATGAAAGTGAAGTTGATCATCATGACAGACAGTATGAAAGTGAAGTTGATCATCATGACAGACAGTATGAAAGTGAAGTTGATCATCATGACAGACAGTATGAAAGTGAAGTTGATCATCATGACAGACAGTATGAAAGTGAAGTTGATCATCATGACAGACAGTATGAAAGTGAAGTTGATCATCATGACAGACAGTATGAAAGTGAAGTTGATCATCATGACAGACAGTATGAAAGTGAAGTTGATCATCATGACAGACAGTATGAAAGTGAAGTTGATCATCATGACAGACAGTATGAAAGTGAAGTTGATCATCATGACAGACAGTATGAAAGTGAAGTTGATCATCATGACAGACAGTATGAAAGTGAAGTTGATCATCATGACAGACAGTATGAAAGTGAAGTTGATCATCATGACAGACAGTATGAAAGTGAAGTTGATCATCATGACAGACAGTATGAAAGTGAAGTTGATCATCATGACAGACAGTATGAAAGTGAAGTTGATCATCATGACAGACAGTATGAAAGTGAAGTTGATCATCATGACAGACAGTATGAAAGTGAAGTTGATCATCATGACAGACAGTATGAAAGTGAAGTTGATCATCATGACAGACAGTATGAAAGTGAAGTTGATCATCATGACAGACAGTATGAAAGTGAAGTTGATCATCATGACAGACAGTATGAAAGTGAAGTTGATCATCATGACAGACAGTATGAAAGTGAAGTTGATCATCATGACAGACAGTATGAAAGTGAAGTTGATCATCATGACAGACAGTATGAAAGTGAAGTTGATCATCATGACAGACAGTATGAAAGTGAAGTTGATCATCATGACAGACAGTATGAAAGTGAAGTTGATCATCATGACAGACAGTATGAAAGTGAAGTTGATCATCATGACAGACAGTATGAAAGTGAAGTTGATCATCATGACAGACAGTATGAAAGTGAAGTTGATCATCATGACAGACAGTATGAAAGTGAAGTTGATCATCATGACAGACAGTATGAAAGTGAAGTTGATCATCATGACAGACAGTATGAAAGTGAAGTTGATCATCATGACAGACAGTATGAAAGTGAAGTTGATCATCATGACAGACAGTATGAAAGGACTATGCATGTACAAGTCGGTTACAACAGGTTACAACAGGTAACAAGTCGGATACAACAGGTTAACTAACGAAAGATAATGTAAAGTCATCAGCTTGCATCGTTTTCAGGTAAATGTAACCTTTACTGAGGTCGACTCTCCGTTAGTTTTCTTGCTTCTAAATACGTTTTAGTTATTTGACATTCCACACGTTCAACTGTTCGTAACTAAGAAGGTGGCATTCCACACGTTCAACTGTTCGTAACTAAGAAGGTGACATTCCACACGTTCAACTGTTCGTAACTAAGAAGGTGGCATTCCACACGTTCAACTGTTCGTAACTAAGAAGGTGGCATTCCACACGTTCAACTGTTCGTAACTAAGAAGGTGGCATTCCACACGTTCAACTGTTCGTAACTAAGAAGGTGACATTCCACACGTTCAACTGTTCGTAACTAAGAAGGTGGCATTCCACACGTTCAACTGTTCGTAACTAAGAAGGTGACATTCCACACGTTCAACTGTTCGTAACTAAGAAGGTGGCATTCCACACGTTCAACTGTTCGTAACTAAGAAGGTGACATTCCACACGTTCAACTGTTCGTAACTAAGAAGGTGGCATTCCACACGTTCAACTGTTCGTAACTAAGAAGGTGACATTCCACACGTTCAACTGTTCGTAACTAAGAAGGTGACATTCCACACGTTCAACTGTTCGTAACTAAGAAGGTGACATTCCACACGTTCAACTGTTCGTAACTAAGAAGGTGGCATTCCACACGTTCAACTGTTCGTAACTAAGAAGGTGGCATTCCACACGTTCAACTGTTCGTAACTAAGAAGGTGGCATTCCACACGTTCAACTGTTCGTAACTAAGAAGGTGGCATTCCACACGTTCAACTGTTCGTAACTAAGAAGGTGACATTCCACACGTTCAACTGTTCGTAACTAAGAAGGTGACATTCCACACGTTCAACTGTTCGTAACTAAGAAGGTTATTCCAGACACACATAATGCGCACTTAACAATGGATATCTACGTTAGCTTGCTTTACGGTTTCTATGAGGAAGTGCTATGGAGATTAGTAACTAATTATAGCCTAAAAGTTGATGTCAACAGCTGTTTTTGAAATCCGGCTTTTCAAATTGTAAACATGTATAGAAGCCGGTTGTGTCATTTATAAGAACCGGATTTGTCAGTATAATGACTTGATTTTGAATTTGGTGTTTAGCGCAACTTGATTTGTCAGTATGTAAATACGACTGATCGCATTATTATTAATCATTATATTGCAATTTAACAATAGTTATTATTAGGAAATATCTCAAAAGTGATAAATCCTGATCCATAGTATGAATATTCGCCATGGCTCCTAATTTCAGTTACTTTGTACAATAACAAAATTGTTATTTCTATGTTAAATTGCTACTGTCACGAACACTTGATTTTTTATGCTTTTTGTGGCAATAACATCACGGCTGACGCAATACGCTACATTCACTTGCGGTCGCTGTCCATGCGCATCAATTGAGTAGTGGGAGATTCTTTTTATAATACAATATTTTAATTTTATACTCGTTGATAACGAAGTAAGTCACTCTGTGGAAATAACTTCGTGGAAGCGATATTTACATTTTTTCACAGTATAATGTTTACATAAACGTTATAGATATGCAAATTAACAAAGGCTGTAGTATTGAATTCCTTTCCGCACGGACGATTTTGGTAGTTAGTATATAAAGAAAATTTTAGGTGTACTCGATTAATGCGACGTTCGTTACAAGTTGTAATATGACAAAAGTTCGTGATTTGGATGTCATAGTCCCCCGCCCATCCAACCAGATTAATGCCAAAAGAATTTCAACTACTCGTATATATTTTGCATTTCTTAGGGGTAGAAATGACAGACTGAACGCATTTGTTATGTTGATATATGCTATGCAATCTTGTAACGAACGCACAACCCTACACTGTGTCGAGTCTTATTTATATCACATTATTTTAGTTGATAAAAAAAGATATGTTCTGAGGAGTGAAACGAGGGAGAAAATAAATAGACAATATACATACATTGTCGAAAATATATAATTTATCTATATATATGAGTTTTGACGAGTTTTTCTTACCTGTTTCGCAGCGAGTGGAAATGAATTATATATTTTCCGACAATATACGTATATTGTATCTATCGTGGTATGTCAAATGCCCCAAAGCAACTGTCAAATTGTCTAAAAAGAGCAGAAACAAGTGTAGTTCTTATCATTTTTTATTGTGTCCTCTGTGAAGTCTGCACTTATTAGCTTATAAGCATACATGCTGTTACTGTTTCTTACCGTCGCTCAACATGAATGAGGTACCAGAAAAATATATCTTGGTCAGAAACCAAATATAAAAAAAATATCCGGTCAATGCAACTGCTCAAATAGAACAAGTGCAGGATAAAAAAAACAGTCATGCGACGGCGAAGAAATAATATTAACACATCTTATGTTTCAATCTTGCGATTAGGTGGTCCGGGTGGCTCAATGAGTTAGGTAGTTGGATTACCTAACAACTCATACAAGCCTATCACCAATACGACGTTGGTTCACGCCCGGCTTTGTAAATTACAAAAAGGGTGCACTCGACTCGCAGCCGCAAGTGATAAAGTTTACCAGTTGCTTGCCCATGGTCGGTGATTCTCTCCGGCTTCCTCCACCACTAAAACTGGTCGCCATGATATAACTGAAATATTGATGAAAGTGGCGTTAAACACAATAAAATCAACTCAATCAAATCAATCTGCGATTACCCTCATTTTATTTGTATTAGCTTCAGACAATTTGATTGGTACATTTATATTATATTGTAAAATTCAAGAATGTCGTTTGACAGTAGAAACAACCAAATGGCGACAAGCTTCCAGTATTCATCTCTAGCTGAAATGTGAGTTAAACAAAATTAGAATTTCATAGCAAACGGTTTTAGTAATATATACTGAACAAACAAACAGTTGCATACTAAAGGTTCAGTATAACACTTATCAAACTCAAACGGTACACTCGATATGCCAATTTTTAAGTGAGTGCGTAAGTGAGTGATAGTTGTTTAACGCCAATTCAGCAATATTTCAGCTATATCATGGCGAGAACAAGTTAATTTTCAATGAGATGATGATGACGTCCGCTTTGTTCTAGACCAACACGTTGAATTGGATTTTTATAGTGCTAGCTCACTCAAACAACAGTCCGCGGATAGAAATGTCGCTCCACTCAACCAGTCTTTGCTCTTTCTCCTTAATGTTTCGTGCTTAGCGGAGAAGCAACACATACCAATTTTATATTCTTTGGTTTGGCCAGACCGGGGATGGAACCCACACTCTATCGCAGTCGAAGCGAGCACGCTAACCATTACGCTACCGATGCAGATCCCAATTTTTATTTAATTTTATTTTAATCAAAATTTCTCGGTGTCCTTCAATATATTATTTGAAAACAAAAATTAATCCAAAATAATAAGAGTTACTTGATATCTATATAAGATGATGTTTTCACATAGACATCTTACACGTCTAATAATGGGTGGTAAAGTTTCCGGTTTTGCATGATCCCACATCATTTTTGTTTAGAATTCAGATTTTTTGTTTTAAATATTTTTTTTTTTAAATAAATAGCACAGCATGATGTTAATGGAATAGGATAGGTACTCGCGGCATATATATAGCGTTATTTAATTTCAAAATGTTGAAAAGATACCTCAGAACTTGAAAACTTTGTGAATATGAAGTACATTTTCCAACTTTTTCCACTTCTGAAACAATATTTAGGCATTTAAATACAACTTATGAGCATATAAACAGCGAGATCAAACTACTTTTGATCAAACGCTCTTTGAATATTGCAATAATCCAACTGCATAGCAAATAAAGAAAACATTACAATTTCTATAAGAAATCATGACCATTCTGTCGAAGGTGGCGAATGCCAATTCTGCACAAACCGTTTTGTATTTCTTTCTTTTAATGATATACAAAGCATCCACATGTAAAATATTTTGACTATGTGCTGTTGTTTTTTTAACAATTTTAATTTATTTCAAACAATTTTTTTTTTCTTTTTATCAATTTGCAAGTCGAACAAACCCTTGGCAATTGTTATTATGAACCTAAATAAATTATAAAAAGGAAACATAATTGTGATATTGAGCTTTTCTACGCTATTCTTTCAATTTTGTACATTGACAAAACCGGGTCTACTTAAATGGAATTTTTGGGACTCAAGCGGAAAGTAATAGTTGACAAAGCCGGAACGAATGTACGTAAATAAGCATTGTGTTTTTCACTGTAGTAAGTCTAAAACTATTCATGGTACAAATGTAGCACGCCAGTGCAAATTATCATTTATCTAAGTATCACAAAGGGGTTGTGTACTTTAATTACACATATAGATTACTTTTTAAAGCTTTATTTGACGATTTCAATCTCATTATTAGCATTTGTCATTGTTTATGTCCATCATTTTATCCATATCTGAGTAATCGATGAAGTTAACCACAGAAACATATAGGTAAAAACAAACAAAAATAATCGACCGATAACGACATCTTCTGGATTCAAGATATAATAATACTAAATGATCATAATACTTATTTGTTGTCGTCGCCTGTATGTCCATCGCGCCTAAGTGACTTGTACCGGAAGCTAACGGAACATTTTCGACCGGAGCTTTTTGACGACAGTGCGTACAGAAACGACCACTGCGGTCTCGATTGGAATTTGGTATTGTAGTCTGGTTAAAGTCTTGGAATACAGGACAGGTTATATATATTTCTTAAAACCTGCTTTCCTAGGCAGGAATACCTTCTGGATGTCATTTGAAAAACTCATTGTTCAGATTGTTTTAATTAGTTCTGATTATATTTGTTTTTCAATGAATTTATAGTACATGTAACTTGATACAACGCTATGAAATCGTTCAGTGTAACATATAGAACAATCAAAATACAAATTTGATAAGAATTTTACTATGAATATATGATTTCTATGGATATTATTTAGCCGAAATAAATATCAATATTAATACAAATTTGTGAACAAAAATTAATACAGGAATTGAATATTATAAATATTGCATATTTATATTGCTATGGATGTATCGACATACAATATAGGTCTTGATTTTGCATCACTGTTATTTAATCTCGATTTCAATCAAATTACAACAACTTTCTATTGTGCAAGAGTTTTGCATGCCTTATCACTCTTGGGGATGCATATCAGATCATGCTTTGTCAGAAAATACGTTTTTTTTAAATTATCATCTCGACTTTTATGCGATTTTCACTAATTACATTCATACCCTTGTCAACAGCGATCAAGAATGAAAATATACCCAGGTTTCTAATGAATGCTTTTACTCCATCAAGGCGGTCGTAAAACTATCATGCATGTGGGATATATAATATCGTTGGGATTCTTTTTTCTTGACAAACAAATGGAATTCAAATAAGCGTTTTTCTGACCTGGTATCGCTGTCTTTCTGTCGTAAAAGAAAACGATTTATGAATGTCGTAAAACTTTCAGATTCTATTACTTTCTGTAATGTTCAAAAGATGCCGACCGGTTATTTATTTCAAAATATTAGAAACTGCCTAATCATCTGGAAATCTAAGATTACGTTCTTATTAAAAGCTTGTAGTACACAAATTACTTCATTCATTGAGAACGAATAACAATATTGTTGCAAAAAGGAACTCGTATATTGAGTCATACGCCATATATTAACACCCAGTCTACAAAGCTAACATAACATGTGTATCTTTTAAACACATTTAAAACATAAAATCAATTAGTGTATACAATAATTGAATTGATAGATATGGTTTGTCAGCAATTACATAATTATAATTATAGGCTTGTTGTGTTTAACGTCATTTTCAACAATATTTCAGTTATATCGTAGCCAGGGGCGGATCCAGGATTTGTGGTTAGGTGGGCGTGAGTAGGCGAGGGGTCTGGGGACCGCTTAAGGTACCCAGCGGGTCCAAGGCAAAACCCTGGAAGGGGGCCCAGGAGGACGAAGCCCCCCGGAAACTCTGGGGGTTTGAGGAATTACAGACATTTATTTGAACGACAATTTTGAACCAACCACACCATTTTTATCAGACCAAAAAAACTTGACTTTGAGTCTTAATTTTGTCGGATAATTGTTAACAGTATGTTTTTGTCAGATTATAAGAACCTAAAGTAAAACTTTTTTTGAACAACCGTGAGGCGAATTGTTCAACTCATGACTGATCGATCACGATATTTTAACCCTTCAAAGAACTATTGGTTTAGTTTTAACGCATTCCTCATTTCACTAATTGGTCTGTACTTTCGGTGCTTGTCCTTTCGGGTTGTTCTAGTTAATACTGCCCGTCCGGATGGAGCTTTTCTTTTCGTCGTTTGATTCATTCATTGAAAACGTATGATTCGACCGTTCTTGTTAATAGACAAACAAAAGCGGAAATTGTCAATACATGAACTTGTTGTTGATTTTTGATCAGCTAACGTAACTAAATTAGATGATCAGAATCGTTTCATGCAGCATTAATGTTAACATATTCGCCTTTGTTTGTACATAAACAAGAACGAATCATACGTTTTCAATGAATGAACCAACGGCGAAACGAAAAGCTTCATCCGGACGGACAGTATACTGATCATTTATCAATGGGTAGAGCTTTTTAGAATGATATCCCATTTACTCCTAATATCATTACTATTCATTTTGACTTACAGGTCACGAGTTAACCAATCATGAAAAAGTTGTTTGTTGAACTGCTTAATTAACGTTGTATAACATATGCTTTGCGAGTTTTAGGGGGGCGCACGCCCCGCACACCCCCTCTAAATCCGTCTCTGGTAGCGGTCAGTTTTATTGATGGAGGAAACCGGAGGAAGCCACCGATCTATCGCAAGTCATTGACACTTCAGATGACATTGCATAAGACTCTGGTCAAATCATTGACGTGTCTTAATTCTAAATTTTACACTGCTCACCCTTCCGGAGCACCCGAATTCACCCCCGGTTTTTAGTGGGGTTCCATCTTTTCTTTTATATGTATGTTTTGTAGATCGTTGTTCGGTCTTTTGTACTTTTTCATTTGGCCATTGTGTTGTCTGTTCGTCCTTCGATATACGGATTCTGATTACCCCTTTGATATCTTCAAACTCTTCTTGGCTTGATTTATAGAACTAAATTGTGTTTTATAGTATACATTATCAAAGAACAAGTGAGGCTTGTGTTCCCTCTAGTGAATAGATAGTTATTACTAAACAAGCCGTTCGTAGATATACGATTGAATAAAGGATTTATGAAAACATGAACTACTTTAAAATGTGGGGTTATGGTTATGTTGTTTAACGCCACTTTCAACAACATTTCAGTTATATTGCAGTGGTCAGTTTTATTGGTGGATGAAACCGGAGTAGTGGCCATAGGCACTGAAAGATGTGAATCTAACTACCATACGATCAGGCTGTTGAATCTTCTGACTACAGGATACTATGAGAACATTTATCATCAATGATATTTATACAATTTTAGCACAATCGGTTAATACGGCCTATGCACAATTACAGATAGCGTTCGTGGACAACGAGAGGGGTAAGCAAAGCCCTGCATACCAAAATTTGTTTTTCCAGGTAAAAAACAGACGTGATGATCGAATCTACTGGAGATGTGCTACAAAAACACGTCCTTCTATTATTGGAACCCTCACAACATACACACTGGATTCAATCTAGCACACAACCATCCACCAAATCCAGCCACACTGGAGGACAACAAGGTACCTCAACACAACAAGAAAAGATGCAGAGAAATGACTACACCCGTACCTGCCATCTACAAGCAGGAGATAGCCAAACTTCGTACACCAGAATGGAACGACGATACGCAACGTATGCTTCAATATTTTCCTGATCTAGAGGCCATTACATTGTGGTGCATTCCGCAGAATCGCAATTCAATTATGTGCACTGCGTTGCAACATTTTTTGCAACACACTTCATCTGCGTTAAAAATTATTGAACACAAATTTTGCGCGCCAGGACATTCGTCCATTCAAGAATTAGATTCAGTTCATAGCCACATTGAGAAATCACTCAACCTGAGTGAAATCTTTAGTTCATTCAGCTTTGTAAGGGTATTAAGTAAAGTCAAGGGAGATCCATGACAGTTATACAGTTAAAACCAGAACACTTTTTTAATTTTCAGACAGCTAGTCAGTCTTACAAATTTACTGGTGTGCCTTTCAGTAAAGTGAAAAATATCAAGCTAGATGTTGAAATGCCATTGGAAATATTATTCAAGGATTCTTTTTCTGATGAACATTTTCACAAAAGTTGTATTCTTGCTTATAGTACAAGAAAGAAGTCAAACAACGTAGTACCAAATATACCCTGGCTGAACAAATCCATCTTGATATCAAAAGACAAGATCAAAGATTTGAAAGACATGATAAAGTACATTGCTGTAGATGATCGAAAATACTATGAAGTTATTTTCAAAAACAATAAGTGAAAAGTAATGTGTGAATACATGGAACCATGTTGTATTATTGTATCTAGCCTTGATATTGGTTGTCTCTGATAGAAACTTGTATATGTACTTTTCATTCAATATTACCCTTATTTGGTAAAACAATGAAGGTTTACAACCAATAATGTTGAATTAAGATTTGATTTGTTAAACCTATCAGCTAAATTTCGCTTTTAGTAATTTTTGCATATAAGTTGAAATAAAATAGTTACTTCATTTGATTGTATCCATTACACTGCGAGGTGGTGAAGCATAGGCATTGATGCTCTGTGCTAGGAAGCATGCATTACTATTTTTCTGATGATTCAGGTATATTGGAGAAACACACATCTGTATGCTTTTATTTGGTCGTTCAATAGCATTCAAGAGTTTTGCTTATGAACTTTTGTCAGACTTTTACTTTTGCAGTTGAAATATAGCATTTATGTTTTGAGTAAAAGAAATAAAATGATTTACTTATTGCTATAGTTCTGACCTAATTAATGGCAGACACAGTTCACTCTTTCCGGAACACCTGAGTGCATCCATGGTTATTATTTTTTGATTCGAGTAATTCATGTTTTTGTGTTTTCGTGTATATCCGAATTGTTCAATGGATATGGATAATGGATCGGTTATCTCGATTTTTACTCTTGATTGGCTGTAATTTTCAGATAAAATGAACATTTAATCTTAGGAGTCACAAGTGGAACTTTTCCCATGCACATTCACAGTAAAGTTTGAATGTTAAAATGTTGTAAGTGCCGAGTCATTATAATTTTTGTAAAAAATGTTGGTTGAAAAATAAAAATGTTACATCTCCAAACATAAATGTTGTCCTTTTTCAAAACTTAGTTAGAGAAACTGATTCATAATAAAAGAAAACAACTATGTTCATCCTAATACAACTAACTATCTACAAATAATGCTGTACTTCAATTTTCTGGATTTTTATTCAACTGCCTAAACTTTGACTTCTGATGTCTCCATTTCTACAAAAATGGACATGCATCATTATAAGATTGACAGGACGAGATGTGAAGTGGTTAACCCAGCATTTGAACGACCTGCGATTTTCACGCCGTTTTGTTTTGGTTCGTGTAGGGTATCTCAGCAATTCGGAGGACTACACTAACAATTGGATCTCTTTGGAAAGGAATATTACTTGGCTTTCGAGACTGGTGAAAACATTGTATGTTAATATTAAGGCGTTCTGAAATTACGATCAGTTTAACACGACCACTTAAAAAAACGCAAACAAGTGAGTTCCTCCCCTTGTTGTATTAAATAGGTTTTTTTTTCGGACGCACCTAGCCCCTGTGGAATTAACTGGGTAAGTCGAATTGAAGAACAAAGAAAAATAATCAAGAATCCACAGGCGAGCATCGCATCTACGCATAGACATGTACATGTACAAATAGTAGTTTTGGGTTCTTTTCTTCATTATTCTTGATTATTTTTCTTTGTTCTTCAATTCGACTTACCCAGTTAATTCTATTGCAAAGGAGATTTTTTGGACCGAGATATATCGGGGACGACTTTTTTTTAGGGCCGATCGTTCTTTAGCGGCGAAACAAGAAGGTCTAACGATTGTTCATTTTTTAAATAAATTAATCGTTTCATGTAAAGAAGCTGTACGGTTTCTTTTCTAATTTTCATTTGGTTATTTTCAAACTGGATAGTTATTTTTTTATTCAAATTAAAAGGCTATTTCCTGTACTTCACTCCGATTGTCCATTCTATGATGAAACTTAGAATCCATTTCCTGTTGGTATTGATCGTATATCTACATCTACTAGGTACAGAACTCTGTCTTTGCAGACCGTTACGTTCCGGAAAAACTAGTGCGCTGCGATGGCGGAAAATCATGCAATCAACGGCAAGAAAAAGATTGAAAAGAAATAAAGAATCAAAAGATTTCTGTTCTTCTGATTAGACCAATCCGGCTACCGTAGCGGCCCCTGGGCATACACCCAACCGGCACAGCTCTAATCTTCATTAGAACTTACTAACAATTTGGACCCTGTGAGATTTAGAACTGAAGAGAAGCCAACCCCCCCTGAAGGTACCAGTTTCACACATGCGAACAGTTTTATTGTCAGTGTATCATAACAAAATTCCTTGGTGATTTCTTGAGACTTCAGATTTTACTTGACAAGCATCGTCCTTGTGAATTTGAAACATGTCCGGTGTTAAGTCCCTTTCATTTTCACGGCCCCGTCTACAAAAATGCAGACAAAATGTAATCCATACTTTATTAAGGAGGCCTGTGGGGGTTTCGTTGCTGAAGGCAATAGAAGAATACATCTTTTCAATGTCATCATGTTGAAGTTCTTCCTTGTGAACTACGTTTCCCTTCCTTCTCTCTAGGTCATCTTTAACATTGATGTAAACATATCATTTGAGGATTTGAATTCAGCATCCTTGGTAATGTCAAATGATTATACTTTTGAAATGTGGCTGTCTATTCTACTTCGAATCGACAAAAGAGACGTCCGTTTACAAAGTTCTGCTTTTGTATTCCTGAGCTCGACATATAAACGTCTGAGGGTCTTGTCTAATCTTGTCTGGTGTAGCTTTCAAAATCCGGGCGACATATCCTTTCCTGCTAGTTTTGCCGCAAACTTTGTTGCATCATTTTTGTCTTGCCTGAATCCTTCGGGTCCGTAATTGTTTGTAAATCGTGTTCGGCTTAACGTAGGGAATTTGTCAGACGACATATTTGTTTGTATATGAAATGTAAAACTTGAAACCAATGTCGGGCGATTTTCAGGGTTTTATATTATATTGAACCGGGTTGCTTAGAAAGACAAATAGTGGATGTGGTCGAGTGGTCGTAAGGCTAAGCGAATGGTGCTGCAGTGTATCAATGGTGTGAGTTCAAATCCCATCGAGGGAAGAACAAAAATTTGACAGCTCTAAAATCTAATTATGATGCTGTTTGGTTTAATTTTCAGCCTTACGTCCAGCGCCCTAGACCACTCGACCACATCAACTGCCTAAAAAAGGAGCTTCAATAATCGTAGTGTTACCTTTTTTCGTAAGGCAAATCGAGGGATAAACGTAAGACATGTGCATAAACGCGTGTAGATGGTACATATATACTTAATATTATAATTTGACAGCAATCTAACTCAGCAATTTTTAATATATTGTATAGGATAATGAAGAATTCACTATACAGTCACAGGAAATAAAGCATATTATACTAACGTCTAGAAGCAAGTGACAACCATACAATATATCTGTCCCACTGGATCTCAAAGTTATTAAGGATACTAGGTTAATACTAAATATTATATACGTCTGAAAATTAAACCAAACAGTGTTAGAATTAGATTTTTGAGAAGTCAAACTTTTGTTCTTCCCTCGACGGGATTTGAACTCACACCATTGATGCACTGCAGCACCATTCGCTTAGCCTTACGTCCAGCGCCCTAGACCACTCGATCACATCCACTCCCTAAAAAAGTAGCTTCAATAATCGTAGTGTTACCTTTTCTCGTAAGGCAAATCTAGGGATAAACGTAAGACATGTGTATAAGCGTGTGTAGATGGTACATATATACTTAATATTATAATTTGACAGCAATCTAACTCAGCACTATATATACTATGTCTTAGGATGGCTTTGTATACTATATATACTATATATACTATGTCTTAGGATGGCTTTGTATACTATCTTAATATTTAAAAGATTGTTGAATCTCTCTTTAATAGAACCGCCACGGTATAACTGAGATATTGTTGAAAGTGGCGTTTAGTACCACAACCCACTCTCTTTAATAGAACCGCCACGGTATAACTGAGATATTGTTGAAAGTGGCGTTAAGTACCACAACCCACTCTCTTTAATAGAACCGCCACGGTATAACTGAGATATTGTTGAAAGTGGCGTTAAGTACCACAACCCACTCTCTTTAATAGAACCGCCACGGTATAACTGAGATATTGTTGAAAGTGGCGTTAAGTACCACAACCCACTCTCTTTAATAGAACCGCCACGGTATAACTGAGATATTGTTGAAAGTGGCGTTAAGTACCACAACCCACTCTCTTTAATAGAATGAATAGTCTTCTGTGTCACGAAGATTAGATATATTATGTACAATGTTCAGGATTATAGCGTCAAATGCAAATTGTTAATTTTCAATCAAGTGGCAAAATGAGCAATTAAGAGTACATAAAGAGGAAAGTTGTTGCAGATTGTCAAAAAGGACGCCATACCCAATATGAACAAGAATATAATAATTATAAACAAGAAATATCATTATTATTATACCTCACTGTATGTTTTCTATTGGATAGTTATTCTTTTCTATGTTGACGTCATAGTACGGTTGGCTGATTCCCCGAAAGTCCACTTTCATAAAGATCAAATAACATTGATCACTGTAAATAACATGGATTAATGGACCAGCATCGGGGAAGTTATTTTGTAAAACTCAGGTAACCTCGGCTAAATCATCGGGAATCAATTCTCCTTTAGATTAAAAATAAGGAAAACAATAATTTATATTTTATTTTTAAATGTAAGCACTACAGTATATCTATTAATGTAAATAAACACACACAGGAATCATGAGTATGGAAATAAAACATATGTAATATATATTGGTCTTAAAAACAGTTACTTAGCATATCAATTTATTTTTAAGCACTATTTATATAATAGTAACTATTATGTTTATTTCATTGAATTCCATCTGTCTTCGCATTAGACATTTCGGCAAATCTTCCATCTGCAGCAACAGACGTACCCTCCGCCATGTTGGTTTACATTGACAACTGCACGGTCTCCGTTGCGTTTTGAAAAAGGGACGAAACTCTAAAAGCTCGAGCGGTAATTTCTGGTGGATTCCTTTAACGCAGATTAATGCATGACACATGACCATGTTTACATCAATGAAAAAGTATATATATATATTAATGCAACTAAGAACACACTTAAAAACAGTTACATGTAGAAATATGAAATAAACTGTCATATTGTTTATTTATCCAAGGTCAAGTAGCTAAGATGCACAATCTGCGTATGTCATCAAGTCTGTCATTCTGTTATGGAATCTTTCTTGCAGGATAGCAACGTTGAGATACTTCTTGGCACGTGGTCGAATGGTTCTCTCGGCTTCTCTTTGGATGCTGTTGATGTCATTGGAAATTTGTATTTCCTTGAAAGTATGTATGATGGTGAATATATTTTGATGCGAGTGCTTCCTCGTCATTTCAGCATTCTACGATGTTGTTTCTTGTACAGGGTCCGTCGGTTCCAAAATGATTCCACACCAGTCTGTCTCCTTCTATCCACTTTTCTGCTATGTAGTGTGTAATGGGCTGTGTCTCATGTGGTATATCGGCGTCTTCTAGATCTTCTAAAACCTGGAAAAAACCGTCTTCTATGCAGTCAAGGGGGTATCAGCGGTAGGACAGCTGCACGTCGAATGCGTTCTGAACTCTTCATTGTCTCGGTATAATGTTTACAGTCCTGTTGTCTCTCTTTTTCAATATACACAGGGTAAAATGAAAGAAACACCCTTTAAATGTGACGCCTGGTATGACCTGACGTGTGGCATTGTGTACAACAATTTCAAAGTCGGCGAAAGCTCTGATTGGAGTGAATGGCAAATTTAGTCTTAACATGCGTTCTTGGAGTAGAGTGGCAAATATGTTGTACACAAGCTGGCTCATTCTTGGAAGAAGTGCGCATACCACTGGAGTCATGGTACCGTCAATCATAATGTGAATACTATATACTGATGAAAAATCCGGGCAAGGTATAAAAAGTGCCATCACAGTAGAATATTCTGGCAGCTGATAGAGCTGGAAGGTTCTCTGACGTGGTGAAAACTGTCATTCTGTTTGTCTGTTCACTGTCATCGAATAGTAGAAATATGTCCCCAGTTGCAGTCTCTGTCCACTTGCCATGAAGTCTAATGTCATCAAGAGTAGTTGGTTGTGTTGCGGTTTGCTTTCGTCTGGCTCTGCACAGTGATCATCACTGCTTAACTTTTTAATTTCAATAATGTAACATTCAACATGTTTGTGACATTTTGTGCTTTGTGTACACCATCCACCACGGACGCCTATTGATAGGTCGTGGAACTCGACTTCATCGACACCATACAGGTCTTTGATTTGGTCGGTATTTTTGTACCTTGCTGATATTTCCTTACTGTTGTGAGTGATCCCGATTTTAATAGACGATATTGGGATATATGATTAGTGTCGTCTTTTCGCTAACCACAACAATGTCGGGTATGAATGTATTTCCATCAGCATCCTTGATTTTGAGCTCTTGTGTATTTGACTTAAACCTAACCAATATCCCACATATGCCATTGTGACGATTGATTCGGTAGCCTTTCCTAACCGGGCAGTGGCCAGATATATGGCGATTGTCTAGGGGGATGATTTACATCTTCTCCAGGTTGCTTCACCTCTATTCCCGGCGAAGGCTCCTATTGTGGAATACGTCTCCGTCTCTATTCCCGGCCCTAGTGAAAGCTACTATTGTGGAATACGTATCCGTCTCTATTCCCGGCCCTAGTGAAGGCTACTATTGTGGAATACGTATCCGTCTCTATTCCGGCCCTAGTGAAGGCTACTATTGTGGAATACGTCTCCGTCTCTATTCCCGGCCCTAGCGAAGGCTACTATTGTGGAATACGTATCCGTCTCTATTCCCGGCCCTAGTGAAGGCTACTATTGTGGAATACGTCTCCGTCTCTATTCCCGGCCCTAGTGAAGGCTACTATTGTGGAATACGTCTCCGTCTCTATTCCCGGCCCTAGTGAAGGCTACTATTGTGGAATACGTATCCGTCTCTATTCCCGGTCCTAGTGAAGGCTACTATTGTGGAATACGTATCCGTCCCTATTCCCGGCCCTAGCGAAGGCTACTATTGTGGAATACGTCCCCGTCTCTATTCCCGGCCCTAGCGAAGACTACTATTGTGGAATACGTCTCCGTCTCTATTCCCGGCCCTAGTGAAGGCTACTATTGTGGTTAAACGTCTCCGTCTCTATTCCCGTCCCTAGTGAAGGCTACTATTGTGGAATACGTATCCGTCTCTATTCCCGGCCCTAGCGAAGGCTACTATTGTGGAACACGTCCCCGTCTCTATTCCCGGCCCTAGCGAAGGCTACTATTGTGGAATACGTATCCGTCTCTATTCCCGGCCCTAGCGAAGGCTACTATTGTGGAATACGTCCCCGTCTCTATTCCCGGCCCTAGCGAAGGCTACTATTGTGGAATACGTCTCCGTCTCTATTCCCGGCCCTAGTGAAGGCTACTATTGTGGAATACGTATCCGTCTCTATTCCCGGCCCTAGTGAAGGCTACTATTGTGGAATACGTATCCATCTCTATTCCCGGCCCTAGTGAAGGCTACTATTGTGGAATACGTATCCGTCTCTATTCCCGGCCCTAGCGAAGGCTACTATTGTGGAATACGTATCCGTCTCTATTCCCGGCCCTAGTGAAGGCTACTATTGTGGAATACGTATCCGTCTCTATTCCCGGCCCTAGCGAAGGCTACTATTGTGGAATACGTATCCGTCTCTATTCCCGGCCCTAGTGAAGGCTACTATTGTGGAATACGTCTCCGTCTCTATTCCCGGCCCTAGCGAAGGCTACTATTGTGGAATACGTATCCGTCTCTATTCCCGGCCCTAGTGAAGGCTACTATTGTGGAATACGTATCCGTCTCTATTCCCGGCCCTAGCGAAGGCTACTATTGTGGAATGCGTATCCGTCTCTATTCCCGGCCCTAGTGAAGGCTACTATTGTGGAATGCGTATCCGTCTCTATTCCCGGCCCTAGTGAAGGCTACTATTGTGGAATACGTATCCGTCTCTATTCCCGGCCCTAGCGAAGGCTACTATTGTGGAATACGTATCCGTCTCTATTCCCGGCCCTAGTGAAGGCTACTATTGTGGAATACGTATCCGTCTCTATTCCCGGCCCTAGTGAAGGCTACTATTGTGGAATACGTCTCCGTCTCTATTCCCGGCCCTAGTGAAGGCTACTATTGTGGAATACGTATCCGTCTCTATTCCCGGCCCTAGTGAAGGCTACTATTGTGGAATACGTATCCGTCTCTATTCCCGGTCCTAGCGAAGACTACTATTGTGGAATACGTATCCGTCTCTATTCCCGGCCCTACAGAAGACTACTATTGTGGAATACGTATCCGTCTCTATTCCCGGCCCTAGCGAAGGCTACTATTGTGGAATACGTCTCCGTATCTATTCCCGGCCTTAGCGAAGACTACTATTGTGGAATACGTATCCGTCTCTATTCCCGGCCCTAGCGAAGACTACTATTGTGGAATACGTATCCGTCTCTATTCCCGGCCCTAGCGAAGGCTACTATTGTGGAATACGTATTCGTCTCAATTCCCGGCCCTAGCGAAGGCTACTATTGTGGAATGCGTATCCGTCTCTATTCCCGGCCCTTGCGAAGGCTACTATTGTGGAATACGTATCCGTCTCTATTCCCGGCCCTAGCGAAGGCTACTATTGTGGAATACGTATCCGTCTCTATTCCCGGCCCTAGCGAAGGCTACTATTGTGGAATACGCATCCGTCTCTATTCCCGGCCCTAGCGAAGGCTACTATTGTGGAATACGTATCCGTCTCTATTCCCGGCCCTAGCGAAGGCTACTATTGTGGAATGCGTCTCCGTCTCTATTCCCGGCCCTAGCGAAGGCTACTATTGTGAAATACGTCTCCGTCTCTATTCCCGGCCCTAGCTAAGGCTACTATTGTGGAATACGTCTCCGTCTCTATTCCCGGCCCTAGTGAAGGCTACTATTGTGGAATACGTTTCCGTCTCTATTCCCGGCCCTAGCGAAGGC
Organism: Bathymodiolus septemdierum; assembly: GCA_963383655.1. NCBI lineage: Eukaryota > Metazoa > Mollusca > Bivalvia > Mytilida > Modiolidae > Bathymodiolus > Bathymodiolus septemdierum. Next base: position 65,292,632 of record OY726529.1, read on the forward strand.
TACTATTGTGGAATACGTCTCCGTCTCTATTCCCGGCCCTAGCGAAGGCTACTATTGTGGAATGCGTATCCGTCTCTATTCCCGGCCCTAGCGAAGGCTATTATTGTGGAATACGTCTCCGTCTCTATTCCCGGCCCTAGCGAAGGCTACTATTGTGGAATACGTATCCGTCTCTATTCCCGGCCCTAGCTAAGGCTACTATTGTGGAATACGTCTCCGTCTCTATTCCCGGCCCTAGTGAAAGCTACTATTGTGGAATACGTCTCCGTCTCTATTCCCGGCCCTAGTGAAGGCTACTATTGTGGAATACGTATCCGTCTCTATTCCCGGCCCTAGTGAAGGCTACTATTGTGGAATACGTATCCGTCTCTATTCCCGGTCCTAGCGAAGACTACTATTGTGGAATACGTATCCGTCTCTATTCCCGGCCCTACAGAAGACTACTATTGTGGAATACGTATCCGTCTCTATTCCCGGCCCTAGCGAAGGCTACTATTGTGGAATACGTCTCCGTATCTATTCCCGGCCTTAGCGAAGACTACTATTGTGGAATACGTATCCGTCTCTATTCCCGGCCCTAGCGAAGACTACTATTGTGGAATACGTATCCGTCTCTATTCCCGGCCCTAGCGAAGGCTACTATTGTGGAATACGTATTCGTCTCAATTCCCGGCCCTAGCGAAGGCTACTATTGTGGAATGCGTATCCGTCTCTATTCCCGGCCCTTGCGAAGGCTACTATTGTGGAATACGTATCCGTCTCTATTCCCGGCCCTAGCGAAGGCTACTATTGTGGAATACGTCTCCGTATCTATTCCCGGCCTTAGCGAAGACTACTATTGTGGAATACGTATCCGTCTCTATTCCCGGCCCTAGCGAAGACTACTATTGTGGAATACGTATCCGTCTCTATTCCCGGCCCTAGCGAAGGCTACTATTGTGGAATACGTATTCGTCTCAATTCCCGGCCCTAGCGAAGGCTACTATTGTGGAATGCGTATCCGTCTCTATTCCCGGCCCTTGCGAAGGCTACTATTGTGGAATACGTATCCGTCTCTATTCCCGGCCCTAGCGAAGGCTACTATTGTGGAATACGTATCCGTCTCTATTCCCGGCCCTAGCGAAGGCTACTATTGTGGAATACGCATCCGTCTCTATTCCCGGCCCTAGCGAAGGCTACTATTGTGGAATACGTATCCGTCTCTATTCCCGGCCCTAGCGAAGGCTACTATTGTGGAATACGTATCCGTCTCTATTCCCGGCCCTAGCGAAGGCTACTATTGTGGAATGCGTCTCCGTCTCTATTCCCGGCCCTAGCGAAGGCTACTATTGTGAAATACGTCTCCGTCTCTATTCCCGGCCCTAGCTAAGGCTACTATTGTGGAATACGTCTCCGTCTCTATTCCCGGCCCTAGTGAAGGCTACTATTGTGGAATACGTTTCCGTCTCTATTCCCGGCCCTAGCGAAGGCTACTATTGTGGAATACGTCTCCGTCTCTATTCCCGGCCCTAGCGAAGGCTACTATTGTGGAATGCGTATCCGTCTCTATTCCCGGCCCTAGCGAAGGCTATTATTGTGGAATACGTCTCCGTCTCTATTCCCGGCCCTAGCGAAGGCTACTATTGTGGAATACGTATCCGTCTCTATTCCCGGCCCTAGCTAAGGCTACTATTGTGGAATACGTCTCCGTCTCTATTCCCGGCCCTAGTGAAAGCTACTATTGTGGAATACGTCTCCGTCTCTATTCCCGGCCCTAGTGAAGGCTACTATTGTGGAATACGTATCCGTCTCTATTCCCGGCCCTAGTGAAGGCTACTATTGTGGAATACGTATCCGTCTCTATTCCCGGTCCTAGCGAAGACTACTATTGTGGAATACGTATCCGTCTCTATTCCCGGCCCTACAGAAGACTACTATTGTGGAATACGTATCCGTCTCTATTCCCGGCCCTAGCGAAGGCTACTATTGTGGAATACGTCTCCGTATCTATTCCCGGCCTTAGCGAAGACTACTATTGTGGAATACGTATCCGTCTCTATTCCCGGCCCTAGCGAAGACTACTATTGTGGAATACGTATCCGTCTCTATTCCCGGCCCTAGCGAAGGCTACTATTGTGGAATACGTATTCGTCTCAATTCCCGGCCCTAGCGAAGGCTACTATTGTGGAATGCGTATCCGTCTCTATTCCCGGCCCTTGCGAAGGCTACTATTGTGGAATACGTATCCGTCTCTATTCCCGGCCCTAGCGAAGGCTACTATTGTGGAATACGTATCCGTCTCTATTCCCGGCCCTAGCGAAGGCTACTATTGTGGAATACGCATCCGTCTCTATTCCCGGCCCTAGCGAAGGCTACTATTGTGGAATACGTATCCGTCTCTATTCCCGGCCCTAGCGAAAGCTACTATTGTGGAATACGTATCCGTCTCTATTCCCGGCCCTAGCGAAGGCTACTATTGTGGAATGCGTCTCCGTCTCTATTCCCGGCCCTAGCGAAGGCTACTATTGTGAAATACGTCTCCGTCTCTATTCCCGGCCCTAGCTAAGGCTACTATTGTGGAATACGTCTCCGTCTCTATTCCCGGCCCTAGTGAAGGCTACTATTGTGGAATACGTTTCCGTCTCTATTACCGGCCCTAGCGAAGGCTACTATTGTGGAATACGTCTCCGTCTCTATTCCCGGCCCTAGCGAAGGCTACTATTGTGGAATACGTCTCCGTCTCTATTCCCGGCCCTAGCGAAGGCTACTATTGTGGAATGCGTATCCGTCTCTATTCCCGGCCCTAGCGAAGGCTATTATTGTGGAATACGTCTCCGTCTCTATTCCCGGCCCTAGCGAAGGCTACTATTGTGGAATACGTATCCGTCTCTATTCCCGGCCCTAGCTAAGGCTACTATTGTGGAATACGTCTCCGTCTCTATTCCCGGCCCTAGTGAAAGCTACTATTGTGGAATACGTATCCGTCTCTATTCCCGGCCCTAGCTAAGGCTACTATTGTGGAATACGTATCCGTCTCTATTCCCGGCCCTAGCGAAGGCTATTATTGTGGAATACGTATCCGTCTCTATTCCCGGCCCTAGCGAAGGCTACTATTGTGGAATACGTATCCGTCTCTATTCCCGGCCCTAGCTAAGGCTACTATTGTGGAATACGTCTCCGTCTCTATTCCCGGCCCTAGCGAAGGCTACTATTGTGGAATGCGTCTCCGTCTCTATTCCCGGCCCTAGCGAAGGCTACTATTGTGGAATACGTCTCCGTCTCTATTCCCGGCCCTAGCGAAGGCTACTATTGTGGAATACGTCGCCGTCTCTATTCCCGGCCCTAGCGAAGGCTACTATTGTGGAATACGTATCCGTCTCTATTCCCGGCCCTAGCGAAGGCTACTATTGTGGAATACGTATCCGTCTCTATTCCCGGCCCTAGCGAAGGCTACTATTGTGGAATACGTATCCGTCTCTATTCCCGGCCCTAGCGAAGGCTACTATTGTGGAATACGTATCCGTCTCTATTCCCGGCCCTAGCGAAGACTACTATTGTGGAATACGTATCCGTCTCTATTCCCGACCCTAGCGAAGGCTACTATTGTGGAATACGTATCCGGCCCTAGCGAAGGCTACTATTGTGGAATACGTATCCGTCTCTATTCCCGGCCCTAGCGAAGGCTACTATTGTGGAATACGCATCCGTCTCTATTCCCGGCCCTAGCGAAGGCTACTATTGTGGAATGCGTATCCGTTCGTAATTTAATACCGGTAATGAAATCGCCTTCATCAAAGTATATGCTATCCGTCCTGAGCCATCACTTGAAGCTTAGGGGAGAGCTTGTCACGCCAGTACAGTTGTTAACCTTGACGCCAATGCATTTTGTTCAGTCAGCGTGTGCTATCAATGGGAGTTCCTGGACGTGAACCCTCACTTTTGAAGGAAATTGTTAATTACGTAACTTCTATTGACGTCAGGCTTAATATCATAGCCAGTTGACTTTTTAAAATTTAATCTCATACCTGTTGCTTCTCAAATCATGGACGACATCAAGACCCAGTTGCATCTCCTTGGGGTCTTCAGTTAGTACCGGTAATTCATTGCCATCTGCATAGCACAATGCCTCTAGTTGTAAGCCACTGTCGTCCCTTGTAAAGCCGTTCTTTTGTGCTGAAATAGCTTCGAGCAGTGGGTCCATGGCTATGTTGAAGATTAGAGAAGGAAATTGGTCCCATTGTTTTACGTCTCTTGTCATGGGTATCTTTGGTGTGTGCTAGCACCCGTGTATAGATTTACAACTGTGTCTATAAAATTACTATCCACATCGAATCTTTATGCTAGATCTAGAAATACCACACTCAGTCTTTCTATTGTGCTTTTGTATCCGCTGCAATAGGTTGTCTAATGGTCAGTGATGCCTATATGACTAGGGATTCATGTGAAAATATCATGTTTATCGATAGAAACAGTCATGAAATTTCTGCTGGCAGATGGTAATCGGAAGAGAATACCTGCTGGTTGATATCAGTTGCCGATGCAACACTATCACAATCCTTAGAAACATCAGTATCAATTGCAGAGTATTCAGCAAATAAACGATAGAGACCAAAGGGGAAATCAAAAATGGATAATCCAGATAAACTGGCAACATAGGGCACACAAGACGGAGAACAACAAAACAAAAAAAGATGTTACTGATCTAATTTCAGCAAAATGAACGGGTGACTATGACTTTGGAAAATATAATTGCCGGCAACATTGATGAGAGACAGGTGTTTCGAAATCTGCCATATTATTTACCGTAGAAACGAAAGTAATACCGACCAAGGAATGTTTTACAAGATAAAATCGATAATTGGAACTTCGTGTAGCCAATCACAGAGTTATATTTGGAAATATGCTAATAAGATATTATTATAATATTAAATGACCCTGCCTACCCTAATTTTTAGTGCACATCCTGAAGTTTTCATTTGCAGTTTTGTAGAATCACTGTAGTCACTATATGTCCTGTATAAAAAAACAGTTCTGCCTACATATCTATCTAATGAATGTTAGCGGGACAACAGGTAGTTTGATTTTTGGGGAAGAGGGTGGCGGCTAACTGATACTCTTGTTATTTCGGAAAAAAATAACGGTTTAAAGCAACACAAACGTAAAATCAACTTAATTTTATACATCACACAGATATATCAAATAAACATGTGCAAAAATATCTAAATTATTTGGAAATCAAATTATCGTATCTATCTAATCATTGTACAATAAATAGCACAGTTGATGTTGTAATGTATTGTTATATATTTTCTTTAATTTGAATTATTTATTGTAGACATAAATAAAAATATTTGTTCGTGTGCAGTGGAAGCTAAACTCTACTTGTAAGCTCAGGAAGAAAGAACGCCAAATGTTTCAGATCTTTATCAGTCCTTCCTTTTTTATCCTACAATCTAAAGTATCCATAGGTCATCGGTAGTTGTCACTATCCAATATGGCGGAATGTCATTTCTGACAGATATATGACCTTGAGTAATCTCCCTTGAAACGTTATTCGGAACCAATCGTATCCGTTGCATAATGCACTTCATAAGAATGAGATTTAATTTTGTATTCGGTGAATCCGATGGATCTGTGAAAACACATAAATGTTGACAAGTTTACAAGAATGGTTTTGATTTAGAAGTATTTTTTGCTACTACGGCAACACAGAGTACAATGGAAACTCTCGAGGAAGAATCCAGTTGTTTACAAATTACCTAATTAAAACTATCGATATAATCATCTAGAAATTTTGTGTTGGAAGAAAACATTTAAATGACACTGAATTTAACCACAAACAAATTACTCCATTGTAAAATGGGAGCATTAAATTTTGTTGTCACTTAAAGTAGAATTAAAAAGGAATTTACATTTTGTGCATATCTATTTGAACAGGTCCAATTGATCTAATGAAATGGTTTTGTATCGAAAGTCGAAAGTAGGGTCATAAACTTAATTTATTTCGGAAAATATTTTAATTCTTTAATTTGCTAAGGAAATTTGCAAGCTGTTGTGTAGCAAGATAGATTGATCTAGATGCCAATTTATCCGATTTAAAGCAAACTAAAGGACAACTATTTTTCACATCGGACAATAAAATTTAATTATTTGTTAACGAAGATAAAACCTTTAAATTGACTCTCTTAGAGAAATATTGTTCTTGCTTTTAATGTTAAGAACACAAACGAACTTCGATACAGAATCCATTTTTTATTAACGAAATGAACTATATATTGTGTCACTTTGAAGAATTTTATTCAGTAGACAAGCATAAGACGTACAGTGCATGTTAAAGCCAAAAACTAATTGGTAATTAATAATTTAATATTTCCCCCTCAAAAACACAACGCAATACACACATACTAATTTTAATTAGGAACCGTCATGATCGCATGGTAGTTAGATTTACGACCACCTATACAATCAGGGCTTATCACCACTAACGTTGTGAGTTCGAATGGCAATGTGTACTCGATACAACATTTGTAATATAGTTTGTTAGTGACTTGGGACAGGTCGGTGGTTTTCCACCAACAAAACCTACCGTCACGATATAGCTAATAATATTTTTTCGAAAGTGGCGTTAAATACCATAACCCAAACAGTAGAAAAAGGTACAATCGATCCCACTAATTCCAAAATATTGACATCTCACTTTCCTGGCTTGGTACATGGACTTCAATAAAAAGTGACGGTGATTAAAATCATTAAAAACATGTTTGGATTTATTAATAAAAAATAATTCTTCAAAACAAGTCTTTCTGTAGAGAAGATAAAAATCATTTCTTCTTTTATTTCAAAATAATTAAAAACTAGATTGAATTTATTGATGAAAACGTCAATAATATATTTGATTTATTTACAAATGTCGCAGGCGACACAATTTTGAAATGTTTAAAAGAAATTAATTTATATACAAAAATATATTAGATATTTATGTATATATACGTACGTTCTAAATATCCTTTTAATCTTTCTTTTATTTGTACATACGTTTGTTTTATAGACAAGTATGTAGATGTCTAAGTTATAATAAAATGTGTTCTCGCCACGGTATAGCTGAAATACTGTTAAAAATGCCGTTAAACAGAAATCAATCGATTATTGATCAACAAAATTTAAAAGCGAATGTGATGTTGATAAATTACAAATTATCCTGCAAAGTATATCAAGATGAGAATAATAAGATCCTTTGTCATATAAAGCATCCCTTAAATTGAGGACAGCAGAAAACAAAAAGCAGGACACAACAGTACTTTTGTGGTTAATGCCACTCTCAACAATATTTCAGTTATATCGTGACGACCAGTTTTATTGGTTGAGGAAATCGGAGAAAACCACCGACCTGCCGCAAGTCACTGACAAGCTTTATCACATAATTTTGTATCGAGAACACCTCGACATGAACGGGTTACATTGACAGGCGCGTAGCTCCCTATACGCCAACACGCAGTTGCGTGCACATCGGCGTGCTGAAAAAAATAAAGAGCAAAAAAAATATGGAAGGCAGACTACCAGAGCCAATCACCCTGCAGACACGCCAAACCAGTATTGGAAAGTTTCTTTGTACTATGCGTTTATAGACCACATGATAATGGAATTGGAGTCGCGTCTGATAAAATCAGAAAATCGCTTCTATGCACAGTATCTGCTTCCTCGTGTTATAGGAAATATTACGAACGAACAAATCGCGACATTGTATGAGACATACGAGATTGACCTGACATGTAATTTAGACGAATTCAAGAGGGAGATCGCTCGATGGCGAACACGCTGGAGTATAACACCTCGCGATCAGATGCCAATGTCACTTTGTGAGACACTTGATGCGGTAAACCCGGTGCTATATCCTTCTATATATACCATCTTGTGTATCATATTGACAATGCCGGTAACAAGTGCTACCGCAGAGCGATCGTTCAGTGTACTACGTCGGTTGAAGACATATGTACGATCAACAATGAATAACGATAGGTTGTCATCGCTAGCATTAATGCATATCCATCGCGATTTCAGTGTGGATTTAGACAAAGTTATGGAGAAGTTCGTGTTGCTTATGTATTCAATTTACCCATGAAAACACCTCAGAACGCACCATTTTGCATCAAGTCAGCAAGAAAAATTCTGGGAGAGGGGCAAACCCCACCAGACCCCCCCCCCCCCCTTTTCCAGGTTTGGTTGAGTGCACTGCAAAAAAGTCTAGCTACGCCCCTGATTGATAGTTGTAAATACGACCACCACGGTCTCACCGTATTTAGGTAAAGATATCTTAAGTCATAGTTATTTCAAATATAATAATAATTCCTATTGTAGAAATTTGAACGAGTGGATACATTAAAGGAGACAACTGAAAATCTTCTGATGTTGTAATAAATAACGTACATATGTAATTTCGTGAACACGATGCGTTTTAATTGAAGATGAAACACATTTCTTTTATTTCAAATAAAATGAGAAACAAAGGATACCACACTGTCTGAACAGTTCCTAAACTCAATAGAAATCGTAGAGGGAGACAAAATTGATACCACTAACATATAAAACCATGACCGCTCACTTTCCTGGCTTGGTACACGCACTTCAATAAAAAGTGGCGGGTGTTAGCCAAGTTTAAAGCGATTAAAAACTAGTCTGAAATTATTGATAAAATAATTCTTCAAAGCAAGTGTTTCGGTATAGAAGATGAAAATCATTTCTTCTTTTATTTCAAAATAATTATAAACTAGATTGAATTTATTGACAAGATAGTTTAAGCATATTTTATTAATTAATTCAATATAACATTACAATATTCAGCTATATACATAACATAATAAGATACTATACTGTGAATCTCTAAGGGGAGAAGCAAATAGAACTAACTAACAAATTTGATATAAATTACAGAAGGTATAAGAAGATAAAACAAAGAAAGTGATCTGGTGTTTGATGTAAAAAATGTTTGATTCAAAGTAATTAAAAAAGAAGAAAAAAGAAGAATGAAATAAGGGAACTAGGTACTGCTGATGTTAGATGAAACGTTTACTGTTTATTATAAACTTTTGTACATTTAAAAATAAACTGTTATTTTGATCGTCTGTGAGGTCAGGTGATCCAAAAAGTAAACGGTCAACTGTCAAGTTCATACGAATATCAATTGATTCGATATACCGATTTCTCGAATCGTTGAACCTATGACAATAAAAAAGATAATGCGAGTTAGTTTCAGGGACCCCTTGATGACAACTACAGTTGGGCGAATCTACTACATTTTTTAGGAATAGATGATGGTTTAGAGAGCTACATGCAGTTCGTAATCTCATGTGAAGGATTTGTCCAATTCGAGTTCCTGAGTAATAATAAATAGGTTTCTTTATACATTTTGATTTATAATAGGATTTGAGAGATGAAGGAGACATGCTATCTCTTATTGAAGTGGGTTCGCTGTTCCATAATCTTACAGTAGAGGGTAGAAAATAATTATTATACAAGGTTGTTCTAGTACGTACTGGGGGGATACCTACTGCCTGTCTAGTGTTGTAGTCATGACTATTTTCAAAGTTACAGGGAACAATTGCACTAAGGTAAGGAGGAACAAGACCGTTTACCATTTTATAAAAATTTTTTTTTTTGTGATTTTCCCGTCTTGCCTGTAACGTCTCCCAACCCGTCTCTTTATATAAACTATTAATAGATACTAACCGAGTTCCGCCAGTGACGATTCTAGCAGCCTCTATTTGAACATTTTCTAATTTATTTATCAAGAACAATGTTTTATTATCCCATACGACGTCTGCATATTCCAAAATCGGCCGAATGAAGGTAAGATAAATCTTTTCTAAGGTTTTCCTATCTAGAATAAATTTGAATTTTCTTAGTATGTTAACTCTAATAAAAGCTTTCTTTGTTATTAGATCAATATGTTTTTGCCAGCTACCGTCATTTGAAATGTCTAAACCGAGATGTTTATGTTCTGTAACTTGATTAATTATTGTATTATTCATTATAAGGGGCGGATGAAGGGGTTTGTTAATCTTTCTAGTGATCGTCATAGTTTCTGTTTTTTGAAGGTTAAAGTTTACTAGCCACTTAGTGGACCATGCATGAATTGTTGCCATGTCGTTATTTAACGTTATTGCCGATTCACGATGGTCATCAACAATAACATACAAGCTAGTATCATCTGCAAATAGTTTTATAGATGAGTGAATTTCTGTGACAATGTCATTTATAAATATTATAAAAAATAGAGACCCTAGAATAGATCCCTGGGGAACCCCGGCTTTGATAGTGCGCCATTTAGAATGTGCGCTTTTTATAACCACTCGTTGTTTTCTGTCTGTAAGATAATTTTTTATCCATAACAATAAAGACCCTTGTATCCCAATATTTTCTAATTTATTAAGTAAACCCTTATGCCAAACCCTGTCAAATGCTTTACTTATATCACAAAAAACTACGCGTATTTCTTTTCCTTCGTCTAAAGCTTTTCCGAAATCGTTTGTGAGACTTAGAAGTTGGTTAATTGCAGAGTCACCAGGAGTGAACCCTGATTGGTGTGGAGTAATAATACTATTTTTGAGTAAAAAATTATAGACATGTTTATAAATACATCTTTCCATTACCTTGCCCAAGACACTAATTAGAGAAATAGGTCTGTAATTATTTACCTTACTCGGATTATATTTCTTATAGACTGGCGTGACATTTGCCAGCTTCCACTGTGTCGGGAATCTACAAGTATTGACAAGATACACACACGGATGTGATGTTGATAAATTACAAATTATCGTACAAAGTATATTAAGAAAGGAAGGGTTATATGAGAATAATGAGTTCCTTTGTGATATAAAGCATCCCTTAAATTGAGGACAGCAGAAAACAAACTGCCCTAGTCAATAATAGGGTTGGCACATCGGGCCAATACAATGGAATACCATTGAGCCACTACAAGTTTTCTAGTCCAGGGAGAGAGACGTCCTATAAAGTTTTAATGACAGATATGTATTCGATTAGTTTCGCAGATATTCTATTCCAGATGATTAAAATATACCATAGGACTAACAATCCAAACCTAGCAACACCTCTCCGTAGACAAAAGTAAGACTACTGGATACGAGAATTAGGGACTGCAACACCCTATGGTTGTAATGACAAAATTGATGGCATAGGCATCCCATCTAGCTCTACCTTTAGGCCGATGAATGTGATGGATATTTTCAACCCCGCTCGTCGGCGTAAAGAAGCCATTGGTCATCGTCATTATACATCCCCTATATTTCATGATGTTTCACTAAATGACCTTCTATCATTTATGCAGAAATCGTTGGGTATACATCACATTCGCTCTAAACTATTTTCACTATCACTTTCAAAACTACAGTACCTGGCCATATTAAAGTTTCCAAAATGACTACCGTCTTTTGTCCAAAAGAGTATTCCCCACATTTGATGAAGTTTACCCTTTGAAGGAGCAAAATAATTGATAAATTTCGGTGCCGGAATTTTCAGTCAGATACCGATCGTGATTTTAAAATTAGTATATCGGTTGTATTTCCGATATTTTGCAAGGAATCGTCTGCTAAGAAAATGGGTGGCCGTGGTAAAGATCTGACACCAGAGGTGAAAAAAATCATCCTAGATCTTTCAAATGAAGGTTATTCTGGTCATAGGATATCGCAAGTTGTTGAAGTAATACCCAGGACTGTTAACAAATTTTTAAAACGTTTTCGCGAGAGAGGAAACGAGGAAAACCTCCCGAGACCAGGCATACAGAGAAAAACGGACATACGAGGTGACCGAAAACTTTTTTGGGTGGTCAGGGAAAACAGAAGGCAAACATTAGAGGATCTTACGAATAAATTTAATAACACATCTGTGGATAATCTTTCCTCTAGGACTGTAAGGAGACGTTTATTTGAAAGTGGTTACAATAGACGAGTTATTTCCAAGAAAATCAAAATCAGAAAGGAGAATAGGGCCCGTAGATGTTCATGTTCGCAATAACTGGTGTGAAGTTATATTCAGTGACGAGACTAAAGTTGTGATAGGGGCAGACAAGAAATTTATGCTTGGCGTCGATGCAGTGAACGTTTATACCCTGAATGCACAGGAATAATGTCCGACAGGGAGAAGCAAGGAACGATCTCGGCTATGTTCTGGGGCTGTATTGCGTACAATGGTGTAGGAACAATAATTCCTATCAATGGTAATATGAACTCCGTTAAATATATTGAAACTTTAGATAATAATTTGTGGCCGGTTGTCGCTAAATCCTTTGGAAACAGCGCATGGATCTTTCAGGAGGATAACCCTCCTTGCCATGTGTCAAGACAATGTAACGCCTGGAAAGCTGACAATGATATTTCTATTTTACCATGGCCTGCACAGAGTCCAGACATAAACGTTATAGAAAATGTTTGGAGTGTTCTGAAAATTCACATTAAGAGACGCGTGAATTAAGTAAAAAAATAATAATTATAAACATTGTGTTGCGTGATCTCAATATTGACGATTTCAAATATAAGCCTCCTGATTGCACCTGTACAAGTTCCCCATTCATATATAATCCGACTGGCCACGTTATAACTGGTGACCTTAAAATTATCAAAAACACCTCTCAACGAGAGGTATTCGCCAAAGGGCCTAAATCCATAAACTGGAAACACAACTTTAAAATACTTATGGATTCCGTCGAGGATTATACTAGACAATGGGCAAAACGTGAAAAGGAGGACTTAGATACTCTTTCCGAATGGGTGAAGAGTGTGAGGTCGCTAATACAGATTATAATTAGTGGGTCAATGAGCACTCGCTCTACATCAATCTTTAAAGACCCAAATGTTGCTAAACACCTGTCTCTCTTTCATGACAAATATGTTTTTGTCTCCGCCGACAAGGCCCCTAACAATATTGTTTTTGTGTGTAATTCACATTACATAGACTGCTTTATAAAGGAATTAGGTATCGACAATTCACTTGGCAACCCTACATATACCCTGACGACACTTACGAAAGAGGAAATCCTGGACAATTATAGGTCTGTTTTATGTTGCTTTGGAATTTCAACCAAAGAAAAAGAACTGGATCTACCATCACTCTAATGGATTCCTAAATTACACAAGTGTCCTTTCAAACAACGCTATATTGCTAGGTCTGCCAAATGTTCCACGCATCCTCTTTCCAAATTATTAACTTATATTCTATCGGCAGTCAAAAGCGGGCTTCAGAGCTACTGTGACACTAGTTACTCGAGAGGTGGTGTGAATCAGATGTGGATTCTGAAGAACTCGAAAGATCTGTTAGAGTACATACAATCTAGGTTCATCTCCTCCTGCAATAGCATTAAAACATTTGACTTCTCTACCCTTTACACTACTATTCCTCACTCTAAGCTGAAGGACGAATTAAGGGAGTAGGTCCAACTGTGCTTCATAAAAAAGAATGGCCAACGTATATACAAATTCCTTGTGCTAGGAAGAGACAGATCTTATATTGTAAAACACCACTCTGATTCTACCAAAAATTCTCTGAAACTGGTATCTTCAACATGCTCGAGTTTCTGATTGACAACATATTTGCTATGTTTGGTGGACGTGCTTTTCAACGGACAGAAACTCTGCTTCTCTTCTCGCCGTCTTGTTCCCTTATTCGTATGAGGCAGACTTCATACATGGGCTTCTCAAGAAAAACGAATAGAAGCTAACCCGATCCTTTAATTTCACATTCCGCTATATAGATGATGTCTTTTCACTAAATAATTCTAGGTTTGGTGATTTTGTTGATCGCATCTATCCCATTGAGCTTGAAATAAAGGATACCACAAATACAGATAGGTCTGCTTCATACCTTGACCTACACCTCGAAATCGACAGTGAGGGTCGGTTAAGAAAGAAACTTTACGACAAAAGAGATGATTTCAATTTTCCCATTTTGAACTTTCCATTTATATGTAGCAACATTCCAGCAGCACCTGTATATGGAGTATATCTCTCTCAGATGATACGATATTCCAGAGTTTCTGGTTCCTATCAGGATTTCCTTGATAGAGGGTTGCTGCTAACAAGGAAGCTACTGAAGCAAGGGTTCCTTTTTGGTAAAGTTGAAGTCATCAGCTCGAAAACTTTACGGTCGCCACCATGACTTGGTTGACCGTTATGGAATATCTGTGTCACAAATGACCACGGATATGTTCCACTTGTTGTAAACACATCCCGGTCCTTTCCTAATTCACGACTTATTACCGGGTTTGCAACTAGATTAACACGACAGGTGCCACTAATGGAGCAGGAACTGCTTACCCTTCCAGAGCACCTGAGTTCACCCCCGGTTTTTAGTGGGGTTCGTGTTAATCGATGTTTAGTTTTGTATGTATGTTTTGTAGATCGTTGTTTGTTCTTTTGTACTTTTTCTTTTGGCCATTGTGTTGTCTGTGCTTATTCGATTTACGGTTTCTGATTGCCCCTTTGGTATCTTTAAACTCTTCTTAGGGTTATGATGTTTAACGCCACTTTCAATAATATTTCAGCTATATCGTGGCGGTCAGTTTTATTGGCGGAGGAAACCGGGAGAAAACCACCGACCTGCTGCAAGTCACTAGCATCATATAATGTTGTATGGAGTACACCTCGCCTGAGTGGGATTCGAACTCACAAGGTAAGCTGTGATAGGCATTGATTGCATAGATAGTCATGAATCATAAACTACCATACTATCACGACGGTCCCTATTGGCCATTATATTTCAAAGTTGACTATTGTTTCACTACTATATTATTACGTCTTACGATGGCCTTGAATACTTTTTAGTATTTAGATAATAAATTAATGTCATCGACTCTCTGTAATAGAACTAATATGCATATGACAGCTTCTATATCACGAAGATTAAATATATTATGTATAATGTCCAAGAAAAAGTTCTCTGAAACTAATGTCATCAATACGCTCGAATTTTTGACAGCATACCTATGGGTACAAACTATGCTCCTCTTGTCGTCGACTTGTTCCTTTATTCGTATGAGGCAGACTTCATACAGGGACTTCTCAAGAAAAAGAAAAGAAGCTAGCCCGATCTTTTAATATCACGTTCCGCTATAAAAATGATGTCTTTTCAGTAAATAATTCTAGGTTTTGTGATTTCGTTGATCGCATCTATCCCATTGAGCTTGAAATAAAGGACACCACAGATACAGATAAGTCTGCTTCATACCTTGACATACATCTCGAAATTGACAGTGAGGGGCGGTTAAGAACGAAACGTTACGACAAAAGAGACGATTTAAATTTTCCCATTGTGAACTTTCCATTCATATGTAGGAACATTCAAGCAGCACCTGCATATGGAGTATATATATCTCAGTTGATATGATATTCCAGAGCTTGTGGTTCCTATCCAGATTTCCTTGATACAGCATTGCTGCTAACAAGGAAGCTACTGAACCAAGGGTTCCTCTTAGATAAGTAGAAGTCATCACTTCGAAAGTTTTATGGTCGCCACCATTACTTGGTTGACCATTATGGAATATCTGTGTCACAAATGACCACGGATATGTTCCGCTTGTCGTAAGCACTTCCCGGTCCTTTCCTCAATCATAACTAATCATAGGGTTTGTAATTAGATTAACAAGACGGGTGGAGCAGGAACTACTTACCCTTCCGGAACACCTGAGTTCACCCCCGGGTGTTAGTGGGGATCGTGTTACTCGATCTTTAGCTTTATATGTATGTTTTGTCGATCGTTATTTGTCCTTTTGTACTTTTTCTTTTGGCCATTGTGTTGTCTGTTCTTCTTCGATATACGGTTTCTGATTACCTCTTTGGTATCTTCAAACTCTTCTTAGAGCTAACGCTGTTCGCCCTGTTTTATATGAGATGGCTCACTCGGATGTGGAAGGCACTTGCATGAACACATTATTTTACTACACAGGGATATTTGGGTCCATACAACTAGTATAACCCCGTCACTTTTTATTAAAGTGTCTGTACTCAGAACGTGAGCGGTCATGTATTTGTGTCGACTACAATTTTCATATTTGATTTTGGAATTTTTTCGACACACACTGATATTTTTCGTTTTTCATTTTAATAGAATATATATACAAGTTTTATATGTTGTTTAGGAAAGTTAATCATCGGAGATACAGAGATAATTCGCATCTTTTAAAATGATATGTAGGACTTTTTTTTAGAAATTACCTCGCGTTATTAAAGAATATGTAAATATGTTGACTGTCGTAAGTGAGTCATAACAAATTAAATACGCCAGAAACCTTTCTCGTTGTCGTAAGCATGTGCGAATTATTTTAGACCGTCGTAAAATCTTCACATCGAATTTAAAATGAGGCAATAAACCTGGTTAATGATCTAACTATTACAAAAAAATTGATTTATATTTAAAAAGTACTAAGTTGCTCTCGACGTAACAATGACGATTTATTGGTTCTTTTTCTGGTAGCATTCCTGTATATGCTAATATGACGTTGGCAGCTATAATAATGCGCAATACGCTTTGGTAATAAAAATTGACATTTTGGATAATTACTCTTAGAAATTAGCAAAACATTATTTAGTTTATTTATATTTTTTAGGTAAAGACATGAAAGAACATTTGAAAATGCTTACAAATAGAGAAACATTAGTGTTTATGCATAATAATAACAGCTTGTATAATAATATGACTTATTTTGATCGCCCAGGACTCAACCATGTTGTTGTATACGTAATTCTAATACACTCGTTCACCGCATTTGATTTCAAAATTGCTAATAGTACATTTTTTTCATTCAGACGGGTTAATATGCATACATAATATATGTGGCAAATTTAAAGTGCAATTGTGTATTGAAAATAAGCGTTAGAGATTTCCAAAGGGGCAATACAAAATGGGCAATCCAGAGAAAGTGGTAACAAAGGGTACACAAGACGAAGAAAACACAACCCAAGTCGGACACGTTGATTAATAATGAAATGCACAGGAAGCGTTACTAGAAGCACCTTCACCAGGTACTCTCAAAGACAAAACATTGGAATTTTTATTTTTTTATTTTCGAGTAAGTAAACCAAAGGGTCTAAACAGGATAAGATATTAATCATTGTAATAATATAAAATGGTTATTTAATAGACAAGTATATTTTATTTCTAAGAATCTTGTAGATGACTTAATTGGTATATAAAATTTGTTCACGCCACGATATAGCTGAACTACTGCTAAGGTTGGCGATAAACACCAATCAATCAATCGATCAAAAATTTAAAATTGACAAAATCTCTAACAACGATACTATAATATTAATTTATCTGGTGACAAACGCATGCACATTACGAACTTGTTTCTAAGATTTTCATGACGTTATTTAAATCTATTCTTAGTAATGGCTGCCATCCTTAAAGGAGGGTGGGGCTGTCACACAAAGTTTTTAAAGGGGACCATCCTACCCAAATTTGGTTAAGCGGTTTCTCAAAGGGAAATATTTAAATGTGATCGTTTATCAAAACATGCCTAATCAGCTGAAAGAAAAATTGCACATAAAAACCAATTATATATATTGAACTACTGATAGACATGTAGATTTATTTAAACTTTGTACTCATTTTGATTTATAATAAAGCAGTACTGAACAGTTGAATAAATTTATATTTTAGTAACATCAGTCATTTTCTATGGAAGTCAGGGCTGTCGGACTCAATCTTGAAAGGGGTCACAAAAGGATCATTCCACCCAAATTTGGTTCAGCAATTGCAGGGAAGATTTAAATGTGATCTTTTATTAAAATATGATTTAGTTGCAAAATCGGCATAAATCGAATGAAAGACAAATTTCACAGAACTTTACAATATACAATGTGTCACAGAATATACAAAACTACGATAAATAAACGTTAGAGAATACCTAAGGGGCAATCAAAAATGGACAATCAAGAGAAACTGACGACATAGGGTACGCAAGACAAAGAAAAACATAACACAATATATGTTGGACACCACTATGCGTAAAGAAGACACGAGCCCTCCTACAAACAACTGGAGGTAAAGACGTACCTAACATCGTTAATAAGACATGTGCCCTCCTACAAACAACTGGAGGTAAAGACGTACCTAACATCGTTAATAAGACATGTGCCCTCCTACAAACAACTGGAGGTAAAGACGTACCTAACATCGTTAATAAGACATGCACCCTCTACAAACAACTGGAGGTAAAAGGACGTACCTAACATCGTTAATAAGACATGTGCCTCCTACAAACAACTGGAGGTAAAGACGTACCTAACATCGTTAATAAGACATGCGCCCTCCTACAAACAACTGGAGGTAAAGACGTACCTAACATCGTTAATAAGACATGCGCCCTCCTACAAACAACTGGAGGTAAAGACGTACCTAACATCGTTAATAAGACATGCGCCCTCCTACAAACAACTGGAGGTAAAGACGTACCTAACATCGTTAATAAGACATGCGCCCTCCTACAAACAACTGGAGGTAAAGACGTACCTAACATCGTTAATAAGACATGCGCCCTCCTACAAACAACTGGAGGTAAAGACGTACCTAACATCGTTAATAAGACATGCGCCCTCCTACAAACAACTGGAGGTAAAGACGTACCTAACATCGTTAATAAGACATGCGCCCTCCTACAAACAACTGGAGGTAAAGACGTACCTAACATCGTTAATAAGACATGCGCCCTCCTACAAACAACTGGAGGTAAAGACGTACCTAACACCGTTAATAAGACATGTGCCCTCCTACAAACAACTGGAGGTAAAGACGTACCTAACATCGTTAATAAGACATGCGCCCTCCTACAAACAACTGGAGGTAAAGACGTACCTAACACCGTTAATAAGACATGTGCCCTCCTACAAACAACTGGAGGTAAAGACGTACCTAACATCGTTAATAAGACATGTGCCCTCCTACAAACAACTGGAGGTAAAGACGTACCTAACATCGTTAATAAGACATGTGCCCTCCTACAAACAACTGGAGGTAAAGACGTACCTAACACTGTTAATAAGACATGTGCCCTCCTACAAACAACTGGAGGTAAAGACGTACCTAACATCGTTAATAAGACATGTGCCCTCCTACAAACAACTGGAGGTAAAGACGTACCTAACATCGTTAATAAGACATGTGCCCTCCTACAAACAACTGGAGGTAAAGACGTACCTAACATCGTTAATAAGACATGTGCCCTCCTACAAACAACTGGAGGTAAAGACGTACCTAACATCGTTAATAAGACATGCGCCCTCCTACAAACAACTGGAGGTAAAGACGTACCTAACATCGTTAATAAGACATGCGCCCTCCTACAAACAACTGGAGGTAAAGACGTACCTAACATCGTTAATAAGACATGCGCCCTCCTACAAACAACTGGAGGTAAAGACGTACCTAACATCGTTAATAAGACATGCGCCCTCCTACAAACAACTGGAGGTAAAGACGTACCTAACATCGTTAATAAGACATGCGCCCTCCTACAAACAACTGGAGGTAAAGACGTACCTAACATCGTTAATAAGACATGCGCCCTCCTACAAACAACTGGAGGTAAAGACGTACCTAACATCGTTAATAAGACATGCGCCCTCCTACAAACAACTGGAGGTAAAGACGTACCTAACATCGTTAATAAGACATGCGCCCTCCTACAAACAACTGGAGGTAAAGACGTACCTAACACCGTTAATAAGACATGTGCCCTCCTACAAACAACTGGAGGTAAAGACGTACCTAACATCGTTAATAAGACATGCGCCCTCCTACAAACAACTGGAGGTAAAGACGTACCTAACACCGTTAATAAGACATGTGCCCTCCTACAAACAACTGGAGGTAAAGACGTACCTAACATCGTTAATAAGACATGTGCCCTCCTACAAACAACTGGAGGTAAAGACGTACCTAACATCGTTAATAAGACATGTGCCCTCCTACAAACAACTGGAGGTAAAGACGTACCTAACATCGTTAATAAGACATGTACCCTCCTACAAACAACTGGAGGTAAAGACGTACCTAACATCGTTAATAAGACATGTGCCCTCCTACAAACAACTGGAGGTAAAGACGTACCTAACATCGTTAATAAGACATGTGCCCTCCTACAAACAACTGGAGGTAAAGACGTACCTAACATCGTTAATAAGACATGTGCCCTCCTACAAACAACTGGAGGTAAAGACGTACCTAACATCGTTAATAAGACATGCGCCCTCCTACAAACAACTGGAGGTAAAGACGTACCTAACATCGTTAATAAGACATGTGCCCTCCTACAAACAACTGGAGGTAAAGACGTACCTAACATCGTTAATAAGACATGTGCCCTCCTACAAACAACTGGAGGTAAAGACGTACCTAACATCGTTAATAAGACATGTGCCCTCCTACAAACAACTGGAGGTAAAGACGTACCTAACACCGTTAATAAGACATGTGCCCTCCTACAAACAACTGGAGGTAAAGACGTACCTAACATCGTTAATAAGACATGTGCCCTCCTACAAACAACTGGAGGTAAAGACGTACCTAACATCGTTAATAAGACATGTGCCCTCCTACAAACAACTGGAGGTAAAGACGTACCTAACATCGTTAATAAGACATGCGCCCTCTTACAAACAACTGGAGGTAAAGACGTACCTAACATCGTTAATAAGACATGCGCCCTCCTACAAACAACTGGAGGTAAAGACGTACCTAACATCGTTAATAAGACATGCGCCCTCCTACAAACAACTGGAGGTAAAGACGTACCTAACATCGTTAATAAGACATGTGCCCTCCTACAAACAACTGGAGGTAAAGACGTACCTAGCATCGTTAATAAGACATGCGCCCTCCTACAAACAACTGGAGGTAAAGACGTACCTAACATCGTTAATAAGACATGCGCCCTCCTACAAACAACTGGAGGTAAAGACGTACCTAACATCGTTAATAAGATATACACCCTCCTACAAACAACTGGAGGTAAAGACGTACCTAACATCGTTAATAAGACATGTGCCCTCCTACAAACAACTGGAGGTAAAGACGTACCCAACATCGTTAATAAGACATGCGCCCTCCTACAAACAACTGGAGGTAAAGACGTGCCTAACATCGTTAATAAGACATGCGCTCTCCTACAAACAACTGGAGGTAAAGACGTACCTAACATCGTTAATAAGACATGCGCCCTCCTACAAACAACTGGAGGTAAAGACGTACCTAACATCGTTAATAAGACATGCGCCCTCCTACAAACAACTGGAGGTAAAGACGTACCGAACATCGTTAATAAGACATACACCCTCCTACAAACAACTGGAGGTAAAGACGTACCTAACATCGTTAATAAGACATGTGCCCTCCTACAAACAACTGGAGGTAAAGACGTACCTAACATCGTTAATAAGACATGTGCCCTCCTGCAAACAACTGGAGGTAAAGACGTACCTAACATCGTTAATAAGACATGCGCCCTCCTACAAACAACTGGAGGTAAAGACGTACCTAACATCGTTAATAAGACATGCGCCCTCCTACAAATAACTGGAGGTAAAGACGTACCTAACACCGTTAATAAGACATACGCCCTCCTACAAACAACTGGAGGTAAAGACGTACCTAACATCGTTAATAAGACATGCGCCCTCCTACAAACAACTGGAGGTAAAGACGTACCTAACATCGTTAATAAGACATGCGCCCTCCTACAAACAACTGGAGGTAAAGACGTACCTAACATCGTTAATAAGACATGCGCCCTCCTACAAACAACTGGAGGTAAAGACGTACCTAACATCGTTGATAAGACATACGCCCTCCTACAAACAACTGGAGGTAAAGACGTACCTAACATCGTTAATAAGACATGCGCCCTCCTACAAATAACTGGAGGTAAAGACGTACCTAACACCGTTAATAAGACATGCGCCCTCCTACAAACAACTGGAGGTAAAGACGTACCTAACATCGTTAATAAGACATGCGCCCTCCTACAAACAACTGCAGGTAAAGACGTACCTAACATCGTTAATAAGACATACGTCCTCCTACAAACAACTGCAGGTAAAGACGTACCTAACATCGTTAATAAGACATGTGCCCTCCTACAAACAACTGGAGGTAAAGACGTACCTAACATCGTTAATAAGACATGTGCCCTCCTACAAACAACTGGAGGTAAAGACGCACCCAACATCGTTAATAAGACATGCGCCCTCCTACAAACAACTGGAGGTAAAGACGTACCTAACATCGTTAATAAGACATGCGCCCTCCTACAAACAACTGGAGGTAAAGACGTACCTAACATCGTTAATAAGACATGTGCCCTCCTACAAACAACTGGAGATAAAGACGTGCCTAGCATCGTTAATAAGACATGCGCCCTCCTACAAACAACTGGAGGTAAAGACGTACCTAACATCGTTAATAAGACATGTGCCCTCCTACAAACAACTGGAGGTAAAGACGTACCTAACATCGTTAATAAGACATGCGCCCTCCTACAAACAACTGGAGGTAAAGACACACCTACCACCGTTAATAAGACATGCGCCCTCCTACAAACAAATGGAGGTAAAGACGTACCTAACATCGTTAATAAGACATGCGCCCTCCTACAAACAACTGGAGGTAAAGACGTACCTAACATCGTTAATAAGACATGCGCCCTCCTACAAACAACTGGAGATAAAGACGTGCCTAGCATCGTTAATAAGACATGCGCCCTCCTACAAACAACTGGAGGTAAAGACGTACCTAACATCGTTAATAAGACATGTGCCCTCCTACAAACAACTGGAGATAAAGACGTGCCTAACACCGTTAATAAGACATGCGCCCTCCTACAAACAACTGGAGGTAAAGACGTACCTAACATCGTTAATAAGACATGTGCCCTCCTACAAACAACTGGAGGTAAAGACGTACCTAACATCGTTAATAAGACATGCGCCCTCCTACAAACAACTGGAGGTAAAGACGTACCTAACATCGTTAATAAGACATGCGCCCTGCTACAAACAACTGGAGATAAAGACGTGCCTAACATCGTTAATAAGACATGCGCCCTCCTACAAACAACTGGAGGTAAAGACGTACCTAACATCGTTAATAAGACATGCGCCCTCCTACAAACAACTGGTGGTAAAGACGTACCTAACATCGTTAATAAGACATGCGCCCTCCTACAAACAACTGGAGGTAAAGACGTACCTAACATCGTTAATAAGACATGCGCCCTCCTACAAACAACTGGAGGTAAAGACGTACCTAACATCGTTAATAAGACATGCGCCCTCCTACAAACAACTGGAGGTAAAGACACACCTAACACCGTTAATAAGACATGCGCCCTCCTACAAACAACTGGAGGTAAAGACGTACCTAACATCGTTAATAAGACATGCGCCCTCCTACAAACAACTGGAGGTAAAGACACACCTAACACCGTTAATAAGACATGCGCCCTCCTACAAACAACTGGAGGTAAAGACGTACCTAACATCGTTAATAAGACATGCGCCCTCCTACAAACAACTGGAGGTAAAGACACACCTAACACCGTTAATAAGACATGCGCCCTCCTACAAACAACTGGAGGTAAAGACGTACCTAACATCGTTAATAAGACATGCGCCCTCCTACAAACAACTGGAGGTAAAGACGTACCTAACATCGTTAATAAGACATGCGCCCTCCTACAAACAACTGGAGGTAAAGACGTACCTAACATCGTTAATAAGACATGCGCCCTCCTACAAACAACTGGAGGTAAAGACACACCTAACACCGTTAATAAGACATGCGCCCTCCTACAAACAACTGGAGGTAAAGACGTACCTAACATCGTTAATAAGACATGCGCCCTCCTACAAACAACTGGAGGTAAAGACACACCCAACACCGTTAATAAGACATGCGCCCTCCTACAAACAACTGGAGGTAAAGACGTACCTAACATCGTTAATAAGACATGCGCCCTCCTACAAACAACTGGAGGTAAAGACGTACCTAACACCGTTAATAAGACATGCGCCCTCCTACAAACAACTGGAGGTAAAGACGTATCTAACATCGTTAATAAGACATGCGCCCTCCTACAAACAACTGGAGGTAAAGACGTACCTAACATCGTTAATAAGACATGCGCCCTCTTACAAACAACTGGAGGTAAAGACACACCTAACACCGTTAATAAGACATGCGCCCTCCTACAAACAACTGGAGGTAAAGACGTACCTAACATCGTTAATAAGACATGCGCCCTCCTACAAACAACTGGAGGTAAAGACGTACCTAACATCGTTTTTATGCCGAAATCGTATCGGAGATCACCACACGGAAATCAGACCATAAATACACATAATAGGACAACACAAAATGAGCAACACGGACCCCACCAAAAACTAAAACGGGGATGAACTCAGGTGCTCGTAGTAGAGTAGGCAGTCACAGAAAAGCTTAACATTCCTCTCCACGCAGCACACATTTAGTCATTATTTTTTACAAATACCAGAGGTAATTCACACCTCTCAAGTCGATGAAAGCTTTAAAACTGTTACAATACGTTTAATAGGTTCTTATGTAAACCCTTGTATCCTAACCCATCTTCAAAATAACCTGATAATGAAGATGAATGAGCATCAAAATACTGAATTGGGATCAATTGACAATGGCCGCCGCAGAGCGAATCATTTCCCAGTTGAACCACCACTTAGAAATTTAGGGATTTTCTCAAGCTCTGTTGCTTGTTGTATAGTGTGTTTTAAATGAAAATGGAAAACACATTTCACCATAAATTTAAGATCAAAGTAGAAAAAGGCTATAGACCGCCCTATACATTCACATTAAGATAAAATATGTATAATTCAACACAGTGATATTAAATGGTTCTCAAGTAAATATTATTTGAAATGGATCACCCCTGGGTAGATATGGGGAAATTAAACTAGTTATATATTAACCCTCTACCGCACAAGAAGTGAACAACTCGCACACATTAGTTACAGGAGAAATTTACAAATATAACGGATATATAATTGAAAATGGCGTGCGTTAAACACCATAAACCAACCTGAAATTTACAAATATAGTCATTATTTGCTTGGTTATTGAAAATGATAAATATCTCATTATCAGGAGGGTGTGTGTTTTGTAAATTTATTTCGGATTTACTTTTCAGAAAACTTTGGTGTGTTTTTTATTTTCAGTTCTGTCAAAATATTATCATATATTTGTACAATAATACCCAAGCAATGTTATTGTAAATGCGGTCTCTAATATCAGTTACAGACTGATGTTAGAGGCGACTGATACAGACCGATGTTAGAGGCGGCTGATACAGGCCGATGTTAGAGGCAGCTGATACAGACCGATGTTAGAGGCAACTGATACAGACCGATGTTAGAGGCGTCTGATACAGACCGATGTTAGAGGCGGCTGATAAAGGCCGATGTTAGAGGCAGCTGATACAGACCGATGTTAGAGGCGTCTGATACATGACAGATGTTAGAGGCGGCTGATACAGACCGATGTTAGAGGCGGCTGATACAAACCGATGCTAAAGGCGGCTGATACAGACAGATGTTAGAGGCGGCTGATACAGACCGATGTTAGAGGCGGCTGATACAGACCGCTGTTAGAGGCGGCTGATACATGACAAATGTTAGAGGCGGCTGATACAGACCGATGTTAGAGGCGGCTGATACAGACCGATGTTAGAGGCGGCTGATACAGACCGATGTTAGAGGCGGCTGATACATGACAGATGTTAGAGGCGGCTGATACAGACCGCTGTTAGAGGCGGCTGATACATGACAGATGTTAGAGGCGGCTGATACAGACCGATGTTAGAGGCGGCTGATACAGACCGCTGTTAGAGGCGGCTGATACAGACCGATGTTAGAGGCGGCTGATACATGCCCGATGTTAGAGGCGGCTGATACAGACCGATGTTAGAGGCGGCTGATACAGACCTATGTTAGAGGCGGCTGATACAGACCGATGTTAGAGGCGGCTGATACAGACCGATGTTAGAGGCGGCTGATACATGGCCGATGTTAAAGGCGGCTGATACAGGCCGATGTTAGAGGCGGCTGATACATGGCCGATGTTAGAGGCGGCTGATACATGGCCGATGTTAGAGGCGGCTGATACAGACCGATGTTACAGGCATCTGATACAGGCCGATGTTAGAGGCGGCTGATACAGACCGATGTTAAAGGCGGCTGATACAGGCCGATGTTAGAGGCGGCTGATACAGACCGATGTTAGAGGCGGCTGATACATGGCCGATGTTAGAGGCGGCTGATACAGACCGATGTTAGAGGCGGCTGATACAGACATATGTTAGAGGCGGCTGATACATGACAGATGTTAGAGGCGGCTGATACAGGCCGATGTTAGAGGCGGCTGATACATGGCCGATGTTAGAGGCGGCTGATACAGACCGATGTTAGAGGCGGCTGATACAGACCGATGTTAGAGGCGGCTGATACAGACCGATGTTAGAGGCGGCTGATACATGGCCGATGTTAGAGGCGGCTGATACAGACCGATGTTAGAGGCGGCTGATACAGACCGATGTTAGAGGCGGCTGATACAGGCCGATGTTAGAGGCGGCTGATACAGACCGATGTTAGAGGCGGCTGATACAGATCGATGCTAAAGGCGGCTGATACAGACAGATGTTAGAGGCGGCTGATACAGACCGATGTTAGAGGCGGCTGATACAGACCGATTTTAGAGGCGGCTGATACAGACCGATGCTAAAGGCGGCTGATACAGACAGATGTTAGAGGCGGCTGATACAGGCCGATGTTAGAGGCGGCTGATACATGGCCGATGTTAGAGGCATCTGATACAGGCCGATGTTAGAGGCGGCTGATACAGACCGATGCTAAAGGCGGCTGATACAGGCCGATGTTAGAGGCGACTGATACATGACAGATGTTAGAGGCGGCTGATACAGACCGATATTAGAGGCGGCTGATACATGGCCGATGATAGAGGCGGCTGATACATAACAGATGTTAGAGGCGGCTGATACAGACCGATGCTAGGGGCGGCTGATACAGACCGATGTTAGAGGCGGCTGATACAGACCGCTGTTAGGGGCAGCTGATACAGACAGATGTTAGAGGCGGCTGATACAGACCGATGTTAGAGGCAGCTGATACAGGCCGATGTTAGAGGCGGCTGATACAGACCGCTGTTAGAGGCGGCTGATACAGGCCGATGTTAGAGGCGGCTGATACAGACCGATGTTAGAGGCGGCTGATACAGACCACTGTTAGAGGCGGCTGATACATGACAGATGTTAGAGGCGGCTGATACAGACCGATGTTAGAGGCGGCTGATACAGACCGATGTTAGAGGCGGCTGATACAGACCGATGTTAGAAGCGGCTGATACATGACAGATGTTAGAGGCGGCTGATACAGACCGCTGTTAGAGGCGGCTGATACATGACAGATGTTAGAGGCGGCTGATACAGACCGATGCTAGAGGCGGCTGATACAGACCGCTGTTAGAGGCGGCTGATACAGACCGATGTTAGAGGCGGCTGATACGGACCGATGTTAGAGGCGGCTGATACATAGCCGATGTTAGAGGCGGCTGATACAGACCGATGTTAGAGGCGGCTGATACATGACAGATGTTAGAGGCGGCTGATACAGGCCGATGTTAGAGGCGGCTGATACGGACCGATGTTAGAGGCGGCTGATACATAGCCGATGTTAGAGGCGGCTGATACAGGCCGATGTTAGAGGCGGCTGATACAGACCGATGTTAGAGGCGGCTGATACATGGCAGATGTTAGAGGCGGCTGATACATGGCCGATGTTAGAGGCGGCTGATACATAGCCGATGTTAGAGGCGGCTGATACAGACCGATGTTAAAGGCGGGTGATACAGGCCGATGTTAGAGGCGGCTGATACAGACCGATGTTAGAGGGGGCTGATACAGACCGATGTTAAAGGCGGCTGATACAGGCCGATGTTAGAGGCGGCTGATACAGACCGATGTTAGAGGGGGCTGATACATGGCCGATGTTAGAGGCGGCTGATACAGGCCGATGTTAGAGGGGGCTGATACAGACCGATGTTAGAGGCGGCTGATTCAGACCGATGTTAAAGGCGGCTGATACAGGCCGATGTTAGAGGGGGCTGATACAGACCGATGTTAGAGGCGGCTGATACAGACCGATGTTAAAGGCGGCTGATACAGGCCGATGTTAGAGGCGGCTGATACAGACCGATGTTAGAGGGGGCTGATACATGGCCGATGTTAGAGGCGGCTCATACAGACCGATGTTAGAGGCGGCTGATACAGACAAATGTTAGAGGCGGCTGATACATGACAGATGTTAGAGGCGGCTGATACAGGCCGATGTTAGAGGCGGCTGATACATGGCCGATGTTAGAGGCGGCTGATACAGGCCGATGTTAGAGGCGGCTGATACAGACCGATGTATGAGGCGGCTGATACAGACCGATGTTAGAGGCGGCTGATACATGGCCGATGTTAGAGGCGGCTGATACAGACCGATGTTAGAGGCGGCTGATACAGACCGATGTTAGAGGCGGCTGATACAAGCCGATGTTAGAGGCGGCTGATACAGACCGATGTTAGAGGCGGCTGATACAGGCCGATGTTAGAGGCGGCTGATACAGACCGATGTTAGGGGCAGCTGATACAGACCGATGTTAGAGGCGGCTGATACAGACCGCTGTTAGAGGCGGCTGATACAGGCCGATGTTAGAGGCGGTTGATACAGACCGATGTTAGAGGCGGCTGATACATGACAGATGTTAGAGGCGGCTGATACAGACCGATGTTAGAGGCAGCTGATACAGGCCGATGTTAGAGGCGGCTGATACAGACCGCTGTTAGAGGCGGCTGATGCACGCCGATGTTAGAGGCGGCTGATACAGACCGATGTTAGGGGCAGCTGATACAGACCGATGTTAGAGGCGGCTGATATAGACCGATGTTAGAGGCATCTGATACAGGCCGATGTTAGAGGCGGCTGATACAGACCGCTGTTAGAGACGGCTGATACAGACCGATGTTAGAGGCGGCTGATACAGGCCGATGTTAGAGGCGGCTGATACAGGCCGATGTTAGAGGCGGCTGATAAAGACCGATGTTAGAGGCGACTGATACAGACCGCTGTTAGAGGCGGCTGATACAGACTGCTGTTAGAGGCGGCTGATACAGGCCGATGTTAGAGGCGGCTGATACAGGCCGCTGTTAGAGGCGTCTGATACAGACCGATGTTAGAGGCGGCTGATACAGGCCGCTGTTAGAGGCATCTGATACAGGCCGATGTTAGAGGCGGTTGATACAGACCGCTGTTAGAGGCGGCTGATACAGGTCAATGTTAGAGGCGGCTGATACAGGCCGCTGTTAGAGGCGGCTGATACAGACCGCTGTTAGAAGCGGCTGATTCAGACCGCTGTTAGAGGCGGCTGATACAGACCGATGTTAGAGGCGGCTGATACAGGCCGCTGTTAGAGGCGGCTGATACAGACCGCTGTTAGAAGCGGCTGATACAGGCCGATGTTAGAGGCGGCTGATACAGACCGATGTTAGAGGCGGCTGATACAGGCCGATGTTAAAGGCGGCTGATACAAGCCGCTGTTAGAGGCGGCTGATACAGACCGCTGTTAGAGGCGGCTGATACAGACCGCTGTTAGAGGCGGCTGATACAGACCGCTGTTAGAAGCGGCTGATACAGACCGCTGTTAGAGGCGGCTGATACAGACCGCTGTTAAAGGCGGCTGATACAGGCCGATGTTAAAGGCGGCTGATACAGACCGATGTTAGAAGCGGCTGATACAGACCGCTGTTAGAGGCGGCTGATACAGACCGATGTTAGAGGCGGCTGATACAGGCCGATGTTAGAGGCGGCTGATACATGACAGATGTTAGAGGCAGCTGATACAGACAGATGTTAGAGGCGGCTGATACATGACAGATGTTAGAGGCAGCTGATACAGGCCGATGTTAGAGGCGGCTGATACAGGCCGATGTTAGAGGCGGCTGATACAGACCGCTGTTAGAGGCGGCTGATACAGACCGCTGTTAGAGGCGGCTGATACAGACCAATGTTTTTGCAGTTCTTTTTATGAACGAGTTTAAGAATTTGACCAATGTTGTAATAGGAAAATTAGGTAAACTCGATGATCACAAACAAAACTGTTTTCACGACTTTTGTAAATATTTTATAAATTATAACATCATTATTGTACACGTTCGATACATTATTATTGAAACAAAAGAAGTTTTCAGTATTGGATGTAGCGGTTTTTTTTCTTATTCGTACGCAAGTGAAGAACTCATCCGGAAAAAGAAGTCATATCCAGTACGAACTGCTTCTTTTGGTTTTAATGGTCCTGTATCTTATAGTGGAGACATATCGATATCCACTGGTAGCAGAAAGCGGATCTGGTTGTCTGCTTCGAACTATAGACCAACATCCCTACTTAGTTGTGTTAACAAATATTTTAAGAACAATTTGAGAACTATTTCGGTGGTGTAATGGTTAGCGTGTGGTAGATCTTGGGTTCGAGCCCCGATCGGGTCGAACTAAAGACTATAAAATTGTAGCTTTTCCGCAAAGTACGCAGTATTAAGGAGAAAGAGCAAAGACAGGTTGGCTCAGAATCAGGATAATATGTCCGAGTGTTGCGACATGTCTATCCACGGACTGTTGTTTCAGTGAGCTAGCACTAGAAAAATCCAACTTGCTGGGTTGGCGTTAAAACAATCACTAACTCACTCATTCACTCATTAAAAACAGATCAGATACGGAACTAACTTGACACGACGATTCCCATATGAACTGACCCGCAGATGATGAGCGGAAAGTTTTAAATCGTGATCAATGGTGTTACCGAGTTAATCGTAGATCGACTACTGTCTACACTATTACGAAATGGACTATTGCAATTATATTTGTTTAGGTGTAATAAGAAGATTTTGAAGATACCTAAGGGATAACCATAATCAGTAAATCGATGAAGGACAGACGATACAACAGACAAAAAAAATGACAATCAACGATCTACAAAACATTACACAGAAAACTAAAGATCGAGCAACACAAACCCCACTAAAAGTTATTTGTACCTACCTACGAAAGCTTTTAATTTAATGATTTCTCCCTTGCACAAAATGTTAGAGAAAACCGAAGAGACAATTAAGAATGGACAATCCAGAGACACTGGGTACATTGGGCACACAAGACATAGGACGAAGACAAACAAAACAAACGCAGAGAACTAAAATGGGCAACACGGACCCAACCACAAATCAGGGGATGGACCCAACCACAAAACAGGGGATGGATCCATATGTTCACGAAAGGTAAGCAGTTCCTTCCTCTTAAAAGATACCTGCCATATAACTCATATAATCAAGATGTGTTTGACACCACTATACACAAACAAACATAGATAACATATTGTACATGAATCCTACTATCAACAACTGGAGGGAGACACAAACAAACATAGATAACATATTGTACATGAATCCTACTATCAACAACTGGAGGGAGACACAAACAAACATAGATAACATATTGTACATGAATCCTACTATCAGCAACTGGAGGGAGACACACACAAACATAGATAACATATTGTACATGAATCCTACTATCAGCAACTGGAGGGAGACACACACAAACATAGATAACATATTGGACATGAATCCTACTATCAACAACTGGAGGGAGACACAAACAAACATAGATAACATATTGGACATGAATCCTACTATCAACAACTGGAGGGAGACACAAACAAACATAGATAGCATATTGTACATGAATCCTACCATCAACAACGAGACGGAGACACAAACAAACATAGATAACATATTGTACATGAATCCTACTATCAACAACTGGAGGGAGACACAAACAAACATAGATAACATATTGGACATGAATCCTACTATCAACAACTGGAGGGAGACACAAACAAACATAGATAACATATTGTACATGAATCCTACTATGAACTACTGGAGGGAGACACAAACAAACATAGATAACATATTGTACATGAATCCTACTATCAACAACTGGAGGGAGACACAAACAAACATAGATAACATATTGGACATGAATCCTACTATCAACAACTGGAGGGAGACACAAACAAACATAGATAACATATTGTACATGAATCCTACTATCAACAACTGGAGGGAGACACAAACAAACATAGATAACATATTGTACATGAATCCTACTATCAACAACTGGAGGGAAACACAAACAAACATAGATAACATATTGGACATGAATCTTACTATCAACAACTGGAGGGAGACACACACAAACATAGATAACATATTGTACATGAATCCTACCATCAACAACGAGATGGAGACACAAACAAACATAGATAACATATTGTACATGAATCCTACCATCAACAACGAGACGGAGACACAAACAAACATAGATAACATAGTGTACATGAATCCTACTATCAACAACTGGAGGGAGACACAAACAAACATAGATAACATATTGTACATGAATCCTACCATCAACAACGAGACGGAGACACAAACAAACATAGATAACATAGTGTACATGAATCCTACTATCAACAACTGGAGGGAGACACAAACAAACATAGATAACATATTGTACATGAATCCTACTATCAGCAACTGGAGGGAGACACAAACAAACATAGATAACATATTGGACATGAATCCTACCATCAACAACGAGACGGAGACACAAACAAACATAGATAACATATTGTACATGAATCCTACTATCAACAACTGGAGGGAGACACAAACAAACATAGATAACATATTGGACATGAATCCTACCATCAACAACTGGAGGGAAACACAAACAAACATAGATAACATATTGTACATGAATCCTACCATCAACAACGAGACGGAGACACAAACAAACATAGATAACATATTGTACATGAATCCTACTATCAACAACTGGAGGGAGACACAAACAAACATAGATAACATATTGTACATGAATCCTACTATCAGCAACTGGAGGGAGACACAAACAAACATAGATAACATATTGTACATGAATCCTACTATCAACAACTGGAGGGAGACACAAACAAACATAGATAACATATTGGACATGAATCCTACTATCAACAACGAGACGGAGACACAAACAAACATAGATAACATATTGTACATGAATCCTACTATCAACAACTGGAGGGAGACACAAACAAACATAGATAACATATTGTACATGAATCCTACCATCAACAACGAGACGGAGACACAAACAAACATAGATAGCATATTGTACATGAATCCTACCATCAACAACTGGAGGGAGACACAAACAAACATAGATAACATATTGTACATGAATCCTACTATCAACAACTGGAGGGAGACACAAACAAACATAGATAACATATTGGACATGAATCCTACCATCAACAACGAGACGGAGACACAAACAAACATAGATAACATATTGTACATGAATCCTACTATCAACAACTGGAGGGAGACACAAACAAACATAGATAACATATTGTACATGAATCCTACTATCAACAACTGGAGGGAGACACAAACAAACATAGATAACATATTGGACATGAATCCTACTATCAACAACTGGAGGGAGACACAAACAAACATAGATAACATATTGGACATGAATCCTACTATCAACAACTGGAGGGAGATAAAGACGAACCGAACTTTGTTTGACGAATAGTGTTACAATATGAATCCTACTATCAACAACTGGAGGGAGATAAAGACGAACCGAACTTTGTTTTACGAATAGTGTTACAATATGAATCCTACTATCAACAACTGGAGGGAGATAAAGACGAACCGAACTTTGTTTTACGAATAGGGTTACAATATGAATCCTACTATCAACAACTGGAGGGAGATAAAGACGAACCGAACTTTGTTTTACGAATAGGGTTACAATATGAATCCTACTATCAACAACTGGAGAGAGATAAAGACGAACCGATCATTGTTTTACGAATAGGGTTACAATATGAATCCTACTATCAACAACTGGAGGGAGATAATGACGAACCGAACTTTGTTTTACGAATAGGGTTACAATATGAATCCTACTATCAACAACTGGAGGGAGATAAAGACGAACCGAACTTTGTTTTACGAATAGGGTTACAATATGAATCCTACTATCAACAACTGGAGGGAGATAAAGACGAACCGAACTTTGTTTTACGAATAGGGTTACAATATGAATCCTACTATCAACAACTGGAGGGAGATAATGACGAACCGAACTTTGTTTTACGAATAGGGTTACAATATGAATCCTACTATCAACAACTGGAGGGAGATAAAGACGAACCGAACTTTGTTTTACGAATAGGGTTACAATATGAATCCTACTATCAACAACTGGAGAGAGATAAAGACGAACCGATCATTGTTTTACGAATAGGGTTACAATATGAATCCTACTATCAACAACTGGAGGGAGATAATGACGAACCGAACTTTGTTTTACGAATAGGGTTACAATATGAATCCTACTATCAACAACTGGAGGGAGATAATGACGAACCGAACTTTGCTTTACGAATAGGGTTACAATATGAATCTTACTATCAACAACTGGAGGGAGATAATGACGAACCGAACTTTGCTTTACGAATAGGGTTACAATATGAATCCTACTATCAACAACTGGAGGGAGATAAAGACGAACCGAACTTTGTTTTACGAATAGGGTTACAATATGAATCCTACTATCAACAACTGGAGAGAGATAATGACGAACCGAACTTTGTTTTACGAATAGGGTTACAATATGAATCCTACTATCAACAACTGGAGGGAGATAATGACGAACCGAACTTTGTTTTACGAATAGGGTTACAATATGAATCCTACTATCAACAACTGGAGGGAGATAATGACGAACCGAACTTTGTTTTACGAATAGGGTTACAATATGAATCCTACTATCAACAACTGGAGGGAGATAATGACGAACCGAACTTTGTTTTACGAATAGGGTTACAATATGAATCCTACTATCAACAACTGGAGGGAGATAAAGACGAACCGAACTTTGTTTTACGAATAGGGTTACAATATGAATCCTACTATCAACAACTGGAGGGAGATAAAGACGAACCGAACTTTGTTTTACGAATAGGGTTACAATATGAATCCTACTATCAACAACTGGAGAGAGATAAAGACGAACCGATCATTGTTTTACGAATAGGGTTACAATATGAATCCTACTATCAACAACTGGATGGAGATAATGACGAACCGAACTTTGTTTTACGAATAGGGTTACAATATGAATCCTACTATCAACAACTGGAGGGAGATAATGACGAACCGAACTTTGTTTTACGAATAGGGTTACAATATGAATCCTACTGTCAACAACTGGAGGGAGATAATGACGAACCGAACTTTGTTTTACGAATAGGGTTACAATATGAATCCTACTATCAACAACTGGAGGGAGATAAAGACGAACCGAACTTTGTTTTACGAATAGGGTTACAATATGAATCCTACTATCAACAACTGGAGAGAGATAATGACGAACCGAACTTTGTTTTACGAATAGGGTTACAATATGAATCCTACTATCAACAACTGGAGGGAGATAATGACGAACCGAACTTTGTTTTACGAATAGGGTTACAATATGAATCCTACTATCAACAACTGGAGGGAGATAATGACGAACCGAACTTTGTTTTACGAATAGGGTTACAATATGAATCCTACTGTCAACAACTGGAGGGAGATAATGACGAACCGAACTTTGTTTTACGAATAGGGTTACAATATGAATCCTACTATCAACAACTGGAGGGAGATAAAGACGAACCGAACTTTGTTTTACGAATAGGGTTACAATATGAATCCTACTATCAACAACTGGAGAGAGATAATGACGAACCGAACTTTGTTTTACGAATAGGGTTACAATATGAATCCTACTATCAACAACTGGAGGGAGATAAAGACGAACCGAACTTTGTTTTACGAATAGGGTTACAATATGAATCCTACTATCAACAACTGGAGGGAGATAAAGACGAACCGAACTTTGTTTTACGAATAGGGTTACAATATGAATCCTACTATCAACAACTGGAGAGAGATAAAGACGAACCGATCATTGTTTTACGAATAGGGTTACAATATGAATCCTACTATCAACAACTGGATGGAGATAATGACGAACCGAACTTTGTTTTACGAATAGGGTTACAATATGAATCCTACTATCAACAACTGGAGGGAGATAATGACGAACCGAACTTTGTTTTACGAATAGGGTTACAATATGAATCTTACTATCAACAACTGGAGGGAGATAATGACGAACCGAACTTTGCTTTACGAATAGGGTTACAATATGAATCCTACTATCAACAACTGGAGGGAGATAATGACCAACCGAACTTTGTTTTACGAATAGGGTTACAATATGAATCCTACTATCAACAACTGGAGAGAGATAATGATGAACCGAACTTTGCTTTACGAATAGGGTTACAATATGAATCCTACTATCAACAACTGGAGAGAGATAATGACGAACCGAACTTTGTTTTACGAATAGGGTTACAATATGAATCCTACTATCAACAACTGGAGGGAGATAATGACGAACCGAACTTTGTTTTACGAATAGGGTTACAATATGAATCCTACTATCAACAACTGGAGGGAGATAAAGACGAACCGAACTTTGTTTTACGAATAGGGTTACAATATGAATCCTACTATCAACAACTGGAGGGAGATAAAGACGAACCGAACTTTGTTTTACGAATAGGGTTACAATATGAATCCTACTATCAACAACTGGAGGGAGATAATGACCAACCGAACTTTGTTTTACGAATAGGGTTACAATATGAATCCTACTATCAACAACTGGAGAGAGATAATGATGAACCGAACTTTGCTTTACGAATAGGGTTACAATATGAATCCTACTATCAACAACTGGAGAGAGATAATGACGAACCGAACTTTGTTTTACGAATAGGGTTACAATATGAATCCTACTATCAACAACTGGAGGGAGATAATGACGAACCGAACTTTGTTTTACGAATAGGGTTACAATATGAATCCTACTATCAACAACTGGAGGGAGATAAAGACGAACCGAACTTTGTTTTACGAATAGGGTTACAATATGAATCCTACTATCAACAACTGGAGAGAGATAATGACGAACCGAACTTTGTTTTACGAATAGGGTTACAATATGAATCCTACTATCAACAACTGGAGGGAGATAATGACCAACCGAACTTTGTTTTACGAATAGGGTTACAATATGAATCCTACTATCAACAACTGGAGGGAGATAATGACGAACCGAACTTTGTTTTACGAATAGGGTTACAATATGAATCCTACTATCAACAACTGGAGGGAGATAAAGACGAACCGAACTTTGTTTTACGAATAGGGTTACAATATGAATCCTACTATCAACAACTGGAGGGAGATAAAGACGAACCGAACTTTGTTTTACGAATAGGGTTACAATATGAATCCTACTATCAACAACTGGAGGGAGATAATGACCAACCGAACTTTGTTTTACGAATAGGGTTACAATATGAATCCTACTATCAACAACTGGAGAGAGATAATGATGAACCGAACTTTGCTTTACGAATAGGGTTACAATATGAATCCTACTATCAACAACTGGAGAGAGATAATGACGAACCGAACTTTGTTTTACGAATAGGGTTACAATATGAATCCTACTATCAACAACTGGAGGGAGATAATGACGAACCGAACTTTGTTTTACGAATAGGGTTACAATATGAATCCTACTATCAACAACTGGAGGGAGATAAAGACGAACCGAACTTTGTTTTACGAATAGGGTTACAATATGAATCCTACTATCAACAACTGGAGGGAGATAAAGACGAACCGAACTTTGTTTTACGAATAGGGTTACAATATGAATCCTACTATCAACAACTGGAGGGAGATAATGACCAACCGAACTTTGTTTTACGAATAGGGTTACAATATGAATCCTACTATCAACAACTGGAGAGAGATAATGATGAACCGAACTTTGCTTTACGAATAGGGTTACAATATGAATCCTACTATCAACAACTGGAGAGAGATAATGACGAACCGAACTTTGTTTTACGAATAGGGTTACAATATGAATCCTACTATCAACAACTGGAGGGAGATAATGACGAACCGAACTTTGTTTTACGAATAGGGTTACAATATGAATCCTACTATCAACAACTGGAGGGAGATAAAGACGAACCGAACTTTGTTTTACGAATAGGGTTACAATATGAATCCTACTATCAACAACTGGAGAGAGATAATGACGAACCGAACTTTGTTTTACGAATAGGGTTACAATATGAATCCTACTATCAACAACTGGAGGGAGATAATGACCAACCGAACTTTGTTTTACGAATAGGGTTACAATATGAATCCTACTATCAACAACTGGAGGGAGATAATGACGAACCGAACTTTGTTTTACGAATAGGGTTACAATATGAATCCTACTATCAACAACTGGAGGGAGATAAAGACGAACCGAACTTTGTTTTACGAATAGGGTTACAATATGAATCCTACTATCAACAACTGGAGGGAGATAAAGACGAACCGAACTTTGTTTTACGAATAGGGTTACAATATGAATCCTACTATCAACAACTGGAGGGAGATAAAGACGAACCGATCATTGTTTTACGAATAGGGTTACAATATGAATCCTACTATCAACAACTGGAGGGAGATAAAGACGAACCGAACTTTGTTTTACGAATAGGGTTACAATATGAATCCTACTATCAACAACTGGAGGGAGATAAAGGCGAACCGATCATTGTTTTACGAATAGGGTTACAATGAAGCAAATACCATCATTTTGCCTTTGAGTCGTCGAGCAGGGTACGTAATCAAGTTTTTGTCATGTGGAGGTATCAGCCTCCGAAAATGTGGACGAGTCGTATGTTGTTTACACAGAGCGAATTGAATACACACCTTGCCTTATTAACGGGATGTAAATGTGTGTCTGGTGTTCGGGGAATGATTCGTTACTTGCTCGTAATAGGGATAACTTTCAATTGTAACTGGGAGAAGACTTGTGGGAGCTATGGTATTTCGCGCTACGTTCAGCAATATTTCGGTCATATCGTCGTCGTGGTAAGTGTTGTTGGTGGACGAAACCGGAGAAAACCACCAATCTACCGCACGTCACTCACAAACAGTTTCTCCGTTTCTAATGTGTTTATATATTATATATTTACAATTTTGAACAGCTGGGGCCATTAATATGGCCTTTTACATTTTGCCGAATGTAGATTTAGGAAAGCTTTATTCGGTGGAATTGTTAATCAGCATTGTTTAAATCTGGGAATCATTTGCATGGCTGCATCATGTTACTGAGAGGGGGTTTGGTACCCTAAACCTAGTTTAACCCGGTCACTTATTTTAATTGAAGTGCCTGTACCAAGCCAGGAGTGATTGTGTCTATGTGTCTACGATGTTTGGATTATATTTTGGAATTGTTTCGGAATTGTTGTTTTTTTTTGGTGTTTCATTTTATTTTAATACCCTCATTAATATTATTACATTTTTCTTTAAAAAAAATTGCAATCTGACGAAACGTGATCCATTATCAAGGGATACAGCTACACAACAGAATGTGTTGATCAACTTAAGTACACCATTATATGTATGATACATTTATATAATGCCAATATTAAAACAGGGTCAACATTTCTCATAAATAACATATTTTTTAGATATATCGTGCTACAATAAAATAAATTCTAAATAATTAAAATCGACTTCATATATTGATATCCTCCACAAAATAAGGGCTATGGTGTTTGAATAACATTTCATTTAATTCGTGACGGTCAGTTTTATTGGTTGAGGAAACCGGAGAAAATGCTCCCCAAAATGCATACGACAAAAACCATATTAATATATTTATGC
Organism: Bathymodiolus septemdierum; assembly: GCA_963383655.1. Classification (NCBI taxonomy): domain Eukaryota; kingdom Metazoa; phylum Mollusca; class Bivalvia; order Mytilida; family Modiolidae; genus Bathymodiolus; species Bathymodiolus septemdierum. The sequence goes on from OY726529.1 coordinate 65,332,692, forward strand.
GCATACACCAAAAAATTAAAATTTAAACGTTAAAAAGATTAGTAATTTCTATTGTGCAAAATAAATCAGTGGGTTTACGTTAACTTTATCAGTGGGTTTACATTATCTTTATCAGTGGGTTTACATTATCTTTATCAGTGGGTTTACGTTAACTTTATCAGTGGGTTTACATTATCTTTATCAGTGGGTTTACATTATCTTTATCAGTGGGTTTACGTTATCTTTATCAGTGGGTTTACGTTATCTTTATCAGTGGGTTTACATTATCTTTATCAGTGGGTTTACATTATCTTTATCAGTGGGTTTACGTTATCTTTATCAGTGGGTATACGTTATCTTTATCAGTGGGTTTACATTATCTTTATCAGTGGGTTTACATTATCTTTATCAGTGGGTTCACATTATCTTTATCAGTGGGTTTTACGTTATCTTTATCAGTGGGCTTACGTTATCTTTATTAGTGGGTTTACGTTATCTTTATCAGTGGCTTTACGTTATCTTTATCAGTGGGTTTACATTATCTTTATCAGTGAGTTTACGTTATCTTTATCAGTGGGTTTACATTATTTTTATCAGTGGGTTTACATTATCTTTATCAGTGGGTTTACGTTATCTTTATCAGTGGGTTTACGTTATCTTTATCAGTGGGTTTACATTATCTTTATCAGTGGGTTTACGTTATCTTTATCAGTGGGGTTACGTTATCTTTATCAGTGGGTTTACATTATCTTTATCAGTGGATTTACGTTAACTTTATCAGTGGGTGTACATTATCTTTATCAGTGGGTTTACGTTATCTGTATCAGTGGGTTTACATTATCTTTATCAGTGGGTTTACGTTATCTTTATCAGTGGGTGTACGTTATCTTTATCAGAGGGTTTACGTTAACTGTATCAGTGGGTTTACATTGTCTTCATCAGTGGGTTTTACGTTATCTTTATCAGTGGTTTTACGCTATCTTTATCAGTGGGTTTACATTATCTTTATCAGTGGGTTTACGTTATCTTTATCAGTGGGTTTACGTAAACTTTATCAGTGGGTTTACATTATCTTTATCAGTGGGTTTACATTATCTTTATCAGTGGGTTCACATTATCTTTATCAGTGGGTTTTACGTTATCTTTATCAGTGGGCTTACGTTATCTTTATTAGTGGGTTTACGTTATCTTTATCAGTGGCTTTACGTTATCTTTATCAGTGGGTTTACATTATCTTTATCAGTGAGTTTACGTTATCTTTATCAGTGGGTTTACATTATTTTTATCAGTGGGTTTACATTATCTTTATCAGTGGGTTTACGTTATCTTTATCAGTGGGTTTACGTTATCTTTATCAGTGGGTTTACATTATCTTTATCAGTGGGTTTACGTTATCTTTATCAGTGGGTTTACGTTATCTTTATCAGTGGGTTTACATTATCTTTATCAGTGGATTTACGTTAACTTTATCAGTGGGTTTACATTATCTTTATCAGTGGGTTTACGTTATCTGTATCAGTGGGTTTACATTATCTTTATCAGTGGGTTTACGTTATCTTTATCAGTGGGTGTACGTTATCTTTATCAGAGGGTTTACGTTAACTGTATCAGTGGGTTTACATTGTCTTCATCAGTGGGTTTTACGTTATCTTTATCAGTGGGATTATAAATTTGAGATTCATTGGAGAATTTGTAGTTTCTTTAAGACATTCTGGTGTTCAGCAGATGTCTCGTATTACAGTTCGTCCGTGATTACATAAAACATTCTGGTGTTCAGCAGATGTCTCGTATTGCGCTTCGATCCTGATTACATAAAACATTCTGGTGTTCAGAAGATGTCTCGTATTACTTTTCGTTCCTGATTACATAAAACATTATTCTGGTGTTCAGCAGATTTCTCGTATTACGGTTCGTTCCTGATTACATAAAACATTCTGGTGTTCAGCAGATGTCTCGTATTATGGTTCGTTCCTGATTACAGAAAACATTCTGGTGTTCAGCAGATGTCCCGTATTACTGTTCGTTCCTGATTACAGAAAACATTCTGGCGTTCAGCAGATGTCTCGTATTACGGTTCGTTCCTGATTACATAAAACATTCTGGTGTTCAGCAGATGTCTCGTATTACTGTTCATTCCTGATTACATAAAACGTTATTCTGGTGTTCAGCAGATGTATCGTATTATGGTTCGTTCCTGATTACAGAAAACATTCTGGTGTTCGGCAGATGTCTCGTATTACGGGTCGTTCCTGATTATAGAAAACATTCTGGTGTTCAGCAGATGTCTCGTATTACTGTTCGTTCCTGATTACATAAAACATTCTGGTGTTCAGCAGATGTCTCGTATTACGGTTCGTTCCTGATTACATAAAACATTCTGGTGTTCAGCAGATGTCTCGTATTACTGTTCGTTCCTGATTACAGAAAACATTCTGGTGTTCAGCAGATGTCTCGTATTACTGTTCGTTCCTGATTACATAAAACATTCTGGTGTTCAGCAGATGTCTCGTATTACTGTTCGTTCCTGATTATGGAAAACATTCTGGTGTTCAGCAGATGTCTCGTATTACTGTTCGTTCCTGATTACAGAAAACATTCTGGTGTTCAGCAGATGTCTCGTATTACGGTTCGTTCCTGATTACAGAAAACATTCTGGTGTTCAGCAGATGTCTCGTATTACGGTTCGTTCCTGATTACATAAAACATTCTGGTGTTCAGCAGATGTCTCGTATTACGCTTCGTTCCTGATTACAGAAAACATTCTGGTGTTCAGCAGATGTCTCGTATTGCGCTTCGATCCTGATTACATAAAACATTCTGGTGGTCAGAAGATGTCTCGTATTACGGTTCGTTCCTGATTACATAAACCATTATTCTGGTGTTCAGCAGATGTCTCGTATTACGGTTCGTTCCTGATTACATAAAACATTCTGGTGTTCAGAAGATGTCTCGTATTACGGTTCGTTCCTGATTACATAAAACATTCTGGTATTCAATAGATGTCTCTTATTACGGTTCGTTCCTGATTACATAAAACATTCTGGTGTTCAGCAGATGTCTCGTATTACGGTTCGTTCCTGATTACATAAAACATTCTGGTTTTCAGCAGATGTCTCGTATTATGGTTAGTTCCTGATTACATAAAACATTCTGGTGTTCAGCAGATGTCTCTTATTACGGTTAGTTCCTGATTACATAAAACATTCTGGTGTTCAGCAGATGTCTCTTATTACGGTTCGTTCCTGATTACATAAAACATTCTGGTGTTCAGCAGATGTCTCGTATTATGGTTAGTTCCTGATTACATAAAACATTCTGGTGTTCAGCAGATGTCTCGTATTACGGTTCGTTCCTGATTACATAAAACATTCTGGTGTTCAATAGATGTCTCTTATTACGGTTCGTTCCTGATTACATAAAACATTCTGGTGTTCAATAGATGTCTCTTATTACGGTTCGTTCCTGATTACATAAAACATTCTGGTGTTCAGCAGATGTCTCGTATTGCGCTTCGATCCTGATTACATAAAACATTCTGGTGTTCAGAAGATGTCTCGTATTACTGTTCGTTCCTGATTGCATAAAACATTCTGGTGTTCAGCAGATGTCTCGTATTACGGTTCGTTCCTGATTACATAAAACATTCTGGTGTTCAGCAGATGTCTCGTATTACGGTTCGTTCCTGATTACATAAAACATTCTGGTGTTCAGCAGATGTCTCGTATTACGGTTCGTTCCTGATTACATAAAACATTCTGGTGTTCAGCAGATTTCTCGTATTACGGTTCGTTCCTGATTACATAAAACATTCTGGTGTTCAGCAGATGTCTCGTATTACGGTTCGTTCCTGATTACAGAAAACATTCTGGTGTTCAGCAGATTTCTCGTATTACGCTTCGTTCCTGATTACAAAAAGCAATCTGGTGTTCAGCAGATGTCTCGTATTACGGTTCGTTCCTGATTGCATAAAACATTCTGGTGTTCAGCAGATGTCTCGTATTACGCTTCGTTCCTGATTACAAAAAGCATTCTGGTGTTTAGCAGATGTCTCGTGTTACGGTTCGTTCCTGATTACATTTTATTAGAGTTTTATTTGTATTTTTACAACCGTTTTATTTCTGTAACTATTAATGTTTAAAGTTGTTCTCACATTACATATATCCCTCGATACCTTCCGAAGGTTCGTACTTAATTCAGTAGAGAAAAGTTATTATGCAGCAATAATTGAATAAAGTACACAAAAAATATTCAAAATGTTGGCATGTATAGTTGTTATTAAACATTAGAATACAGGATAAAAGAACAATTATTTAAGAATCTTTTCTTTGTTTTATTGATCATTTTATTTGATAGGAATTATGAAATTAATAGAATAATAATTGGTTTATTTTATGAATGCTGAAGAAAAGTATGTTAGAAAAAAATACATTTCTAATAAAAGCTAGATGCACTATCAAGTTATCAATTTATAATCTACTTTCAAATTTTAGCAACTAGATGTGCGGTTGTTGTTGGTGTTTTTTATGTTTTGTTTTGCTTTGCTTTGCTTATGGTGATTGACTGGTGTTTAACGCCAACTTTAGCAATATTTCAGCTGTAATGTGGCGTTTTTTGTTTATGTAATTTTATATTAACTCCGTGTACTGAGTAAAATACTCTCCAATAAATAAGTAAACTACCAAACGAAACTAATTAATACAAACAAGATTATCAAGAAAATAAAGCAAATCCTAGTAGTGTATTTTCTCTAAAATATAAGGGATCGGATGGCTCAATGAGTTAGGTAGTTGGATTACCTAACAACTCATGCAAGCCTATCACCAATACGGCGTGGCTTCGCGCCCGGCTTTGTAAATTACAAAAAGGGTGCACTCGACTCACAGCCGCAAGTGATAAAGTTTACCAGTTGCCCATGGTCGGTGGTCCTCTCCAGATACTCCATGATATAGCTGAAATATTGCTGAAAGTGGCTTTAAACACCAAAAATCAATCAAATTAATCTAAAATATATCATTAAGTTGTGTGAAAATAAAATGAAACGGTCGTATGTTTTAGCAACATGTTTATATAAATGACCAACCATTTATCTATTAGAGGAGTGGGGTCTGTAATTTACTCCATTCCACACGAAGCAAATGTCAGAGCTTGATTTTTAGCATGAAAAATCTGTAATAGTTTGGTTTTAAAGTTTCACAGTAAAGCTCCGAAATAATTATGTGTAAAATATTTGATTCTGTATTCCATTAATTAAATAGTTTCATATATAAGGTATTATTCTTCTTCAAAGTAGTTCTACTATTATTCCGCCACAGTTAATAGTCAAAATCGAAAAATCTGTAAAACGAGTTGTATCACATACATGTATATGCTCAAATAGAGAATTTTCGTCACATTTATTATAAAATTTAACATGTTCAAATACGTTATTTTCGTCACAGTTTGTTCTGATAGAACATTTTCGTTACATTTAGAAAAAAACCGTCAGTAGGATAACTTTAAGACACAACTTGTTGTTTTCAAGACTTGTGTAGATTGATTGTCCTCTGTTTGCAATATTCGTTGGTTGGTTTGATCGTGCTTAACGCCACTTTAAACAATATTTCAGTTATATCGTGGTGGTAAGTTTTATTGGTAGAGGAAACCGGAGTCCCCGTAGAAAACCATCGACATGCCGTATGTCACTGACAAACTTTATAACATAATGCTGCACACCTCGACCTGATCAGATTCGAACCCACAACATCAGAGGTAATAGGCACTGATTGCATTGGTGGTTGTAAATCAACTACCATACGATCACGACCGCGACGACCCTATTGCAAGATTTGAGACACATGTATGAGTTATGGCCGAACGCCGAAATGAGCTAAAGAGGAATTTCAATGCTAAAATCTAAAAAAAAACACAAAAAACAACATCATGAATAAGATAGGAATTTTTGTAATTTCTTCTAATCTACTTTTTCAACACGCACGTGTATCAAATAAACACACGATTCTCACCGAATATTGTTTGTAATTATTCGTGCATATTTTCCCAACATGTGAATATACACGAATGACCTCTTTGGTATCTTAAAAATTTCCTAATCAAGTTTTGTTTGTAAATTCTTACAAATTTTCAAGCATGAATATACACGTATTACCACTTATGTATCTTGAAGCTCTTCTAACCTAATATTTCATCAAAACATAATGACGTATTTTTTATTAGTTTATTTCAAATAAATTTTATTAGAGATTCACAAGTCAAGTAAATATAAATTAAAAAAAAACACGCCCAACATAATAACCCAACTGAAAAAAATGTAACATTTATTTTTTACAATTTAAAGAAAATGCATTATTTTTTCCCTCTCTCTCCCACGGGATTTAAAAACAAATAATTCTAATGAAAGGTTTAATTGTGTTTGAAGGTATCTGAGTGTATGTATTTTACATAAATGAGACAGCTTTAATCAATGATAGGATATTAAAACTGTGACACGGTTTGTTACAAAGGGCGTGAATTTATTTAATTTCAGAGATGTGTATCTACTCATTTAAAATTTGAGTGAGAAAGGCGACAAAAATGAATTTTACCACTTCGTACGTTCATAGTCCATTTTCTCGACATTGTTTCAATAGATACAGTTTCAAAATTGAGCTTGATTTGATTTCCCGAAATTTATAATGTGATTAAGTTTGTGTATTATATTAAAATTTATATTAAAGTGAAAATCCAAAAAATCCACCCGGTCAGTACAATTCTAAAATCAAATATCAAAATAGTAGAAAGAGGAAAAATCTATACCAGCTCACTTTTCTGTATTGGTACAGGCACTTATATAAAAGTGGCGAGGTTATGCTAGTTTTATGGTCACCACCCTCTATAAGCGACATATAATATTAGTAAAACTTCAAAATAAAATATCGTTCAAACTTTCATTTCATTTCCAACAGTCTACTACCCACCTCTTCGGCAATTTATTGTATTCATTTATTCTCTAACGATATCTCAGGATAATTATATAAAGCTTCTAACAAACTTTGTTCCTCCTTTTTTCGGTATACTTGGATATGCTTGGATAAAATTACAAAAAAATAAACCATTTCATGATTAAATTATTTACAAAAAAAATAATATAAAAATTTATACAAAAATATACACTATTAAAAATGACATACTCAGGGGAATTTTAGTAGAGTTTAAAACATCTTTCATCATATATTTTTTTCTAAAACAATAATAAATGAATATGATTTCTTCTGGTAGAATAATTGTTAGTATTCACCGATCAATTTGAAATTGTCTACTTTTCTTTCAAAAAGGCACATTGCATGCATTTTTTAATTAAAATAAGAAAATATCATTTTCTGTCTCGGTAAACTTCAAAATGAAAATTGACATTTATTATCATCAGAAGGAGCACGCTGGTTTCTAGGTCGAAATTTTATTGCTGTACCATAAGAAATATAACATGAAATTTACGACGGAATTTAACTTTTATGGGTTTTGAAGCCACAAAGTCGACGAATGGAGTCACCTTACATCCACGTTACAAATTGAATCCAACTGAAAAGAAAACAAGAAATTGTTTCGTTTATTTTTTCTCACCAGATGCCGTGTATAACTAGTATTACGTTAATTATATATTTTTTTCTACGTAAGCCAACATCAGGTTTGTATTTATTTGCTATATTTCTGTTGAAAGGGAAATAACTCTTTCTAACAATTGTACAACAAGATAGTTAGAGTTACAAGTCCTTCCTCGCATCAACGATGTGTCATTCTAGGTGTATTCCGGTAGATTATGCGCCACGATATAACTGAACTATTATTGAAAGTGGCGTTAAACACCATAACTCCCATTTACATTCTATATTGTCTAGGAAGGATGACATGGGGAAAAAATGCACAAACCGAATGTCAAATAAAAACAAATTAAACTGATCTAATAAAATCTTCACATCATTTCACAAAGTGAGGTGGTTTGATCTCATAGAACCAGTTAATCCCGCCGCTTTTTATTGATGTACCTGGACCAAACCAGTAGAATAGTGACGTTAATTACGGGTATCGAGTTCCCCTCTGTTTCTACGATTTTTCAATCAGATTTCTGACATTACAGCATTTTTTGTTTCATTTTGTTTTTATCACGCATAAAAAATAATACGAAAACTAGAAACCAATTGTTTCGAATCATGTCAATTCAGACCACGTTCCATCTTTTTCTTGTCTTGACGTCTAAGCAAATCGGCAGGTGTCTTCTGGTGTTTACGCTATTACTGTGACAACGTCAGCATATTATAGTCGTAGATGCGGTAGATTATAAGTAATTGTAATATGGAGACGCCAAGGAAACCTCTGCATAAATACTGGTGTTCGGTACCCCACTCAGAAATATATACATAAGGGCAGATCGTTTTCCTTTGATGCTGCTGACAGCCGCAAATAAATAAAGAAAACAAATTTAATTTTAAAGAAGTATTTGTCTCTGCATTGAAGTCTTTGATGCAAATAAAGCAATTTAATTGATATCTGTCTTTTACAGAAAATGCTAAAAAAAAATTAAGTTGAGGATCGAACGTTAAAACGGCACATATCGATTGAAGTTTTTTGTTGTGTACATCGACACCGGAAGTTCAATGCCGATTAGTCTATCGAAATCACGTGATCTGGCGGACGAAAATAACGAAATTTTGACGGAATGGAAATGATTCGAAGCAACCGTATTGTTTCACTCTTCCGTTTTGTCTGTAACATATCCAGATTAGAGGTGATCCTTTATCATTAAAATTAAAGTTCATATATTTACATTGTAATACATGCGCATGGATGAACGTTATTTAAAAGCTTGATTATGTTTGGTCTCTCACGAAGATAATTTATTTAACGTGAGGCATATGACCTTTCAAAAAGTATTATTTTTGATGATTTTTGTCTCCCACTGCTCCGCGATGGAGAGATATAGAATATTCTCCGCACGTCCGACCATGACACTTTCCGAACGCAACTCACATGAAACCGAATGACAGAATGTGTTCATATTTGGTAGGATTATTAGTCGTGGCATGTAATTGAGCCTGCTATACAGCCTTTTTGATTCGACAACATTTGTTTATGGGACTTTTATATTTTATATATTTTATACATAGTGTAACATAGTATATACGATCGTGTGAACAGAACTCCTCTGTAACTGTTCCACAGAAAGTGTTCATATATGGTAGTATTGTTAGTCATAACATGTAATTGAGCCTGCTATGCTGTCATTTTAGTTTGACAAATATTGTGGAATATAGGATTTTTACTTTTTTGGACATAGGTTTTTTAAAAGAGTAAGATCTTGTGAACGCAACTTCTCTGAAACTGTGGGCAGACAACTGTCTTATTTGGTAGGATTGTTAGCAATAATTCTGAATAAGGGTAATAACAAAATTACCGAACTCCGAACAATCTTACAAAGGGAAAGTCAAAACTCATAAGTATATAAACAAACAAAATCAGTCAACAACCGGAAAACTGTGAAAACCGTAATGACCCTGACTTGGTACAGGCATTTCTAAAGAAATGGTGGGTTGAATCAGATTTTAGAGCGCCAAACCTCCCCCTTTCATTACGGCTCAAAGTTTCCGGCTGTCAGTATAACAGTATTTATAACAATACTTGAACAAAACAGGTAAAACAGTTGTCAAAGCAGCACCAAGCTCAGTGAAGTAAATGTCAAAGACACTTTTACGTCACACATTGATAAAAAAAATATTTTTGACATTTTTGTTGACACCTTATCTTTATGCATTTTCACTATATGAAAATCCATCGTTTATAATCTTTTCTGCAGAGACGGAATATATTTCGACAAGATCTTGGTATCGGAATATAAACTTTTTAAGAGATCGAATAAGGCGAATCTTTTCATAGCCCTGATCCAGTAGCCTGTTTCTCAGATGAAGATGACGTTTCAGGAAATCAGAATAATTGCTACTGACCCTTGCATAGCGAATCAATTGCGAGATGTAAACACCATATGCAGGAGAAGTTGGTATATTGCTGCACATACTTGGAAAATTTATGATTTTAAAATTGAAGTCGTCCCGTTTATCATAAATTGTAGTACTGATATGACCACTGTCGTCAAATTCGAGGTATAAGTCCAAAAATGATGCGGACGAAGCGGTATCTATGGTCTCTTTAACTTCCAGCTCTGGAGGATATATCAATGGAAGAAATTCTGCAAATCTAGAATTATTGATAGATAAAACGTCATCAATATACCTGTATGTGAAATTAAAAGCTCTAGCGTCATGAATCTTCTTATCTTTTACAAACTTTTGAAGAAACCCCGACTCATATGAGTATAAAAATAAATCGGCTAGAAGAGGAGCACAAATCCTACCCATTGGTATGCCGGCGACCTGCTGAAACAGTATCCCTCCAAAGGAGACAAATATGTTATCGATGAGGGACTCCAGCATATTGATCACTTGTTCCTCGGAGTAGCATGTTTTACCTTTTTGAATTTTGTTTGAAAAGTATGCGGAATTGTAGTCTAAAACCATACATTTTGAGCCATAGTTTCTATGACTGAAGGCTTTGTGAATTGCTTCTTTTAAGCGGGTTTTAATTTGTCATGCGGTAGGGTGATATATAGAATTGAAAAATCAAAGGTTTTGATGGAGGATACCTGAGAGAAAGATCTTGATTTAAGGTTATCCAAAAGATCTTTAGAGTTTTTCAAAATCCACATGTGATTTATGCCACTACGCGAGTAAACAGTTTCACAATATTTATGTTGTTCATCATTTACTGCAGACAACATCTTTGTCAGGTGAATAGACAATTCTTTCGTCGAACAAGTTGATGATCCCGCTATGTACCTTTCTTTGTATGGTGTCTTATAGAACATTTGGGACTTGTTTAAGAGAATGTGACTATTATGAAGCAAAGTACCAGATGGTGTCATATTTCAGAGATTTATACCATACGACAGTTTTGTTACACCAGTTGTAGGAATGAGTGACTGATTGATGTTTAATGCCAACTTAGCAATTGTCATGACGAGAACAAATCAATTTTCAATGAAATGATGATGAGGTCCACTTTGTACTAGACCTTAGCTGGATTCTTTATAGTACTACCTCACTGAAACAACAGTCCGCCGATAGACATTTCGCCGCACTCGGACACATTTTCCTGATTCCGAGCCAACCAGTCTTTGCCGTTTCTCCTGCGGCTTAGTGGAGAAGCAACACATATAAAATTATATAGTTTTTTGTTTGATCTGATCGGGGCACGAACCCACGATCTATCGAGGCGAACACGCTAACCATTATCTCACCGATGCGAATAACAGTAGGAATAACAGAGAGCAGAGAGGAGTGCTTGGTATGTAATGTACATTTTTGTATTTCCAAAATTGGTTTTCTTCATTGCAGTTTGCATTTGTAAGACAAAATAACTATTGCATAGCAGCTTTATACATATGCATTGTTTCTTCCTTTTCTACATGATATGTCTTTTATATTATTTATTTAACTAATTTCTTTCCACAATTCCTCAAACAGTTCATCTGTTCTTGTGCCCACAATTGGAGACAGCAACACGGAAGTGCCCAATGATGTGATAGTAGCACTCGTGGTAATGAGTATATAATCACACCCTCTGCCACCAAAGTAGATTGGATTTTTTACTCCAGCAGACATTGATTTCATGACATTACAATATACAAATCTGGTGTACTACCCGTAAGTGGGATTCCAATGAACACAAACTCTATTAACAATCTTCCATCAACAGAAATCACTCCACAATGGGTCTCAAATTATCACATTCATATACAGAATACAATATATATATATATATATATACGTCTGAAAATTAAACTAAACAGTGTTAGAATTAGATTTTAGAGCTGTCAAATGTTTGTTCTTCTCTCGACGGGATTTGAACTCACACCATTAATACGCTGTAGCACCATTCGCTTAGCATATCGTCCAGCGCCTTAGACCACTCGACCACATCCACTCCCTAAAAAAGGAGCTTCAATAACCGTAGTGTTACCTTTTCAGACATGAACATGCTCGGAGTCATCTCCATTCAGACATGAACATGCTCTGAGTCATCTCCATTGAGATATGAACATGCTCTGAGGCATCTCCATTCAGACGTAAGATATGTGTATAAGCGTGTGTAGATGGTACATATATACTTAATATTATAATTTGACAGCAATCTAACTCAGCCATTTTTAATATATTGTATAGGATAATGAAGAATTCATTATACAGTTACAGGAAATAAAGTATATTATACAAACGTCTAGAAGCAAGTGACAAATATATATATATATGCTTCACTGAAGTCATAATCTCACTTTCAAGAAACCTTCCAACAGTTTGCCATATATGGTCATGGTTGTGGATGTAATATACAGTACACAAATATGACACAGAAGAGCACTGAACCAATTTGTGATATTCGTGCAGTAGCATTTGCATGTTCATGTTTGAATGGAGATGACTCAGAGCATGTTCATATCTGAATGGAGATGACTCAGAGCATGTTAAATGTCTGAATGGAGATGACTCAGAGCATGTTCATGTCTGAATGGAGATGACTCAGAGCATGTTCATGTCTGAATGGAGATGACCCAGAGCATGTTCATGTCTGAATGGAGATGACTCAGAGCATGTTCATGTCTGAATGGAGATGACTCAGAGCATGTTCATGTCTGAATGGAGATGACTCAGAGCATGTTACATGTCTGAATGGAGATGACTCAGAACATGTTACATGTCTGAATGGAGATGACTCAGAGCATGTTCATGTCTGAATGGAGATGACTCAGAGCATGTTCATGTCTGAATGGAGATCACTCCGAGCATGTTCATGTCTGAATGGAGATGACTTCGAGGATGTTCATGTCTGAATGGAGATGACTCCGAGCATGTTCATGTCTGAATGGAGATGACTCCGAGCATGTTCATGTCTGAATGGAGATGACTCCGAGCATGTTCATGTCTGAATGGATATGACTCAGAGCATGTTCATGTCTGAATGGAGATGACTCAGAGCATGTTCATATCTAAATGGAGATGACTCCGAGCATGTTCATGTCTGAATGGAGATGACTCAGAGCATGTTCATGTCTGAATGGAGATGACTCAGAGCATGCTACATATCTGAATGGAGATGACTCGGAGCATATTACATGTCTGAATGGAGATGACTCAGAGCATGTTCATGTCAGAATGGAGATGACTCAGAGCATGTTCATGTCTGAATGGAGATGACTCAGAGCATGTTCATGTCTGAATGGAGATGACTCAGAGCATGTTCATGTCTGAATGGAGATAACTCAGAGCATGTTCATGTCTGAATGGAGATGACTCAGAGCACGTTATCTTTTTCAGTTGGTTTACGTTATCTTTATCAGTGGTTTTACATTATCTTTATCAGTGGCTTTACGTTATCTTTATCAGTGGGTTTATGTTAACTTTTTCAGTGGATTTACATTATCTTTATCAGTGGGTTTACGTTATCTTTATCAGTGGGTTTACCTTTTCTTTATCAGTGGGTTTGCATAATATTTATCAGTGGGTTTACGTTATCCTTACGAGTGGGTCTACGTTATCTTTATCAGTGGGTTTACAATAACTTTATCAGTGGGTTTACGTTATCTTTACATGTCTGAATGGAGATGATTCAGAGCATGTTACATGTCTGAATGCAGATGACTCAGAGCATGTTCATGTCAGAATGGAGATGACTCAGAACATGTTCATGTCTGAATGGAGATGACCCAGAGCATGTTCATGTCTGAATGGAGATGACTCAGAGCATGCTCATGTCTGAATGAAGATAACTCAGAGCACGTTCATGTCTGAATGGAGATGACTCAGAACATGTTACATGTCTGAATGGAGATGACTCAGAGCATGTTCATGTCAGAATGGAGATGACTCAGAGCATGTTCATGTCAGAATGGAGATGACTCAGAGCATGTTCATGTCTGAATGGAGATGACTCAGAGCATGTTCATGTCTGAATGGAGATGACTCAGAGCATGTTCATGTCTGAGTGGAGATGACTCAGAGCATGTTACATGTCTGAATGGAGATGACTCAGAGCATGTTGATGTCTGAATGGAGATGACTCAGAGCATGTTCATGTCTGAATGGAGATGACTCAGAGCATGTTCATGTCTGAATGGAGATGACTCAGAGCATGTTACATGTCTCAATGGAGATGACTCAGAGCATGTTCATGTCTGAATGGAGATGACCCAGAGCATGTTCATGTCTGAATGGAGATGACCCAGAGCATGTTCATATCTGAATGGAGATGACTCAGAGCATGTTCATGTCTGAATGGTGATGACTCCGAGCATGTTGATGTCTGAATGGAGATGACACAGAGCTTGTTACATGTCTGAATGGAGATGACTCAGACCATGTTCATGTCTGAATGGAGATGACTCAGAGCATGTTCATGTCTGAATGGAGATGACACAGAGCTTCTTACATGTCTGAATGGAGATGACTCAGAACATGTTCATGTCAGAATGGAGATGACTCCGAGCATGTTCATGTCTGAATGGAGATGACTCCGAGCATGTTCATGTCTGAATGGAGATGACTCCGAGCATGTTCATGTCTGAATGGAGATGACTCAGAGCATGTTCATGTCTGAATGGAGATGACTCCGAGCATGTTCATGTCTGAATGGAGATGACCCAGAGCATGTTCATATCTAAATGGAGATGACTCAGAGCATGTTCATGTCTGAATGGTGATGACTCCGAGCATGTTCATGTCTGAATGGAGATGACTCAGAGCATGTTCATGTCTGAATGGAGATGACTCCAAGCATGTTCATGTCTGAATGGAGATGACTCCGAGCATGTTCATGTCTGAATGGAGATGACCCCAAGCATGTTCATGTCTGAATGGAGATGACTCAGAGCATGTTCATGTTTGAATGGAGATGACACAGAGCTTGTTACATGTCTGAATGGAGATGACTCAGAACATGTTCATGTCAGAATGGAGATGACTCCGAGCATGTTCAAGTCTGAATGGAGATGACTTCGAGCATGTTCATGTCTGAATGGAGATGACTCAGAGCATGTTCATGTCTGAATGGTGATGACTCCGAGCATGTTCATGTCTGAATGGAGATGACTCGGAGCATGTTCATCTCTGAATGGAGATGACTCAGAGCATGTTCATGTCTGAATGGAGATGACCCAGAGAATGTTACATGTCTGAATGGAGATGACTCAGACCATGTTCATGTCTGAATGGAGATGACTCAGAGCATGTTCATGTCTGAATGGAGATGACACAGAGCTTGTTACATGTCTGAATGGAGATGACTCAGAACATATTCATGTCAGAATGGAGATGACTCAGAGCATGTTCATGTCTGAATGGAGATGACTCCGAGCATGTTCATGTCTGAATGGAGATGACTCCGAGCATGTTCATATCTGAATGGAGATGACTCAGAGCATGTTCATGTCTGAATGGAGATGACTCCGAGCATGTTCCTGTCTGAATGGAGATGACCCAGAGCATGTTCATATCTGAATGGAGATGACTCAGAGCATGTTCATGTCTGAATGGTGATGACTCCGAGCATGTTCATGTCTGAATGGAGATGACTCAGAGCATGTTCATGTCTGAATGGAGATGACTCCAAGCATGTTCATGTCTGAATGGAGATGACTCCGAGCATGTTCATGTCTGAATGAAGATGACTCCAAGCATGTTCATGTCTGAATGGAGATGACTCAGAGCATGTTCATGTCTGAATGGAGATGACACAGAGCTTGTTACATGTCTGGATGGAGATCACTCAGAACATGTTCATGTCAGAATGGAGATGACTCAGAGCCTGTTCATGTCTGAATGGAGATGACTCCGGGCATGTTCATGTCTGAATGGAGATGACTCAGAGCATGTTCATGTCTGAATGGAGATGACTCAGAGCATGTTCATGTCTGAATGGAGATGACTCCGAGCATGTTCATGTCTGAATGGAGATGACTTCGAGAATGTTCATGTCTGAATGGAGATGACTCCGAGCATGTTCATGTCTGAATGGAGATGACTCCGAGCATGTTCATGTCTGAATGGAGATGACTCCGAGCATGTTCATGTCTGAATGGAGATGACTCAGAGCATGTTCATGTCTGAATGGAGATGACTCAGAGCATGTTCATATCTAAATGGAGATGACTCCGAGCATGTTCATGTCTGAATGGAGATGACTCAGAGCATGTTCATGTCTGAATGGAGATGACTCAGAGCATGCTACATATCTGAATGGAGATGACTCGGAGCATATTACATGTCTGAATGGAGATGACTCAGAGCATGTTCATGTCAGAATGGAGATGACTCAGAGCATGTTCATATCTGAATGGAGATGACTCAGAGCATGTTCATGTCTGAATGGAGATAACTCAGAGCATGTTCATGTCTGAATGGAGATGACTCGGAGCACGTTATCTTTTTCAGTTGGTTTACGTTATCTTTATCAGTGGTTTTACATTATCTTTATCAGTGGCTTTACGTTATCTTTATCAGTGGGTTTACGTTAACTTTTTCAGTGGATTTACATTATCTTTATCAGTGTGCTTACGTCATCTTTATCAGTGGGTTTACCTTTTCTTTATCAGTGGGTTTACATAATATTTATCAGTGGGTTTACGTTATCCTTACGAGTGGGTCTACGTTATCTTTATCAGTGGGTTTACAATAACTTTATCAGTGGGTTTACGTTATCTTTACATGTCTGAATAGAGATGATTCAGAGCATGTTACATGTCTGAATGCAGATGACTCAGAGCATGTTCATGTCAGAATGGAGATGACTCAGAACATGTTCATGTCTGAATGGAGATGACCCAGAGCATGTTCATGTCTGAATGGAGATGACTCAGAGCATGCTCATGTCTGAATGGAGATAACTCAGAGCACGTTCATGTCTGAATGGAGATGACTCAGAACATGTTACATGTCTGAATGGAGATGACTCAGAGCATGTTCATGTCAGAATGGAGATGACTCAGAGCATGTTCATGTCAGAATGGAGATGACTCAGAGCATGTTCATGTCTGAATGGAGATGACTCAGAGCATGTTCATGTCTGAATGGAGATGACTCAGAGCATGTTCATGTCTGAGTGGAGATGACTCAGAGCATGTTACATGTCTGAATGGAGATGACCCAGAGCATGTTCATATCTGAATGGAGATGACTCAGAGCATGTTCATGTCTGAATGGAGATGACACAGAGCTTCTTACATGTCTGAATGGAGATGACTCAGAACATGTTCATGTCAGAATGGAGATGACTCCGAGCATGTTCATGTCTGAATGGAGATGACTCCGAGCATGTTCATTTCTGAATGGAGATGACTCCGAGCATGTTCATGTCTGAATGGAGATGACTCAGAGCATGTTCATGTCTGAATGGAGATGACTCCGAGCATGTTCATGTCTGAATGGAGATGACCCAGAGCATGTTCATATCTAAATGGAGATGACTCAGAGCATGATCATGTCTGAATGGTGATGACTCCGAGCATGTTCATGTCTGAATGAAGATGACTCAGAGCATGTTCATGTCTGAATGGAGATGACTCCAAGCATGTTCATGTCTGAATGGAGATGACTCCGAGCATGTTCATGTCTGAATGGAGATGACCCCAAGCATGTTCATGTCTGAATGGAGATGACTCAGAGCATGTTCATATCTGAATGGAGATGACACAGAGCTTGTTACATGTCTGAATGGAGATGACTCAGAACATGTTCATGTCAGAATGGAGATGACTCAGAGCCTGTTCATGTCTGAATGGAGATGACTCCGAGCATGTTCAACTCTGAATGGAGATGACTCCGAGCATGTTCATGTCTGAATGGAGATGACTCCGAGCATGTTCATGTCTGAATAGAGATGACTCAGAGCACGTTCATGTCTGAATGGAGATGACTCAGAGCATGTTCATGTCTGAATGGAGATGATTCAGAGAATGTTACATGTCTGAATGGAGATGACTCAGACCATGTTCATGTCTGAATGGAAATGACTCAGAGCATGTTCATGTCTGAATGGAGATGACACAGAGCTTGTTACCTGTCTGAATGGAGATGACTCAGAACATATTCATGTCAGAATGGAGATGACTCAGAGCATGTTCATGTCTGAATGGAGATGACTCCGAGCATGTTCATTTCTGAATGGAGATGACTCCGAGCATGTTCATGTCTGAATGGAGATGACCCAGAGCATGTTCATATCTGAATGGAGATGACTCAGAGCATGTTCATGTCTGAATGGTGATGACTCCGAGCATGTTCATGTCTGAATGGAGATGACTCAGAGCATGTTCATGTCTGAATGGAGATGACTCCAAGCATGTTCATGTCTGAATGGAGATGACTCCGAGCATGTTCATGTCTGAATGGAGATGACTCCAAGCATGTTCATGTCTGAATGGAGATGACTCCGAGCATGTTCATGTCTGAATGGAGATGACCCCAAGCATGTTCATGTCTGAATGGAGATGACTCGGAGCATGTTCATCTCTGAATGGAGATGACTCAGAGCATGTTCATATCTGAATGGAGATGACACAGAGCTTGTTACATGTCTGAATGGAGATGACTCAGAACATGTTCATGTCAGAATGGAGATGACTCAGAGCCTGTTCATGTCTGAATGGAGATGACTCCGAGCATGTTCAAGTCTGAATGGAGATGACTCCGAGCATGTTCATGTCTGAATGGAGATGACTCAGAGCATGTTCATGTCTCAATGGTGATGACTCCGAGCATGTTCATGTCTGAATGGAGATGACTCGGAGCATGTTCATCTCTGAATGGAGATGACTCAGAGCATGTTCATGTCTGAATGGAGATGACTCCGAGCATGTTCATGTCTGAATAGAGATGACTCAGAGCACGTTCATGTCTGAATGGAGATGATTCAGAGCATGTTCATGTCTGAATGGAGATGATTCAGAGAATGTTACATGTCTGAATGGAGATGACTCAGACCATGTTCATGTCTGAATGGAGATGACTCAGAGCATGTTCATGTCTGAATGGAGATGACACAGAGCTTGTTACATGTCTGAATGGAGATGACTCAGAACATATTCATTTCACAATGGAGATGACTCAGAGCATGTTCATGTCTGAATGGAGATGACTCCGAGCATGTTCATGTCTGAATGGAGATGACTCCGAGCATGTTCATGTCTGAATGGAGATGACCCAGAGCATGTTCATATCTGAATGGAGATGATTCAGAGCATGTTCATGTCTGAATGGTGATGACTCCGAGCATGTTCATGTCTGAATGGAGATGACTCAGAGCATGTTCATGTCTGAATGGAGATGACTCCAAGCATGTTCATGTCTGAATGGAGATGACTCCGAGCATGTTCATGTCTGAATGGAGATGACTCCAAGCATGTTCATGTCTGAATGGAGATGACTCAGAGCATGTTCATGTCTGAATGGAGATGACACAGAGCTTGTTATATGTCTGGATGGAGATCACTCAGAACATGTTCATGTCAGAATGGAGATGACTCAGAGCCTGTTCATGTCTGAATGGAGATGACTCCGGGCATGTTCATGTCTGAATGGAGATGACTCCGAGCATGTTCATGTTTGAATGGAGATGACTCAGAGCATGTTCATGTCTGAATGGAGATGACTCCGAGCATGTTCATGTCTGAATGGAGATGACCCAGAGCATGTTCATATCTGAATGGAGATGACTCAGAGCATGTTCATGTCTGAATGGTGATGACTCCGAACATGTTCATGTCTCAATGGAGATGACTCAGAGCATGTTCATGTCTGAATGATGATGACTCCGAGCATGTTCATGTCTGAATGGAGATGACTCCAAGCATGTTCATGTCTGAATGGAGATGACTCAGAGCATGTTCATGTCTGAATGGAGATGACACAGAGCTTGTTACATGTCTGGATGGAGATCACTCAGAACATGTACATGTCAGAATGGAGATGACTCAGAGCATGTTCATGTCTGAATGGAGATGACTCAGAGCATGTTACATGTCTGAATGGAGATGACTCAGAGCATGTTCATGTCTGAATGGAGATGACTCAGAGCATGTTCATGTCTGAATGGAGATGACTCAGAGCATGTTCATGTCTGAATGGAGATGACTCAGAGCATGTTACATGTCTGAATGGAGATGACTCAGAGCATGTTCATGTCTAAATGGAGATGACTCAGAGCATGTTCATGTCTGAATGGAGATGACCCAGAGCATGTTCATATCTGAATGGAGATGACACAGAGTTTGTTACATGTCTGAATGGAGATGACTCAGAACATGTTCATGTCAGAATGGAGATGACTCAGAGCCTGTTCATGTCTGAATGGAGATGACTCCGAGCATGTTCAAGTCTGAATGGAGATGACTCCGAGCATGTTCATGTCTGAATGGAGATGACTCAGAGCATGTTCATGTCTGAATGGAGATGACTCCGAGCATGTTCATGTCTGAATAGAGATGACTCAGAGCATGTTCATGTCTGAATGGAGATGACTCAGAGCATGTTCATGTCTGAATGGAGATGATTCAGAGAATGTTACATGTCTGAATGGAGATGACTCAGACCATGTTCATGTCTGAATGGAGATGACTCAGAGCATGTTCATGTCTGAATGGAGATGACACAGAGCTTGTTACATGTCTGAATGGAGATGACTCAGAACATATTCATGTCAGAATGGAGATGACTCCGAGCATGTTCATGTCTGAATGGAGATGACTCAGAGCATGTTCATGTCTGAATGGAGATGACTCCGAGCATGTTCATATCTGAATGGAGATGACTCAGAGCATGTTCATGTCTGAATGGTGATGACTCCGAGCATGTTCATATCTGAATGGAGATGACTCAGAGCATGTTCATGTCTGAATGGAGATGACTCCAAGCAGGTTCATGTCTGAATGGAGATGACTCCGAGCATGTTCATGTCTGAATGGAGATGACTCCAAGCATGTTCATGTCTGAATGGAGATGACTCAGAGCATGTTCATGTCTGAATGGAGATGACACAGAGCTTGTTACATGTCTGGATGGAGATCACTCAGAACATGTTCATGTCAGAATGGAGATGACTCAGAGCCTGTTCATGTCTGAATGGAGATGACTCCGAGCATGTTCATGTCTGAATGGAGATGACTCAGAGCATGTTCATGTCTGAATGGAGATGACCCAGAGCATGTTCATATCTGAATGGAGATGACTCAGAGCATGTTCATGTCTGAATGGTGATGACTCCGAACATGTTCATGTCTGAATGGAGATGACTCAGAGCATGTTCATGTCTGAATGGTGATGACTCCGAGCATGTTTATGTCTGAATGGAGATGACTCCAAGCATGTTCATGTCTGAATGGAGATGACTCAGAGCATGTTCATGTCTGAATGGAGATGACACAGAGCTTGTTACATGTCTGGATGGAGATAACTCAGAACATGTTCATGTCAGAATGGAGATGACTCAGAGCATGTTCATGTCTGAATGGAGATGACTCAGAGCATGTTACATGTCTGAATGGAGATGACTCAGAGCATGTTCATGTCTGAATGGAGATGACTCAGAGCATGTTCATGTCTGAATGGAGATGACTCAGAGCATGTTCATATCTGAATGGAGATGACTCAGAGCATGTTACATGTCTGAATGGAGATGACTCAGAGCATGTTTATGTCTGAATGGAGATGACTCAGAGCATCTTCATGTCTGATTGGAGATGACCCAGAGCATGTTCATATCTGAATGGAGATGACTCAGAGCATGTTCATGTCTGAATGGTGATGACTCCGAGCATGTTCATGTCTGAATGGAGATGACTCAGAGCATGTTCATGTCTGAATGGAGATGACTCCGAGCATGTTCATGTCTCAATGGAGATGACTCAGAGCATGTTCATGTCTGAATGGTGATGACTCCGAGCATGTTCATGTCTGAATGGAGATGACTCAGAGCATGTTCATGTCTGAATGGAGATGACTCCAAGCATGTTCATGTCTGAATGGAGATGACTCCGAGCATGTTCATGTCTGAATGGAGATGACTCCAAGCATGTTCATGTCTGAATGGAGATGACTCAGAGCATGTTCATGTCTGAATGGAGATGACACAGAGCTTGTTACATGTCTGGATGGAGATCACTCAGAACATGTTCATGTCAGAATGGAGATGACTCAGAGCCTGTTCATGTCTGAATGGAGATGACTCCGGGCATGTTCATGTCTGAATGGAGATGACTCCGAGCATGTTCATGTCTGAATGGAGATGACTCAGAGCATGTTCATGTCTGAATGGAGATGACCCAGAGCATGTTCATATCTGAATGGAGATGACTCAGAGCATGTTCATGTCTGAATGGTGATGACTCCGAACATGTTCATGTCAGAATGGAGATGACTCAGAGCATGTTCATGTCTGAATGGAGATGACTCAGAGCATGTTACATGTCTGAATGGAGATGACTCAGAGCATGTTCGTGTCTGAATGGAGATGACTCAGAGCATGTTCATGTCTGAATGGAGATGACTCAGAGCATGTTCATATCTGAATGGAGATGACTCAGAGCATGTTACATGTCTGAATGGAGATGACTCAGAGCATGTTCATGTCTGAATGGAGATGACTCAGAGCATGTTCATGTCTGATTGGAGATGACCCAGAGCATGTTCATATCTGAATGGAGATGACTCAGAGCATGTTCATGTCTGAATGGTGATGACTTCGAGCATGTTCATGTCTGAATGGAGATGACTCAGAGCATGTTGATGTCTGAATGGAGATGACTCCAAGCATGTTCATGTCTGAATGGAGATGACTCGGAGCATGTTCATGTCTGAATGGAGATGACCCAGAGCATGTTCATGTCTGAATGGAGATGACTCAGAGCATGCTCATGTCTGAATGGAGATAACTCAGAGCACGTTCATGTGTGAATGGAGATGACTCAGAACATGGTACATGTCTGAATGGAGATGACTCAGAGCATGTTCATGTCAGAATGGAGATGACTCAGAGCATGTTCATGTCAGAATGGAGATGACTCAGAGCATGTTCATGTCTGAATGGAGATGACTCAGAGCATGTTCATGTCTGAATGGAGATGAATCAGAGCATGTTCATGTCTGAGTGGAGATGACTCAGAGCATGTTACATGTCTGAATGGAGATGACCCAGAGCATGTTCATATCTGAATGGAGATGACTCAGAGCATGTTCATGTCTGAATGGTGATGACTCCGAGCATGTTCATGTCTGAATGGAGATGACACAGAGCTTCTTACATGTCTGAATGGAGATGACTCAGAACATGTTCATGTCAGAATGGAGATGACTCCGAGCATGTTCATGTCTGAATGGAGATGACTCAGAGCATGTTCATGTCTGAATGGAGATGACTCCGAGCATGTTCATGTCTGAATGGAGATGACCCAGAGCATGTTCATATCTAAATGGAGATGACTCAGAGCATGATCATGTCTGAATGGTGATGACTCCGAGCATGTTCATGTCTGAATGGAGATGACTCAGATCATGTTCATGTCTGAATGGAGATGACTCCAAGCATGTTCATGTCTGAATGGAGATGACTCCGAGCATGTTCATGTCTGAATGGAGATGACCCCAAGCATGTTCATGTCTGAATGGAGATGACTCAGAGCATGTTCATATCTGAATGAAGATGACACAGAGCTTGTTACATGTCTGAATGGAGATGACTCAGAACATGTTCATGTCAGAATGGAGATGACTCAGAGCCTGTTCATGTCTGAATGGAGATGACTCCGAGCATGTTCAAGTCTGAATGGAGATGACTCCGAGCATGTTCATGTCTGAATGGAGATGACTCAGAGCATGTTCATGTCTGAATGGTGATGACTCCGAGCATGTTCATGTCTGAATGGAGATGACTCGGAGCATGTTCATCTCTGAATGGAGATGACTCAGAGCATGTTCATGTCTGAATGGAGATGACTCCGAGCATGTTCATGTCTGAATAGAGATGACTCAGAGCACGTTCATGTCTGAATGGAGATGACTCAGAGCATGTTCATGTCTGAATGGAGATGATTCAGAGAATGTTACATGTCTGAATGGAGATGACTCAGACCATGATCATGTCTCAATGGAGATGACTCAGAGCATGTTCATGTCTGAATGGAGATGACACAGAGCTTGTTACATGTCTGAATGGAGATGACTCAGAACATATTCATGTCAGAATGGAGATGACTCAGAGCATGTTCATGTCTGAATGGAGATGACTCCGAGCATGTTCATGTCTGAATGGAGATGACTCCGAGCATGTTCATGTCTGAATGGAGATGACCCAGAGCATGTTCATATCTGAATGGAGATGACTCAGAGCATGTTCATGTCTGAATGGTGATGACTCCGAGCATGTTCATGTCTGAATGGAGATGACTCAGAGCATGTTCATGTCTGAATGGAGATGACTCCAAGCATGTTCATGTCTGAATGGAGATGACTCCGAGCATGTTCATGTCTGAATGGAGATGACTCCAAGCATGTTCATGTCTGAATGGAGATGACTCAGAGCATGTTCATGTCTGAATGGAGATGACACAGAGCTTGTTACATGTCTGGATGGAGATCACTCAGAACATGTTGATGTCAGAATGGAGATGACTCAGAGCCTGTTCATGTCTGAATGGAGATGACTCCGGGCATGTTCATGTCTGAATGGAGATGACTCCGAGCATGTTCATGTTTGAATGGAGATGACTCAGAGCATGTTCATATCTGAATGGAGATGACTCAGAGCATGTTCATGTCTGAATGGTGATGACTCCGAACATGTTCATGTCTGAATGGAGATGACTCAGAGCATGTTCATGTCTGAATGGTGATGACTCCGAGCATGTTCATGTCTGAATGGAGATGACTCCAAGCATGTTCATGTCTGAATGGAGATGACTCAGAGCATGTTCATGTCTGAATGGAGATGACACAGAGCTTGTTACAGGTTTGGATGGAGATCACTCAGAACATGTTCATGTCAGAATGGAGATGACTCAGAGCATGTTCATGTCTGAATGGAGATGACTCAGAGCATGTTACATGTCTGAATGGAGATGACTCAGAGCATGTTCATGTCTGAATGGAGATGACTCAGAGCATGTTCATGTCTGAATGGAGATGACTCAGAGCATGTTCATGTCTGAATGGAGATGACTCAGAGCATGTTACATGTCTGAATGGAGATGACTCAGAGCATGTTCATGTCTGAATGGAGATGACTCAGAGCATGTTCATGTCTGAATGGAGATGACACAGAGCATGTTCATAACTGAATGGAGATGACACAGAGTTTGTTACATGTCTGAATGGAGATGACTCAGAACATGTTCATGTCAGAATGGAGATGACTCAGAGCCTGTTCATGTCTGAATGGAGATGACTCCGAGCATGTTCATTTCTGAATGGAGATGACTCCGAGCATGTTCATGTCTGAATGGAGATGACTCAGAGCATGTTCATGTCTGAATGGAGATGACTCCGAGCATGTTCATGTCTGAATGGAGATGACCCAGAGCATGTTCATATCTAAATGGAGATGACTCAGAGCATGATCATGTCTGAATGGTGATGACTCCGAGCATGTTCATGTCTGAATGGAGATGACTCAGAGCATGTTCATGTCTGAATGGAGATGACTCCAAGCATGTTCATGTCTGAATGGAGATGACTCCGAGCATGTTCATGTCTGAATGGAGATGACCCCAAGCATGTTCATGTCTGAATGGAGATGACTCAGAGCATGTTCATATCTGAATGGAGATGACACAGAGCTTGTTACATGTCTGAATGGAGATGACTCAGAACATGTTCATGTCAGAATGGAGATGACTCAGAGCCTGTTCATGTCTGAATGGAGATGACTCCGAGCATGTTCAAGTCTGAATGGAGATGACTCCGAGCATGTTCATGTCTGAATGGAGATGACTCAGAGCATGTTCATGTCTGAATGGTGATGACTCCGAGCATGTTCATGTCTGAATGGAGATGACTCGGAGCATGTTCATCTCTGAATGGAGATGACTCAGAGCATGTTCATGTCTGAATGGAGATGACTCCGAGCATGTTCATGTCTGAATAGAGATGACTCAGAGCACGTTCATGTCTGAATGGAGATGACTCAGAGCATGTTCATGTCTGAATGGAGATGATTCAGAGAATGTTACATGTCTGAATGGAGATGACTCAGACCATGATCATGTCTCAATGGAGATGACTCAGAGCATGTTCATGTCTGAATGGAGATGACACAGAGCTTGTTACATGTCTGAATGGAGATGACTCAGAACATATTCATGTCAGAATGGAGATGACTCAGAGCATGTTCATGTCTGAATGGAGATGACTCCGAGCATGTTCATGTCTGAATGGAGATGACTCCGAGCATGTTCATGTCTGAATGGAGATGACCCAGAGCATGTTCATATCTGAATGGAGATGACTCAGAGCATGTTCATGTCTGAATGGTGATGACTCCGAGCATGTTCATGTCTGAATGGAGATGACTCAGAGCATGTTCATGTCTGAATGGAGATGACTCCGAGCATGTTCATGTCTGAATGGAGATGACCCAGAGCATGTTCATATCTGAATGGAGATGACTCAGAGCATGTTCATGTCTGAATGGTGATGACTCCGAGCATGTTCATGTCTGAATGGAGATGACTCAGAGCATGTTCATGTCTGAATGGAGATGACTCCAAGCATGTTCATGTCTGAATGGAGATGACTCCGAGCATGTTCATGTCTGAATGGAGATGACTCCAAGCATGTTCATGTCTGAATGGAGATGACTCAGAGCATGTTCATGTCTGAATGGAGATGACACAGAGCTTGTTACATGTCTGGATGGAGATCACTCAGAACATGTTCATGTCAGAATGGAGATGACTCAGAGCCTGTTCATGTCTGAATGGAGATGACTCCGGGCATGTTCATGTCTGAATGGAGATGACTCAGAGCATGTTCATATCTGAATGGAGATGACTCAGAGCATGTTCATGTCTGAATGGTGATGACTCCGAACATGTTCATGTCTGAATGGAGATGACTCAGAGCATGTTCATGTCTGAATGGTGATGACTCCGAGCATGTTCATGTCTGAATGGAGATGACTCCAAGCATGTTCATGTCTGAATGGAGATGACTCAGAGCATGTTCATGTCTGAATGGAGATGACACAGAGCTTGTTACAGGTTTGGATGGAGATCACTCAGAACATGTTCATGTCAGAATGGAGATGACTCAGAGCATGTTCATGTCTGAATGGAGATGACTCAGAGCATGTTACATGTCTGAATGGAGATGACTCAGAGCATGTTCATGTCTGAATGGAGATGACTCAGAGCATGTTCATGTCTGAATGGAGATGACTCAGAGCATGTTCATGTCTGAATGGAGATGACTCAGAGCATGTTACATGTCTGAATGGAGATGACTCAGAGCATGTTCATGTCTGAATGGAGATGACTCAGAGCATGTTCATGTCTGAATGGAGATGACCCAGAGCATGTTCATATCTGAATGGAGATGACACAGAGTTTGTTACATGTCTGAATGGAGATGACTCAGAACATGTTCATGTCAGAATGGAGATGACTCAGAGCCTGTTCATGTCTGAATGGAGATGACTCCGAGCATGTTCATTTCTGAATGGAGATGACTCCGAGCATGTTCATGTCTGAATGGAGATGACTCAGAGCATGTTCATGTCTGAATGGAGATGACTCCGAGCATGTTCATGTCTGAATGGAGATGACCCAGAGCATGTTCATATCTAAATGGAGATGACTCAGAGCATGATCATGTCTGAATGGTGATGACTCCGAGCATGTTCATGTCTGAATGGAGATGACTCAGAGCATGTTCATGTCTGAATGGAGATGACTCCAAGCATGTTCATGTCTGAATGGAGATGACTCCGAGCATGTTCATGTCTGAATGGAGATGACCCCAAGCATGTTCATGTCTGAATGGAGATGACTCAGAGCATGTTCATATCTGAATGGAGATGACACAGAGCTTGTTACATGTCTGAATGGAGATGACTCAGAACATGTTCATGTCAGAATGGAGATGACTCAGAGCCTGTTCATGTCTGAATGGAGATGACTCCGAGCATGTTCAAGTCTGAATGGAGATGACTCCGAGCATGTTCATGTCTGAATGGAGATGACTCAGAGCATGTTCATGTCTGAATGGTGATGACTCCGAGCATGTTCATGTCTGAATGGAGATGACTCGGAGCATGTTCATCTCTGAATGGAGATGACTCAGAGCATGTTCATGTCTGAATGGAGATGACTCCGAGCATGTTCATGTCTGAATAGAGATGACTCAGAGCACGTTCATGTCTGAATGGAGATGACTCAGAGCATGTTCATGTCTGAATGGAGATGATTCAGAGAATGTTACATGTCTGAATGGAGATGACTCAGACCATGATCATGTCTCAATGGAGATGACTCAGAGCATGTTCATGTCTGAATGGAGATGACACAGAGCTTGTTACATGTCTGAATGGAGATGACTCAGAACATATTCATGTCAGAATGGAGATGACTCAGAGCATGTTCATGTCTGAATGGAGATGACTCCGAGCATGTTCATGTCTGAATGGAGATGACTCCGAGCATGTTCATGTCTGAATGGAGATGACCCAGAGCATGTTCATATCTGAATGGAGATGACTCAGAGCATGTTCATGTCTGAATGGTGATGACTCCGAGCATGTTCATGTCTGAATGGAGATGACTCAGAGCATGTTCATGTCTGAATGGAGATGACTCCAAGCATGTTCATGTCTGAATGGAGATGACTCCGAGCATGTTCATGTCTGAATGGAGATGACTCCAAGCATGTTCATGTCTGAATGGAGATGACTCAGAGCATGTTCATGTCTGAATGGAGATGACACAGAGCTTGTTACATGTCTGGATGGAGATCACTCAGAACATGTTCATGTCAGAATGGAGATGACTCAGAGCCTGTTCATGTCTGAATGGAGATGACTCCGGGCATGTTCATGTCTGAATGGAGATGACTCCGAGCATGTTCATGTTTGAATGGAGATGACTCAGAGCATGTTCATGTCTGAATGGAGATGACTCCGAGCATTTTCATGTCTGAATGGAGATGACCCAGAGCATGTTCATATCTGAATGGAGATGACTCAGAGCATGTTCATGTCTCAATGGTGATGACTCCGAACATGTTCATGTCTGAATGGAGATGACTCAGAGCATGTTCATGTCTGAATGGTGATGACTCCGAGCATGTTCATGTCTGAATGGAGATGACTCCAAGCATGTTCATGTCTGAATGGAGATGACTCAGAGCATGTTCATGTCTGAATGGAGATGACACAGAGCTTGTTACATGTCTGGATGGAGATCACTCAGAACATGTTCATGTCAGAATGGAGATGACTCAGAGCATGTTCATGTCTGAATGGAGATGACTCAGAGCATGTTACATGTCTGAATGGAGATGACTCAGAGCATGTTCATGTCTGAATGGAGATGACTCAGAGCATGTTCATGTCTGAATGGAAATGACTCAGAGCATGTTCATGTCTGAATGGAGATGACTCAGAGCATGTTACATGTCTGAATGGAGATGACTCAGAGCATGTTCATGTCTGAATGGAGATGACTCTGAGCATGTTCATGTCTGAATGGAGATGACCCAGAGCATGTTCATATCTGAATGGAGATGACACAGAGTTTGTTACATGTCTGAATGGAGATGACTCAGAACATGTTCATGTCAGAATGGAGATGACTCCGAGCCTGTTCATGTCTGAATGGAGATGACTCCGAGCATGTTCAAGTCTGAATGGAGATGACTCCGAGCATGTTCATGTCTGAATGGAGATGACTCAGAGCATGTTCATGTCTGAATGGTGATGACTCCGAGCATGTTCATGTCTGAATGGAGATGACTCGGAGCATGTTCATCTCTGAATGGAGATGACTCAGAGCATGTTCATGTCTGAATGGAGATGACTCCGAGCATGTTCATGTCTGAATAGAGATGACTCAGAGCATGTTCATGTCTGAATGGAGATGACTCAGAGCATGTTCATGTCTGAATGGAGATGATTCAGAGAATGTTACATGTCTGAATGGAGATGACTCAGACCATGTTCATGTCTGAATGGAGATGACTCAGGGCATGTTCATGTCTGAATGGAGATGACACAGAGCTTGTTACATGTCTGAATGGAGATGACTCAGAACATATTCATGTCAGAATGGAGATGACTCCGAGCATGTTCATGTCTGAATGGAGATGACTCCGAGCATGTTCATGTCTGAATGGAGATGACTCCGAGCATGTTCATATCTGAATGGAGATGACTCAGAGCATGTTCATGTCTGAATGGTGATGACTCCGAGCATGTTCATGTCTGAATGGAGATGACTCAGAGCATGTTCATGTCTGAATGGAGATGACTCCAAGCATGTTCATGTCTGAATGGAGATGACTCCGAGCATGTTCATGTCTGAATGGAGATGACTCCAAGCATGTTCATGTCTGAATGGAGATGACACAGAGCTTGTTACATGTCTGGATGGAGATCACTCAGAACATGTTCATGTCAGAATGGAGATGACTCAGAGCCTGTTCATGTCTGAATGGAGATGACTCCGGGCATGTTCATGTATGAATGGAGATGACTCCGAGCATGTTCATGTCTGAATGGAGATGACTCCGAGCATGTTCATGTCTGAATGGAGATGACCCAGAGCATGTTCATATCTGAATGGAGATGACTCAGAGCATGTTCATGTCTGAATGGTGATGACTCCGAACATGTTCATGTCTGAATGGAGATGACTCAGAGCATGTTCATGTCTGAATGGTGATGACTCCGAGCATGTTTATGTCTGAATGGAGATGACTCCAAGCATGTTCATGTCTGAATGGAGATGACTCAGAGCATGTTCATGTCTGAATGGAGATGACACAGAGCTTGTTACATGTCTGGATGGAGATAACTCAGAACATGTTCATGTCAGAATGGAGATGACTCAGAGCATGTTCATGTCTGAATGGAGATGACTCAGAGCATGTTACTTGTCTGAATGGAGATGACTCAGAGCATGTTCATGTCTGAATGGAGATGACTCAGAGCATGTTCATGTCTGAATGGAGATGACTCAGAGCATGTTCATGTCTGAATGGAGATGACTCAGAGCATGTTACATGTCTGAATGGAGATGACTCAGAGCATGTTCATGTCTGAATGGAGATGACTCAGAGCATGTTCATGTCTGAATGGAGATGACCCAGAGCATGTTCATATCTGAATGGAGATGACTCAGAGCATGTTCATGTCTGAATGGTGATGACTCCGAGCATGTTCATGTCTGAATGGAGATGACTCAGAGCATGTTGATGTCTGAATGGAGATGACTCCAAGCATGTTCATGTCTGAATGGAGATGACTCAGAGCATGTTCATGTCTGAATGGAGATGACTCAGAGCATGTTACATGTCTGAATGGAGATAACTCAGAGCATGTTCATATCTGAATGGAGATGACTCGGAGCATGTTCATCTCTGAATGGAGATGACTCAGAGCATGTTCATGTCTGAATGGAGATGACTCCGAGCATGTTCATGTCTGAATGGAGATGACTCAGAGCATGTTCATGTCTGAATGGAGATGACTCCGAGCATGTTCATGTCTGAATAGAGATTACTCAGAGCATGTTCATGTCTGAATGGAGATGACTCAGAGCATGTTCATGTCTGAATGGAGATGATTCAGAGCATGTTACATGTCTGAATGGAGATGACTCAGACCATGTTCATGTCTGAATGGAGATGACTCAGAGCATGTTCATGTCTGAATGGAGATGACACAGAGCTTGTTACATGTCTGAATGGAGATGACTCAGAACATGTTAATGTCAGAATGGAGATGACTCCGAGCATGTTCATGTCTGAATGGAGAGGACTCCGAGCATGTTCATGTCTGAATGGAGATGACTCCGAGCATGTTCATGTCTGAATGGAGATGACTCAGAGCATGTTCATGTCTGAATGGAGATGACTCCGAGCATGTTCATGTCTGAATGGAGATGACCCAGAGCATGTTCATATCTGAATGGAGATGACTCAGAGCATGTTGATGTCTGAATGGTGATGATTCCGAGGATATTCATGTCTGAATGGAGATGACTCAGAGCATGTTCATGTCTGAATGGAGATGACTCCAAGCATGTTCATGTCTGAATGGAGATGACTCCGAGCATGTTCATGTCTGAATGGAGATGATTCCAAGCATGTTCATGTCTGAAAGGAGATGACTCAGAGCATGTTCATGTCTGAATGGAGATGACACAGAGCTTGTTACATGTCTGAATGGAGATGACTCCGAGCATGTTCAAGTCTGAATGGAGATGACTCCGAGCATGTTCATGTCTGAATGGAGATGACTCAGGGCATGTTCATGTCTGAAAGGAGATGACTCAGAGCATGTTCATGTCTGAATGGAGATGACACAGAGCTTGTTACATGTCTGAATGGAGATGACTCCGAGCATGTTCAAGTCTGAATGGAGATGACTCCCAGCATGTTCATGTCTGAATGGAGATGACTCAGAGCATGTTCATGTCTGAATGGAGATGACTCCGAGCATGTTCATATCTGAATGGAGATGACCCAGAGCATGTTCATATCTGAATGGAGATGACTCAGAGCATGTTCATGTCTGAATGGTGATGACTCCGAGCATGTTCATGTCTGAATGGAAATGACTCGGAGCATGTTCATCTCTGAATGGAGATGACTCGGAGCATGTTCATGTCTGAATGGAGATGACTCGGAGCATGTTCATGTCTGAATAGAGATGACTCAGAGCATGTTCATGTCTGAATGGAGATGACTCAGAGCATGTTCATGTCTGAATGGAGATGATTCAGAGAATGTTACATGTCTGAATGGAGATGACTCAGACCATGTTCATGTCTGAATGGAAATGACACAGAGCTTGTAACATGTCTGAATGGAGATGACTCAGAACATATTCATGTCTGAATGGAGATGACTCAGAGCATGTTCATGTCTGAATGGAGATGACTCCGAGCATGTTCATGTCTGAATGGAGATGACTCCAAGCATGTTCATGTCTGAATGGTGATGACTCCGAGCATGTTCATGTCTGAATGGAGATGACTCCAAGCATGTTCATGTCTCAATGGAGATGACACAGAGCTTGTTACATGTCTGGATGGAGATCACTCAGAACATGTTCATGTCAGAATGGAGATGACTCAGAGCCTGTTCATATCTGAATGGAGATGACTCAGAGCATGTTCATGTCTGAATGGAGATGACTCCGAGCATGTTCATGTCTGAATGGAGATGACTCAGAGAATGTTCTTGTCTGAATGGAGATGACTCCGAGCATGTTCATGTCTGAATGGAGATGACTCAGAGCATGTTCATGTCTGAATGAAGATGACTCGGAGCATGTTCTTCTCTGAATGGAGATGACTTCGAGCATGTTCATGTCTGAATGGAGATGACTCAGAGCATGTTCATGTCTGATTGGGGATGACTCAGGGCATGTTCATGTCTGAATGGAGATGATTCAGAGCATGTTACATGTCTGAATGGAGATGACTCAGACCATGTTCATGTCTGAATGGAGATGACTCAGAGCATGTTCATGTCTGAATGGAGATGACACAGAGCTTGTTACATGTCTGAATGGAGATGACTCAGAACATGTTCATGTCTGAATGGAGATGACTCCGAACATGTTCATGTCTGAATGGAGATGACTCAGAGGATGTTCATATCTGAATGGAGATGACTCCGAGCTTGTTCATGTCTGAATGGAGATGACTCAGAGCCTGTTCATGTCTGAATGGTGATGATTCCGAGCATGTTCATGTCTGAATGGAGATGACTCAGAGCATGTTCATGTCTGAATGGAGATGACTCCAAGGATGTTCATGTCTGAATGGAGATGACTCCGAGCATGTTCATGTCTGAATGTAGATGATTCCAAGCATGTTCATGTCTGAAAGGAGATGACTCAGAGCATGTTCATGTCTGAATGGAGATGACACAGAGCTTGTTACATGTCTGAATGGAGATGACTCCGACCATGTTCAAGTCTGAATGGAGATGACTCCGAGCATGTTCATGTCTGAATGGAGATGACTCAGAGCATGTTCATGTCTGAAAGGAGATGACTCAGAGCATGTTCATGTCTGAATGGAGATGACACAGAGCTTGTTACATGTCTGAATGGAGATGACTCCGAGCATGTTCAAGTCTGAAAGGAGATGACTCCGAGCATGTTCATGTCTGAATGGAGATGACTCAGAGCATGTTCATGTCTGAATGGAGATGACTCCGAGCATGTTCATGTCTGAATGGAGATGACCCAGACCATGTTCATATCTGAATAGAGATGACTCAGAGCATGTTCATGTCTGAATGGTGATGACTCCGATCATGTTCATGTCTGAATGGAGATGACTCGGAGCATGTTCATCTCTGAATGGAGATGACTCAGAGCATGTTCATGTCTGAATGGAAATGACTCCGAGCATGTTCATGTCTGAATAGAGATGACTCAGAGCATGTTCATGTCTGAATGGAGATGACTCCGAGCATGTTCATGTCTGAATGGAGATGATTCAGAGAATGTTACATGTCTGAATGGAGATGACTCAGACCATGTTCATGTCTGAATGGAAATGACACAGAGCTTGTTACATGTCTGAATGGAGATGACTCAGAACATATTCATGTCAGAATGGAGATGACTCAGAGCATGTTCATGTCTGAATGGAGATGACTCCGAGCATGTTCATGTCTGAATGGAGATGACTCCAAGCATGTTCATGTCTGAATGGTGATGACTCCGAGCATGTTCATGTCTGAATGGAGATGACTCCAAGCATGTTCATGTCTCAATGGAGATGACTCAGAGCATGTTCATGTCTGAATGGAGATGACACAGAGCTTGTTACATGTCTGGATGGAGATCACTCAGAACATGTTCATGTCAGAATGGAGATGACTCAGAGCCTGTTCATATCTGAATGGAGATGACTCAGAGCATGTTCATGTCTGAATGGAGATGACTCCGAGCATGTTCATGTCTGAATGGAGATGACTCAGAGCATGTTCTTGTCTGAATGGAGATGACTCCGAGCATGTTCATGTCTGAATGGAGATGACTCCGAGCATGTTCATGTCTGAATGAAGATGACTCGGAGCATGTTCATCTCTGAATGGAGATGACTCAGAGCATGTTCATGTCTGAATGGAGATGACTCAGAGCATATTCATGTCTGAATGGAGATGACTCAGAGCATTTTCATGTCTGAATGTAGATGACTCAGAGCATGTTCATGTCTGAATGGAGATGACTCAGAGAATGTTAGATGTCTGAATGGAGATGACTCGGAGCATGTTCATGTCAGAATGGAGATGACTCAGAGCATGTTCATGTCTGAATGGAGATGACTCAGAGCATGTTCATGTCTGAATGGAGATGACTCAGAGCATGTTCATGTCTGAATGGAGATCACTCAGAACATGTTCATGTCAGAATGGAGATGACTCAGAGCCTGTTCATATCTGAATGGAGATGACTCAGAGCATGTTCATGTCTGAATGGAGATGACTCCGAGCATGTTCATGTCTGAATGGAGATGACTCAGAGCATGTTCTTGTCTGAATGGAGATGACTCCGAGCATGTTCATGTCTGAATGGAGATGACTCAGAGCATGTTCATGTCTGAATGAAGATGACTCGGAGCATGTTCATCTCTGAATGGAGATGACTCGGAGCATGTTCATGTCTGAATGGAGATGACTCAGAGCATATTCATGTCTGAATGGAGATGACTCAGAGCATTTTCATGTCTGAATGTAGATGACTCAGAGCATGTTCATGTCTGAATGGAGATGACTCAGAGAATGTTAGATGTCTGAATGGAGATGACTCGGAGCATGTTCATGTCAGAATGGAGATGACTCAGAGCATGTTCATGTCTGAATGGAGATGACTCAGAGCATGTTCATGTCTGAATGGAGATGACTCAGAGCATGTTCATGTCTGAATGGAGATGACTCGGAGCATGTTACATGTCTGAATGGAGATGACTCCGAGCATGTTCATATCTGAATGGAGATGACTCAGAGCATGTTCATGTCTGAATGGAGATGACTCCGAGCATGTTCATGTCTGAATGGAGATGACTCAGAGAATGTTACATGTCTGAATGGAGATGACTCAGAGCATGTTCATATCTGAATGGAGATGACTCCGAGCATATTCATGTCTGAATGGAGATGACTCCGAGCATGTTCATGTCTGAATGGAGATGACTCCGAGCATGTTCTTGTCTGAATGGAGATGACTCCGAGCATGTTCATTTCTGAATGGAGATGACTCCGAGCATGTTGACGTCTGAATGGAGATGACTCCGAGCATGTTCATGTCTGAATGGAGATGACTCAGAGCATGTTCATATCTGAATGGAGATGACTCAGAGCATGTTCATGTCTGAATGGAGATGACTCAGAGCATATTCATGTCTGAATGGAGATGACTCAGAGCATGTTCATGTCTGAATGGAGATGACTCAGAGCATGTTCATGTCTGAATGGAGATGATTCAGAGCATGTTCATGTCTGAATGGAGATGACTCAGAGCATGTTCATATCTAAATGGAGATGACTCAGAGCATGTTCATGTCTGAATGGAGATGACTCAGAACATGTTCATGTCTGAATGGAGATGACCCCGAGCCTGTTCATGTCTCAATGGAGATGACTCCGAGCATGTTCATGTCTGAATGGAGATGACTCCGAGCATGTTCATGTCTGAATGGAGATGACTCAGAGCATGTTCATGTTTGAATGGAGATGACTCAGAGCATGTTCATGTCTGAATGGAGATGACTCCGAGCATGTTCATGTCTGAATGGAGATGACTCAGAGCATGTTCATGTCTGAATGGAGATGACTCCGAGCATGTTCATATCTGAATGGAGATGACTCCGAGCATGTTCATGTCTGAATGGAGATGACTCCGAGCATGTTCATGTCTGAATGGAGATGACTTCAAGCCTGTTCATGTCTGAATGGATATGACTCCGAGCATGTTCATGTCTGAATGGAGATGACTCCGAGCATGTTCATGTCTGAATGGAGATGACTCGGAGCATGTTCATCTCTGAATGGAGATGACTCAGAGCATGTTCATGTCTGAATGGAGATGACTCGGAGCATGTTCATGTCTGAATAGAGATGACTCAGAGCATGTTCATGTCTGAATGGAGATGACTCAGAGCATGTTCATGTCTGAATGGAGATGATTCAGAGAATGTTACATGTCTGAATGGAGATGACTCAGACCATGTTCATGTCTGAATGGAAATGACACAGAGCTTGTAACATGTCTGAATGGAGATGACTCAGAACATATTCATGTCTGAATGGAGATGACTCAGAGCATGTTCATGTCTGAATGGAGATGACTCCGAGCATGTTCATGTCTGAATGGAGATGACTCCAAGCATGTTCATGTCTGAATGGTGATGACTCCGAGCATGTTCATGTCTGAATGGAGATGACTCCAAGCATGTTCATGTCTCAATGGAGATGACACAGAGCTTGTTACATGTCTGGATGGAGATCACTCAGAACATGTTCATGTCAGAATGGAGATGACTCAGAGCCTGTTCATATCTGAATGGAGATGACTCAGAGCATGTTCATGTCTGAATGGAGATGACTCCGAGCATGTTCATGTCTGAATGGAGATGACTCAGAGAATGTTCTTGTCTGAATGGAGGTGACTCCGAGCATGTTCATGTCTGAATGGAGATGACTCAGAGCATGTTCATGTCTGAATGAAGATGACTCGGAGCATGTTTTTCTCTGAATGGAGATGACTCAGAGCATGTTCATGTCTGAATGGAGATGACTTCGAGCATGTTCATGTCTGAATGGAGATGACTCAGAGCATGTTCATGTCTGATTGGAGATGACTCAGGGCATGTTCATGTCTGAATGGAGATGATTCAGAGCATGTTACATGTCTGAATGGAGATGACTCAGACCATGTTCATGTCTGAATGGAGATGACTCAGAGCATGTTCATGTCTGAATGGAGATGACACAGAGCTTGTTACATGTCTGAATGGAGATGACTCAGAACATGTTCATGTCTGAATGGAGATGACTCCGAACATGTTCATGTCTGAATGGAGATGACTCAGAGGATGTTCATATCTGAATGGAGATGACTCCGAGCTTGTTCATGTCTGAATGGAGATGACTCAGAGCCTGTTCATGTCTGAATGGTGATGATTCCG
This sequence comes from Bathymodiolus septemdierum, assembly GCA_963383655.1. Classification (NCBI taxonomy): domain Eukaryota; kingdom Metazoa; phylum Mollusca; class Bivalvia; order Mytilida; family Modiolidae; genus Bathymodiolus; species Bathymodiolus septemdierum. The sequence continues at coordinate 65,371,153 of OY726529.1, forward strand.
AGCATGTTCATGTCTGAATGGAGATGACTCAGAGCATGTTCATGTCTGAATGGAGATGACTCCAAGCATGTTCATGTCTGAATGGAGATGACTCCGAGCATGTTCATGTCTGAATGGAGATGATTCCAAGCATGTTCATGTCTGAAAGGAGATGACTCAGAGCATGTTCATGTCTGAATGGAGATGACACAGAGCTTGTTACATGTCTGAATGGAGATGACTCCGACCATGTTCAAGTCTGAATGGAGATGACTCCGAGCATGTTCATGTCTGAATGGAGATGACTCAGAGCATGTTCATGTCTGAAAGGAGATGACTCAGAGCATGTTCATGTCTGAATGGAGATGACACAGAGCTTGTTACATGTCTGAAAGGAGATGACTCCGAGCATGTTCAAGTCTGAATGGAGATGACTCCGAGCATGTTCATGTCTGAATGGAGATGACTCAGAGCATGTTCATGTCTGAATGGAGATGACTCCGAGCATGTTCATGTCTGAATGGAGATGACCCAGACCATGTTCATATCTGAATAGAGATGACTCAGAGCATGTTCATGTCTGAATGGTGATGACTCCGATCATGTTCATGTCTGAATGGAGATGACTCGGAGCATGTTCATCTCTGAATGGAGATGACTCAGAGCATGTTCATGTCTGAATGGAAATGACTCCGAGCATGTTCATGTCTGAATAGAGATGACTCAGAGCATGTTCATGTCTGAATGGAGATGACTCCGAGCATGTTCATGTCTGAATGGAGATGATTCAGAGAATGTTACATGTCTGAATGGAGATGACTCAGACCATGTTCATGTCTGAATGGAAATGACACAGAGCTTGTTACATGTCTGAATGGAGATGACTCAGAACATATTCATGTCAGAATGGAGATGACTCAGAGCATGTTCATGTCTGAATGGAGATGACTCCGAGCATGTTCATGTCTGAATGGAGATGACTCCAAGCATGTTCATGTCTGAATGGTGATGACTCCGAGCATGTTCATGTCTGAATGGAGATGACTCCAAGCATGTTCATGTCTCAATGGAGATGACTCAGAGCATGTTCATGTCTGAATGGAGATGACACAGAGCTTGTTACATGTCTGGATGGAGATCACTCAGAACATGTTCATGTCAGAATGGAGATGACTCAGAGCCTGTTCATATCTGAATGGAGATGACTCAGAGCATGTTCATGTCTGAATGGAGATGACTCCGAGCATGTTCATGTCTGAATGGAGATGACTCAGAGCATGTTCTTGTCTGAATGGAGATGACTCAGAGCATGTTCATGTCTGAATGGAGATGACTCAGAGCATGTTCATGTCTGAATGAAGATGACTCGGAGCATGTTCATCTCTGAATGGAGATGACTCAGAGCATGTTCATGTCTGAATGGAGATGACTCCGAGCATGTTCATGTCTGAATGGAGATGACTCAGAGCATGTTCATGTCTGATTGGAGATGACTCAGGGCATGTTCATGTCTGAATGGAGATGATTCAGAGCATGTTACATGTCTGAATGGAGATGACTCAGACCATGTTCCTGTCTGAATGGAGATGACTCAGAGCATGTTCATGTCTGAATGGAGATGACACAGAGCTTGTTACATGTCTCAATGGAGATGACTCAGAACATGTTCATGTCTGAATGGAGATGACTCCGAGCATGTTCATGTCTGAATGGAGATGACTCAGAGCATGTTACATGTCTGAATGGAGATGACTCAGAGGATGTTCATATCTGAATGGAGATGACTCCGATCATGTTCATGTCTGAATGGAGATGACTCCGAGCATGTTCATGTCTGAATGGAGATGACTCAGAGCATGTTCATGTCTGAATGGAGATGACTCAGAGCATGTTCATGTCTGAATGGAGATGACTCAGAGCATGTTCAAATCTGAATGGAGATGACTCCGAGCATGTTCATGTCTGAATGGAGATGACTCCGAGCATGTTCATGTTTGAATGGAGATGAATCAGAGCATGTTCATGTCTGAATGGAGATGACTCAGAGCATGTTCATGTCTGAATGGAGATGACTCAGAGCATGTTCATGTCTGAATGGAGATGACTCTAAGCATGTTCATGTCTGAATGGAGATGACTCAGAGCATGTTCATGTCTGAATGGAGATTACTCAGAGCATGTTCATGTCTGAATGGAGATGACTCAGAGCATTTTCATGTCTGAATGTAGATGACTCCGAGCATGTTCATGTCTGAATGGAGATGACTCAGAGAATGTTAGATGTCTGAATGGAGATGACTCGGAGCATGTTCATGTCAGAATGGAGATGACTCAGAGCATGTTCATGTCTGAATGGAGATGACTCAGAGCATGTTCATGTCTGAATGGAGATGACTCAGAGCATGTTCATGTCTGAATGGAGATGACTCGGAGCATGTTACATGTCTGAATGGAGATGACTCCGAGCATGTTCATATCTGAATGGAGATGACTCAGAGCATGTTCATGTCTGAATGGAGATGACTCCGAGCATGTTCATGTCTGAATGGAGATGACTCAGAGAATGTTACATGTCTGAATGGAGATGACTCAGAGCATGTTCATATCTGAATGGAGATGACTCCGAGCATATTCATGTCTGAATGGAGATGACTCCGAGCATGTTCATGTCTGAATGGAGATGACTCCGAGCATGTTCTTGTCTGAATGGAGATGACTCCGAGCATGTTCATTTCTGAATGGAGATGACTCCGAGCATGTTGACGTCTGAATGGAGATGACTCCGAGCATGTTCATGTCTGAATGGAGATGACTCAGAGCATGTTCATATCTGAATGGAGATGACTCAGAGCATGTTCATGTCTGAATGGAGATGACTCAGAGCATGTTCATGTCTGAATGGAGATGACTCAGAGCATGTTCATGTCTGAATGGAGATGACTCAGAGCATGTTCATGTCTGAATGGAGATGATTCAGAGTATGTTCATGTCTGAATGGAGATGACTCAGAGCATGTTCATATCTAAATGGAGATGACTCAGAGCATGTTCATGTCTGAATGGAGATGACTCAGAACATGTTCATGTCTGAATGGAGATGACCCCGAGCCTGTTCATGTCTCAATGGAGATGACTCCGAGCATGTTCATGTCTGAATGGAGATGACTCCGAGCATGTTCATGTCTGAATGGAGATGACTCAGAGCATGTTCATGTCTGAATGGAGATGACTCAGAGCATGTTACATGTCTGAATGGAGATGACTCCGAGCATGTTCATGTCTGAATGGAGATGACTCAGAGCATGTTCATATCTGAATGGAGATGACTCCGAGCATGTTCATGTCTGAATGGAGATGACTCAGAGCATGTTCATGTCTGAATGGAGATGACTCAGAGCATGTTCATGTCTGAATGGATATGACTCAGAGAATGTTCATGTCTGAATGGAGATGACTCCGAGCATGTTCATGTCTGAATGGAGATGATTCAGAGCATGTTCATGTCTGAATGGAGATGACTCAGAGCATGTTCATGTCTGAATGGAGATGACTCAGAGCATGTTCATATCTGAATGGAGATGACTCCGAGCATGTTCATGTCTGAATGGAGATGACTCAGAGCATGTTCATGTCTGAATGGAGATGATTCAGAGCATGTTACATGTCTGAATGGAGATGACTCCGAGCATGTTCATGTCTGAATGGAGATGACTCAGAGCATGTTCATGTCTGAATGGAGATGACTCCGAGCATGTTCATGTCTGAATGGAGATGACTCAGAGCATGTTCATGTCTGAATGGAGAAGACTCAGAGCATGTTCATGTCTGAATGGAGATAACTCCGAGCATGTTCATGTCTGAATGGAGATGACTCAGAGCATGTTACATGTCTGAATGGAGATGACTCCGAGCATGTTAATGTCTGACTGGAGATGACTCAGAGCATGTTCATGTCTGAATGGAGATGACTCAGAGCATGTTCAAGTCTGAATGGAGATGACTCCGAGCATGTTCATGTCTGAATGGAGATGACTCCGAGCATGTTCATGTTTGAATGGAGATGATTCAGAGCATGTTCATGTCTGAATGGAGATGACTCAGAGCATGTTCATGTCTGAATGGAGATGACTCAGAGGATGTTCATGTCTGAATGGAGATGACTCAAAGCATGTTCATGTCTGAATGGAGATGACTCAGAGCATGTTCATGTCTGAATGGAGATGACTCAGAGCATGTTCATGTCTGAATGGAGATGACTCAGAGCATTTTCATGTCTGAATGGAGATGACTCAGAGCATGTTCATGTCTGAATGGAGATGACTCCGAGCATGTTCATGTCTGAATGGAGATGATTCAGAGCATGTTACATGTCTGAATGGAGATGACTCCGAGCATGTTAATGTCTGAATGGAGATGACTCAGAGCATGTTCATGTCTGAATGGAGATGACTCAGAGCATGTTCATGTCCGAATGGAGATGACTTTGAGCATGTTCATGTCTGAATGGAGATGACTCAGAGCATGTTCATATCTAAATGGAGATGACTCCGAGCATGTTCATGTCGGAATGGAGATGACTCAGAACATGTTCATGTCTGAATGGAGATGACCCCGAGCCTGTTCATGTCTGAATGGAGATGACTCAGAGCATGTTCATGTCTGAATGGAGATGACTCAGAGCATGTTCATGTCTGAATGGAGATGACTCAGAGCATGTTCATGTCTGAATGGAGATGACTCAGAGCATGTTCATGTCTGAATGGAGATGACTCAGAGCATGTTCATGTCTGAATGGAGATGACTCAGAGCATGTTCATGTCTGAATGGAGATGACTCAGAGCATGTTCATGTCTGAATGGAGATGACTCAGAGCATGTTACATGTCTGAATGGAGATGACTACGAGCATGTTCATGTCTGAATGGAGATGACTCCGAGCATGTTCATGTTTGAATGGAGATGATTCAGAGCATGTTCATGTCTGAATGGAGATGACTCAGAGCATGTTCATGTCTGAATGGAGATGACTCAAAGCATGTTCATGTCTGAATGGAGATGACTCAGAGCATGTTCATGTCTGAATGGAGATGACGCAGAGCATGTTCATGTCTGAATGGAGATTACTCAGAGCATTTTCATGTCTCAATGGAGATGACTCAGAGCATGTTCATATCTGAATGGAGATGACTCAGAGCATGTTCATGTCTGAATGGAGATGACTCCAAGCATGTTCATGTCTGAATGGAGATGACTCAGAGCATGTTCATGTCTGAATGGAGATGATTCAGAGCATGTTACCTGTCTGAATGGAGATGATTCAGAGCATGTTACATGTCTGAATGGAGATGACTCCGAGGATGTTCATGTCTGAATGGAGATGACTCCGAGCATGTTCATGTCTGAATGGAGATGACTCCGAGCATGTTCATGTCTGAATGGAGGTGACCCAGAGCATGTTCATGTCTGAATGGAGATGACTCCGAGCATGTTCATGTCTGAATGGATATGACTCAGAGCATGTTCATGTCTGAATGGAGATGACTCCGAGCATGTTCATATCTGAGTGGAGATGACTCAGAGCATGTTCATGTCTGAATGGAGATGACTCAGAGCATGTTCATGTCTGAATGGAGATGACTCAGAGCATGTTCATGTCTGAATGGAGATGACTCCGAGCATGTTCATATCTGAATGGAGATGACTCCGAGCATGTTCATGTCTGAATGGAGATGACTCAGAGCATGTTCATGTCTGAATGGAGATGACTCAGAGCATGTTCATGTCTGAATGGATATGACTCAGAGAATGTTCATGTCTGAATGGAGATGACTCCGAGCATGTTCATGTCTGAATGGAGATGATTCAGAGCATGTTCATGTCTGAATGGAGATGACTCAGAGCATGTTCATGTCTGAATGGAGATGACTCAGAGCATTTTCATGTCTGAATGGAGATGACTCAGAGCATGTTCATATCTGAATGGAGATGACTCCGAGCATGTTCATGTCTGAATGGAGATGACTCAGAGCATGTTCATGTCTGAATGGAGATGATTCAGAGCATGTTACATGTCTGAATGGAGATGATTCCGAGCATGTTCATGTCTGAATGGAGATGACTCAGAGCATGTTCATGTCTGAATGGAGATGACTCCGAGCATGTTCATGTCTGAATGGAGATGACTCAGAGCATGTTCATGTCTGAATGGAGAAGACTCAGAGCATGTTCATGTCTGAATGGAGATAACTCCGAGCATGTTCATGTCTGAATGGAGATGACTCAGAGCATGTTCAAGTCTGAATGGAGATGACTCCGAGCATGTTAATGTCTGACTGGAGATGACTCAGAGCATGTTCATGTCTGAATGGAGATGACTCAGAGCATGTTCATGTCTGAATGGAGATGACTCAGAGCATGTTCAAGTCTGAATGGAGATGACTCCGAGCATGTTCATGTCTGAATGGAGATGACTCCGAGCATGTTCATGTTTGAATGGAGATGATTCAGAGCATGTTCATGTCTGAATGGAGATGACTCAGAGCATGTTCATGTCTGAATGGAGATGACTCAGAGGATGTTCATGTCTGAATGGAGATGACTCAAAGCATGTTCATGTCTGAATGGAGATGACTCAGAGCATGTTCATGTCTGAATGGAGATGACTCAGAGCATGTTCATGTCTGAATGGAGATGACTCAGAGCATGTTCATGTCTGAATGGAGATGACTCAGAGCATGTTCATGTCTGAATGGAGATGACTCCGAGCATGTTCATGTCTGAATGGAGATGATTCAGAGCATGTTACATGTCTGAATGGAGATGACTCCGAGCATGTTAATGTCTGAATGGAGATGACTCAGAGCATGTTCATGTCTGAATGGAGATGACTCCGAGCATGTTCATGTCTGAATGGAGATGACTCAGAGCATGTTCATTTCTGAATGGAGATGACTCCGAGCATGTTCATGTCTCAATGGAGATGACTCAGAGCATGTTCATGTCTGAATGGAGATGACATAGAGCATGTCCATGTCTGAATGGAGATGACTACGAGCATGTTCATGTCTGAATGGAGATGACTCAGAACATGTTCATGTCTGAATGGAGATGACTCCGAGCATGTTCATGTCTGAATGCAGATGACTTAGAGCATGTTCATGTCTGAATGGAGATGATTCAGAGCATGTTCATGTCTGAATGGAGATGACTCCGAGCATGTTCATGTCTGAATGGAGATGACTTCGAGCATGTTCATGTCTGAATGGAGATGACTCAGAGCATGTTCATGTCTGAATGGAGATGACTCAGAGCATGTTACATGTCTGAATGGAGATGACTCCGAGCATGTTCATGTCTGAATGGAGATGACTCCGAGCATGTTCATGTCTGAATGGAGATGACTTAGAGCATGTTCATGTCTGAATGGAGATGATTCAGAGCATGTTCATGTCTGAATGGAGATGACTCAGAGCATGTTCATGTCTGAATGGAGATGACTTCGAGCATGTTCATGTCTGAATGGAGATGACTCAGAGCATGTTCATGTCTGAATGGAGATGATTCAGAGCATGTTCATGTCTGAATGGAGATGACTCAGAGCATGTTCATGTCTGAATGGAGATGACTCAGAGCATGTTCATGTCTGAATGGAGATGACTCAGAGCATGTTCATGTCTGAATGGAGATGACTCCGAGCATGTTCATGTCCGAGTGGAGATGACTCAGAGCATGTTCATGTCTGAATGGAGATGACTCAGAGCCTGTTCATGTCTGAATGGAGATGACTCCGAGCATGTTCATGTCTGAATGGAGATGACTCAGAGCATGTTCATGTCTGAATGGAGATGATTCAGAGCATGTTACATGTCTGAATGGAGATGACTCCGAGCATGTTCATGTCTGAATGGAGATGACTCAGAGCATGTTCATGTCTGAATGGAGATGACTCAGAGCATGTTCATGTCTGAATGGAGATGACTCAGAGCATGTTCATGTCTGAATGGAGATGACTCCGAGCATGTTCATGTCTCACTGGAGATGACTCAGAGCATGTTCATGTCTGAATGGAGATGACATAGAGCATGTCCATGTCTGAATGGAGATGACTACGAGCATGTTCATGTCTGAATGGAGATGACTCAGAGCATGTTCATGTCTGAATGGAGATGACTCCGAGCATGTTCATGTCTGAATGCAGATGACTTAGAGCATGTTCATGTCTGAATGGAGATGATTCAGAGCATGTTCATGTCTGAATGGAGATGACTCCGAGGATGTTCATGTCTGAATGGAGATGACTTCGAGCATGTTCATGTCTGAATGGAGATGACTCAGAGCATGTTCATGTCTGAATGGAGATGACTCAGAGCATGTTCCATGTCTGAATGGAGATGACTCCGAGCATGTTCATGTCTGAATGGAGATGACTCCGAGCATGTTCATGTCTGAATGGAGATGACTTAGAGCATGTTCATGTCTGAATGGAGATGATTCAGAGCATGTTCATGTCTGAATGGAGATGACTCAGAGCATGTTCATGTCTGAATGGAGATGACTTCGAGCATGTTCATGTCTGAATGGAGATGACTCAGAGCATGTTCATGTCTGAATGGAGATGATTCAGAGCATGTTCATGTCTGAATGGAGATGACTCCGAGCATGTTCATGTCTGAATGGAGATGACTCAGAGCATGTTCATGTATGAATGGAGATGACTCAGAGCATGTTCATGTCTGAATGGAGATGACTCCGAGCATGTTCATGTCCGAGTGGAGATGACTCAGAGCATGTTCATGTCTGAATGGAGATGACTCAGAGCCTGTTCATATCTAAATGGAGATGATTCCGAGCATGTTCATGTCTGAATGGAGATGACTCCGAGCATGTTCATGTCTGAATGGAGATGACTTAGAGCATGTTCATGTCTGAATGGAGATGATTCAGAGCATGTTCATGTCTGAATGGAGATGATTCAGAGCATGTTCATGTCTGAATGGAGATGACTCAGAGCATGTTCATGTCTGAATGGAGATGACTCAGAGCATGTTCATGTCTGAATGGAGATGACTCAGAGCATGTTCATGTCTGAATGGAGATGACTCAGAGCATGTTCATGTCCGAATGGAGATGACTCAGAGCATGTTCATGTCTGAATGGAGATGACTCAGAGCATGTTCATATCTAAATGGAGATGACTCCGAGCATGTTCATGTCTGAATGGAGATGACTCAGAACATGTTCATGTCTCAATGGAGATGACCCCGAGCATGTTCATGTCTGAATGGAGATGACTCAGAGCATGTTCATGTCTGAATGGAGATGACTCAGAGCATGTTCATGTCAGAATGGAGATGACTCAGAGCATGTTCATGTCTGAATGGAGATGACTCAGAGCATGTTCATGTCTGAATGGAGATGACTCAGAGCATGTTACATGTTTGAATGGAGATGACTCCGAGCATGTTCATGTCTGAATGGAGATGACTCAGAGCATGTTCATATCTGAATGGAGATGACTCAGAGCATGTTACATGTCTGAATGGAGATGACTCCGAGGATGTTCATGTCTGAATGGAGATGATTCAGAGCATGTTCATGTCTGAATGGAGATGACTCCGAGCATGTTCATGTCTGAATGGAGATGACTCAGAGCATGTTCATGTCTGAATGGAGATGACTCAGAGCATGTTCATGTCTGAATGGAGATGACTCCGAGCATGTTCATGTCCGAGTGGAGATGACTCAGAGCATGTTCATGTCTGAATGGAGATGACTCAGAGCCTGTTCATATCTAAATGGAGATGATTCCGAGCATGTTCATGTCTGAATGGAGATGACTCCGAGCATGTTCATGTCTGAATGGAGATGACTTAGAGCATGTTCATGTCTGAATGGAGATGATTCAGAGCATGTTCATGTCAGAATGGAGATGACTCAGAGCATGTTCATGTCTGAATGGAGATGACTCAGAGCATGTTCATGTCTGAATGGAGATGACTCAGAGCATGTTCATGTCTGAATAGAGATGACTCAGAGCATGTTACATGTCTGAATGGAGATGACTCCGAGCATGTTCATGTCTGAATGGAGATGACTCAGAGCATGTTCATATCTGAATGGAGATGACTCCGAGCATATTCATGTCTGAATGGAGATGACTCAGAACATGTTCATGTCTCAATGGAGATGACCTCGAGCCTGTTCATGTCTGAATGGAGATGACTCAGAGCATGTTCATGTCTGAATAGAGATGACTCAGAGCATGTTCATGTCAGAATGGAGATGACTCAGAGCATGTTCATGTTTGAATGGAGATGATTCAGAGCATGTTCATGTCTGAATGGAGATGACTCAGAGCATGTTCATGTCTGAATGGAGATGACTCAGAGGATGTTCATGTCTGAATGGAGATGACTCAAAGCATGTTCATGTCTGAATGGAGATGACTCAGAGCATGTTCATGTCTGAATGGAGATGACTCAGAGCATGTTCATGTCTGAATGGAGATGACTCAGAGCATTTTCATGTCTGAATGGAGATGACTCAGAGCATGTTCATGTCTGAATGGAGATGACTCCGAGCATGTTCATGTCTGAATGGAGATGACTCAGAGCATGTTACATGTCTGAATGGAGATGACTCCGAGCATGTTAATGTCTGAATGGAGATGACTCAGAGCATGTTCATGTCTGAATGGAGATGACTCCGAGCATGTTCATGTCTGAATGGAGATGACTCAGAGCATGTTCATTTCTGAATGGAGATGACTCCGAGCATGTTCATGTCTCAATGGAGATGACTCAGAGCATGTTCATGTCTGAATGGAGATGACATAGAGCATGTCCATGTCTGAATGGAGATGACTACGAGCATGTTCATGTCTGAATGGAGATGACTCCGAGCATGTTCATGTCTGAATGGAGATGACTCCGAGCATGTTCATGTTTGAATGGAGATGATTCAGAGCATGTTCATGTCTGAATGGAGATGACTCAGAGCATGTTCATGTCTGAATGGAGATGACTCAGAGGATGTTCATGTCTGAATGGAGATGACTCAAAGCATGTTCATGTCTGAATGGAGATGACTCAGAGCATGTTCATGTCTGAATGGAGATGACTCAGAGCATGTTCATGTCTGAATGGAGATGACTCCGAGCATTTTCATGTCTGAATGGAGATGACTCAGAGCATGTTCATGTCTGAATGGAGATGACTCCGAGCATGTTCATGTCTGAATGGAGATGATTCAGAGCATGTTACATGTCTGAATGGAGATGACTCCGAGCATGTTAATGTCTGAATGGAGATGACTCAGAGCATGTTCATGTCTGAATGGAGATGACTCCGAGCATGTTCATGTCTGAATGGAGATGACTCAGAGCATGTTCATTTCTGAATGGAGATGACTCCGAGCATGTTCATGTCTCAATGGAGATGACTCAGAGCATGTTCATGTCTGAATGGAGATGACATAGAGCATGTCCATGTCTGAATGGAGATGACTACGAGCATGTTCATGTCTGAATGGAGATGACTCAGAGCATGTTCATGTCTGAATGGAGATGACTCCGAGCATGTTCATGTCTGAATGCAGATGACTTAGAGCATGTTCATGTCTGAATGGAGATGATTCAGAGCATGTTCATGTCTGAATGGAGATGACTCCGAGCATGTTCATGTCTGAATGGAGATGACTTCGAGCATGTTCATGTCTGAATGGAGATGACTCAGAGCATATTCATGTCTGAATGGAGATGACTCAGAGCATGTTACATGTCTGAATGGAGATGACTCCGAGCATGTTCATGTCTGAATGGAGATGACTCCGAGCATGTTCATGTCTGAATGGAGATGACTTAGAGCATGTTCATGTCTGAATGGAGATGATTCAGAGCATGTTCATGTCTGAATGGAGATGACTCAGAGCATGTTCATGTCTGAATGGAGATGACTTCGAGCATGTTCATGTCTGAATGGAGATGACTCAGAGCATGTTCATGTCTGAATGGAGATGATTCAGAGCATGTTCATGTCTGAATGGAGATGACTCAGAGCATGTTCATGTCTGAATGGAGATGACTCAGAGCATGTTCATGTCTGAATGGAGATGACTCAGAGCATGTTCATGTCTGAATGGAGATGACTCCGAGCATGTTCATGTCCGAGTGGAGATGACTCAGAGCATGTTCATGTCTGAATGGAGATGACTCAGAGCCTGTTCATGTCTGAATGGAGATGACTCCGAGCATGTTCATGTCTGAATGGAGATGACTCAGAGCATGTTCATGTCTGAATGGAGATGATTCAGAGCATGTTACATGTCTGAATGGAGATGACTCCGAGCATGTTCATGTCTGAATGGAGATGACTCAGAGCATGTTCATGTCTGAATGGAGATGACTCCGAGCATGTTCATGTCTCAATGGAGATGACTCAGAGCATGTTCATGTCTGAATGGAGATGACTTCGAGCATGTTCATGTCTCAATGGAGATGACTCAGAGCATGTTCATGTCTGAATGGAGATGACATAGAGCATGTCCATGTCTGAATGGAGATGACTACGAGCATGTTCATGTCTGAATGGAGATGACTCAGAGCATGTTCATGTCTGAATGGAGATGACTCCGAGCATATTCATGTCTGAATGCAGATGACTTAGAGCATGTTCATGTCTGAATGGAGATGATTCAGAGCATGTTCATGTCTGAATGGAGATGACTCCGAGGATGTTCATGTCTGAATGGAGATGACTTCGAGCATGTTCATGTCTGAATGGAGATGACTCAGAGCATGTTCATGTCTGAATGGAGATGACTCAGAGCATGTTCCATGTCTGAATGGAGATGACTCCGAGCATGTTCATGTCTGAATGGAGATGACTCCGAGCATGTTCATGTCTGAATGGAGATGACTTAGAGCATGTTCATGTCTGAATGGAGATGATTCAGAGCATGTTCATGTCTGAATGGAGATGACTCAGAGCATGTTCATGTCTGAATGGAGATGACTTCGAGCATGTTCATGTCTGAATGGAGATGACTCAGAGCATGTTCATGTCTGAATGGAGATGATTCAGAGCATGTTCATGTCTGAATGGAGATGACTCCGAGCATGTTCATGTCTGAATGGAGATGACTCAGAGCATGTTCATGTCTGAATGGAGATGACTCAGAGCATGTTCATGTCTGAATGGAGATGACTCCGAGCATGTTCATGTCCGAGTGGAGATGACTCAGAGCATGTTCATGTCTGAATGGAGATGACTCAGAGCCTGTTCATATCTAAATGGAGATGATTCCGAGCATGTTCATGTCTGAATGGAGATGACTCCGAGCATGTTCATGTCTGAATGGAGATGACTTAGAGCATGTTCATGTCTGAATGGAGATGATTCAGAGCATGTTCATGTCTGAATGGAGATGATTCAGAGCATGTTCATGTCTGAATGGAGATGACTCCGAGCATGTTCATGTCTGAATGGAGATGACTCAGAGCATGTTCATGTCTGAATGGAGATGACTCAGAGCATGTTCATGTCTGAATGGAGATGGCTCAGAGCATGTTCATGTCCGAATGGAGATGACTCAGAGCATGTTCATGTCTGAATGGAGATGACTCAGAGCATGTTCATATCTAAATGGAGATGACTCCGAGCATGTTCATGTCTGAATGGAGATGACTCAGAACATGTTCATGTCTCAATGGAGATGACCCCGAGCCTGTTCATGTCTGAATGGAGATGACTCAGAGCATGTTCATGTCTGAATGGAGATGACTCAGAGCATGTTCATGTCAGAATGGAGATGACTCAGAGCATGTTCATGTCTGAATGGAGATGACTCAGAGCATGTTCATGTCTGAATGGAGATGACTCAGAGCATGTTACATGTTTGAATGGAGATGACTCCGAGCATGTTCATGTCTGAATGGAGATGACTCAGAGCATGTTCATATCTGAATGGAGATGACTCAGAGCATGTTACATGTCTGAATGGAGATGACTCCGAGGATGTTCATGTCTGAATGGAGATGATTCAGAGCATGTTCATGTCTGAATGGAGATGACTCCGAGCATGTTCATGTCTGAATGGAGATGACTCAGAGCATGTTCATGTCTGAAAGGAGATGACTCAGAGCATGTTCATGTCTGAATGGAGATGACTCCGAGCATGTTCATGTCCGAGTGGAGATGACTCAGAGCATGTTCATGTCTGAATGGAGATGACTCAGAGCCTGTTCATATCTAAATGGAGATGATTCCGAGCATGTTCATGTCTGAATGGAGATGACTCCGAGCATGTTCATGTCTGAATGGAGATGACTTAGAGCATGTTCATGTCTGAATGGAGATGATTCAGAGCATGTTCATGTCTGAATGGAGATGATTCAGAGCATGTTCATGTCTGAATGGAGATGACTCCGAGCATGTTCATGTCTGAATGGAGATGACTCAGAGCATGTTCATGTCTGAATGGAGATGACTCAGAGCATGTTCATGTCTGAATGGAGATGACTCAGAGCATGTTCATGTTCGAATGGAGATGACTCAGAGCATGTTCATATCTGAATGGAGATGACTCAGAGCATGTTAATATCTAAATGGAGATGACTCCGAGCATGTTCATGTCTGAATGGAGATGACTCAGAACATGTTCATGTCTCAATGGAGATGACCCCGAGCCTGTTCATGTCTGAATGGAGATGACTCAGTGCATGTTCATGTCTGAATAGAGATGACTCAGAGCATGTTCATGTCAGAATGGAGATGACTCAGAGCATGTTCATGTCTGAATGGAGATGACTCAGAGCATGTTCATGTCTGAATGGAGATGACACAGAGCATGTTACATGTCTGAATGGAGATGACTCCGAGCATGTTCATGTCTGAATGGAGATGACTCAGAGCATGTTCATATCTGAATGGAGATGACTCCGAGCATGTTCATGTCTGAATGGAGATGACTCAGAACATGTTCATGTCTCAATGGAGATGACCCCGAGCCTGTTCATGTCTGAATGGAGATGACTCAGAGCATGTTCATGTCTGAATAGAGATGACTCAGAGCATGTTCATGTCAGAATGGAGATGACTCAGAGCATGTTCATGTCTGAATGGAGATGACTCAGAGCATGTTCATGTCTGAATGGAGATGACTCAGAGCATGTTACATGTCTGAATGGAGATGACTCCGAGCATGTTCATGTCTGAATGGAGATGACTCAGAGCATGTTCATATCTGAATGGAGATGACTCAGAGCATGTTACATGTCTGAATGGAGATGACTCAGAGCATGTTCATGTCTGAATGGAGATGATTCAGAGCATGTTCATGTCTGAATGGAGATGACTCCGAGCATGTTCATGTCTGAATGGAGATGACTCAGAGCATGTTCATGTCTGAATGGAGATGACTCAGAGCATGTTCATGTCTGAATGGAGATGACTCCGAGCATGTTCATGTCCGAGTGGAGATGACTCAGAGCCTGTTCATATATAAATGGAGATGATTCCGAGCATGTTCATGTCTGAATGGAGATGACTCCGAGCATGTTCATGTCTGAATGGAGATGACTTAGAGCATGTTCATGTCTGAATGGAGATGATTCAGAGCATGTTCATGTCTGAATGGAGATGATTCAGAGCATGTTCATGTCTGAATGGAGATGACTCCGAGCATGTTCATGTCTGAATGGAGATGACTCAGAGCATGTTCATGTCTGAATGGAGATGACTCAGAGCATGTTCATGTCTGAATGGAGATGACTCAGAGCATGTTTATGTTCGAATGGAGATGACTCAGAGCATGTTCATATCTGAATGGAGATGACTCAGAGCATGTTCATATCTAAATGGAGATGACTCCGAGCATGTTCATGTCTGAATGGAGATGACTCAGAACATGTTCATGTCTCAATGGAGATGACCCCGAGCCTGTTCATGTCTGAATGGAGATGACTCAGAGCATGTTCATGTCTGAATAGAGATGACTCAGAGCATGTTCATGTCAGAATGGAGATGACTCAGAGCATGTTCATGTCTGAATGGAGATGACTCAGAGCATGTTCATGTCTGAATGGAGATGACTCAGAGCATGTTACATGTCTGAATGGAGATGACTCCGAGCATGTTCATGTCTGAATGGAGATGACTCAGAGCTTGTTCATATCTGAATGGAGATGACTCAGAGCATGTTACATGTCTGAATGGAGATGACTCCGAGCATGTTCATGTCTGAATGGAGATGACTCCGAGCATGTTCATGTCTGAATGGAGATGACTCAGAGCATGTTCATATCTGAATGGAGATGACTCAGAGCATGTTCATGTCAGAATGGAGATGACTCAGAGCATGTTCATGTCTGAATGGAGATGACTCAGAGCATGTTCATGTCTGAATGGAGATGACTCAGAGCATGTTACATGTTTGAATGGAGATGACTCCGAGCATGTTCATGTCTGAATGGAGATGACTCAGAGCATGTTCATATCTGAATGGAGATGACTCAGAGCATGTTACATGTCTGAATGGAGATGACTCCGAGGATGTTCATGTCTGAATGGAGATGATTCAGAGCATGTTCATGTCTGAATGGAGATGACTCCGAGCATGTTCATGTCTGAATGGAGATGACTCAGAGCATGTTCATGTCTGAATGGAGATGACTCAGAGCATGTTCATGTCTGAATGGAGATGACTCCGAGCATGTTCATGTCCGAGTGGAGATGACTCAGAGCATGTTCATGTCTGAATGGAGATGACTCAGAGCCTGTTCATATCTAAATGGAGATGATTCCGAGCATGTTCATGTCTGAATGGAGATGACTCCGAGCATGTTCATGTCTGAATGGAGATGACTTAGAGCATGTTCATGTCTGAATGGAGATGATTCAGAGCATGTTCATGTCTGAATGGAGATGATTCAGAGCATGTTCATGTCTGAATGGAGATGACTCCGAGCATGTTCATGTCTGAATGGAGATGACTCAGAGCATGTTCATGTCTGAATGGAGATGACTCAGAGCATGTTCATGTCTGAATGGAGATGACTCAGAGCATGTTCATGTTCGAATGGAGATGACTCAGAGCATGTTCATATCTGAATGGAGATGACTCAGAGCATGTTAATATCTAAATGGAGATGACTCCGAGCATGTTCATGTCTGAATGGAGATGACTCAGAACATGTTCATGTCTCAATGGAGATGACCCCGAGCCTGTTCATGTCTGAATGGAGATGACTCAGTGCATGTTCATGTCTGAATAGAGATGACTCAGAGCATGTTCATGTCAGAATGGAGATGACTCAGAGCATGTTCATGTCTGAATGGAGATGACTCAGAGCATGTTCATGTCTGAATGGAGATGACACAGAGCATGTTACATGTCTGAATGGAGATGACTCCGAGCATGTTCATGTCTGAATGGAGATGACTCAGAGCATGTTCATATCTGAATGGAGATGACTCCGAGCATGTTCATGTCTGAATGGAGATGACTCAGAACATGTTCATGTCTCAATGGAGATGACCCCGAGCCTGTTCATGTCTGAATGGAGATGACTCAGAGCATGTTCATGTCTGAATAGAGATGACTCAGAGCATGTTCATGTCAGAATGGAGATGACTCAGAGCATGTTCATGTCTGAATGGAGATGACTCAGAGCATGTTCATGTCTGAATGGAGATGACTCAGAGCATGTTACATGTCTGAATGGAGATGACTCCGAGCATGTTCATGTCTGAATGGAGATGACTCAGAGCATGTTCATATCTGAATGGAGATGACTCAGAGCATGTTACATGTCTGAATGGAGATGACTCAGAGCATGTTCATGTCTGAATGGAGATGATTCAGAGCATGTTCATGTCTGAATGGAGATGACTCCGAGCATGTTCATGTCTGAATGGAGATGACTCAGAGCATGTTCATGTCTGAATGGAGATGACTCAGAGCATGTTCATGTCTGAATGGAGATGACTCCGAGCATGTTCATGTCCGAGTGGAGATGACTCAGAGCCTGTTCATATATAAATGGAGATGATTCCGAGCATGTTCATGTCTGAATGGAGATGACTCCGAGCATGTTCATGTCTGAATGGAGATGACTTAGAGCATGTTCATGTCTGAATGGAGATGATTCAGAGCATGTTCATGTCTGAATGGAGATGATTCAGAGCATGTTCATGTCTGAATGGAGATGACTCCGAGCATGTTCATGTCTGAATGGAGATGACTCAGAGCATGTTCATGTCTGAATGGAGATGACTCAGAGCATGTTCATGTCTGAATGGAGATGACTCAGAGCATGTTTATGTTCGAATGGAGATGACTCAGAGCATGTTCATATCTGAATGGAGATGACTCAGAGCATGTTCATATCTAAATGGAGATGACTCCGAGCATGTTCATGTCTGAATGGAGATGACTCAGAACATGTTCATGTCTCAATGGAGATGACCCCGAGCCTGTTCATGTCTGAATGGAGATGACTCAGAGCATGTTCATGTCTGAATAGAGATGACTCAGAGCATGTTCATGTCAGAATGGAGATGACTCAGAGCATGTTCATGTCTGAATGGAGATGACTCAGAGCATGTTCATGTCTGAATGGAGATGACTCAGAGCATGTTACATGTCTGAATGGAGATGACTCCGAGCATGTTCATGTCTGAATGGAGATGACTCAGAGCTTGTTCATATCTGAATGGAGATGACTCAGAGCATGTTACATGTCTGAATGGAGATGACTCCGAGCATGTTCATGTCTGAATGGAGATGACTCCGAGCATGTTCATGTCTGAATGGAGATGACTCAGAGCATGTTCATATCTGAATGGAGATGACTCAGAGCATGTTACATGTCTGAATGGAGATGACTCCGAGCATATTCATGTCTGAATGGAGATGACTCCGAGCATGTTCATGTCTGAATGGAGATGACCCAGAGCATGTTCATGTCTGAGTGGAGATGACTCCGAGCATGTTCATGTCTGAATGGAGATGACTCAGAGCATGTTCATGTCTGAATGGAGATGACTCAGAGCATGTTCATATCTGAATGGAGATGACTCAGAGCATGTTCATGTCTGAATGGAGATGACTCGGAGCATGTTCATGTCTGAATGGAGATGACTCAGAGCATGTTCATGTCTGAATGGAGATGACTCCGAGCATGTTCATATCTGAATGGAGATGACTCCGAGCATGTTCATGTCTGAATGGAGATGACTCCGAGCATGTTCATGTCTGAATGGAGATGACTTCGAGCATGTTCATGTCTGAATGGATATGACTCCGAGCATGTTCATGTCTGAATGGAGATGACTCCGAGCATGTTCATGTCTGAATGGAGATGACTCAGAGCATGTTCATGTCTGAATGGAGATGACTCAGAGCATGTTCATGTCTGAATGGAGATGACTCCGAGCATGTTCATGTCTGAATGGAGATGACTCAGAGCATGTTACATGTCTGAATGGAGATGACTCCGAGCATGTTCATGTCTGAATGGAGATGACTCCGAGCATGTTCATGTCTGAATGGAGATGATTTAGAGCATGTTCATGTCTGAATGGAGATGATTCAGAGCATGTTCATGTCTGAATGGAGATGACTCAGAGCATGTTCATGTCTGAATGGAGATGACTCAGAGCATGTTCATGTCCGAATGGAGATGACTTTGAGCATGTTCATGTCTGAATGGAGATGACTCAGAGCATGTTCATATCTAAATGGAGATGACTCCGAGCATGTTCATGTCGGAATGGAGATGACTCAGAACATGTTCATGTCTGAATGGAGATGACCCCGAGCCTGTTCATGTCTGAATGGAGATGACTCAGAGCATGTTCATGTCTGAATGGAGATGACTCAGAGCATGTTCATGTCTGAATGGAGATGACTCAGAGCATGTTCATGTCTGAATGGAGATGACTCAGAGCATGTTCATGTCTGAATGGAGATGACTCAGAGCATGTTACATGTCTGAATGGAGATGACTACGAGCATGTTCATGTCTGAATGGAGATGACTCCGAGCATGTTCATGTTTGAATGGAGATGATTCAGAGCATGTTCATGTCTGAATGGAGATGACTCAGAGCATGTTCATGTCTGAATGGAGATGACTCAAAGCATGTTCATGTCTGAATGGAGATGACTCAGAGCATGTTCATGTCTGAATGGAGATGACTCAGAGCATGTTCATGTCTGAATGGAGATGACTCAGAGCATTTTCATGTCTCAATGGAGATGACTCAGAGCATGTTCATATCTGAATGGAGATGACTCAGAGCATGTTCATGTCTGAATGGAGATGACTCCAAGCATGTTCATGTCTGAATGGAGATGACTCAGAGCATGTTCATGTCTGAATGGAGATGATTCAGAGCATGTTACCTGTCTGAATGGAGATGATTCAGAGCATGTTACATGTCTGAATGGAGATGACTCCGAGGATGTTCATGTCTGAATGGAGATGACTCCGAGCATGTTCATGTCTGAATGGAGATGACTCCGAGCATGTTCATGTCTGAATGGAGGTGACCCAGAGCATGTTCATGTCTGAATGGAGATGACTCCGAGCATGTTCATGTCTGAATGGATATGACTCAGAGCATGTTCATGTCTGAATGGAGATGACTCCGAGCATGTTCATATCTGAGTGGAGATGACTCAGAGCATGTTCATGTCTGAATGGAGATGACTCAGAGCATGTTCATGTCTGAATGGAGATGACTCAGAGCATGTTCATGTCTGAATGGAGATGACTCCGAGCATGTTCATATCTGAATGGAGATGACTCCGAGCATGTTCATGTCTGAATGGAGATGACTCAGAGCATGTTCATGTCTGAATGGAGATGACTCAGAGCATGTTCATGTCTGAATGGATATGACTCAGAGAATGTTCATGTCTGAATGGAGATGACTCCGAGCATGTTCATTTCTGAATGGAGATGATTCAGAGCATGTTCATGTCTGAATGGAGATGACTCAGAGCATGTTCATGTCTGAATGGAGATGACTCAGAGCATTTTCATGTCTGAATGGAGATGACTCAGAGCATGTTCATATCTGAATGGAGATGACTCCGAGCATGTTCATGTCTGAATGGAGATGACTCAGAGCATGTTCATGTCTGAATGGAGATGATTCAGAGCATGTTACATGTCTGAATGGAGATGACTCCGAGCATGTTCATGTCTGAATGGAGATGACTCAGAGCATGTTCATGTCTGAATGGAGATGACTCCGAGCATGTTCATGTCTGAATGGAGATGACTCAGAGCATGTTCATGTCTGAATGGAGAAGACTCAGAGCATGTTCATGTCTGAATGGAGATGACTCCGAGCATGTTCATGTCTGAATGGAGATGACTCAGAGCATGTTACATGTCTGAATGGAGATGACTCCGAGCATGTTAATGTCTGACTGGAGATGACTCAGAGCATGTTCATGTCTGAATGGAGATGACTCAGAGCATGTTCATGTCTGAATGGAGATGACTCAGAGCATGTTCAAGTCTGAATGGAGATGACTTCGAGCATGTTCATGTCTGAATGGAGATGACTCCGAGCATGTTCATGTTTGAATGGAGATGATTCAGAGCATGTTCATGTCTGAATGGAGATGACTCAGAGCATGTTCATGTCTGAATGGAGATGACTCAGAGGATGTTCATGTCTGAATGGAGATGACTCAAAGCATGTTCATGTCTGAATGGAGATGACTCAGAGCATGTTCATGTCTGAATGGAGATGACTCAGAGCATGTTCATGTCTGAATGGAGATGACTCAGAGCATTTTCATGTCTGAATGGAGATGACTCAGAGCATGTTCATGTCTGAATGGAGATGACTCCGAGCATGTTCATGTCTGAATGGAGATGATTCAGAGCATGTTACATGTCTGAATGGAGATGACTCCGAGCATGTTAATGTCTGAATGGAGATGACTCAGAGCATGTTCATGTCTGAATGGAGATGACTCAGAGCATGTTCATGTCCGAATGGAGATGACTTTGAGCATGTTCATGTCTGAATGGAGATGACTCAGAGCATGTTCATATCTAAATGGAGATGACTCCGAGCATGTTCATGTCGGAATGGAGATGACTCAGAACATGTTCATGTCTGAATGGAGATGATCCCGAGCCTGTTCATGTCTGAATGGAGATGACTCAGAGCATGTTCATGTCTGAATGGAGATGACTCAGAGCATGTTCATGTCTGAATGGAGATGACTCAGAGCATGTTCATGTCTGAATGGAGATGACTCAGAGCATGTTCATGTCTGAATGGAGATGACTCAGAGCATGTTACATGTCTGAATGGAGATGACTACGAGCATGTTCATGTCTGAATGGAGATGACTCCGAGCATGTTCATGTTTGAATGGAGATGATTCAGAGCATGTTCATGTCTGAATGGAGATGACTCAGAGCATGTTCATGTCTGAATGGAGATGACTCAAAGCATGTTCATGTCTGAATGGAGATGACTCAGAGCATGTTCATGTCTGAATGGAGATGACTCAGAGCATGTTCATGTCTGAATGGAGATTACTCAGAGCATTTTCCTGTCTCAATGGAGATGACTCAGAGCATGTTCATATCTGAATGGAGATGACTCAGAGCATGTTCATGTCTGAATGGAGATGACTCCAAGCATGTTCATGTCTGAATGGAGATGACTCAGAGCATGTTCATGTCTGAATGGAGATGATTCAGAGCATGTTACCTGTCTGAATGGAGATGATTCAGAGCATGTTACATGTCTGAATGGAGATGACTCCAAGGATGTTCATGTCTGAATGGAGATGACTCCGAGCATGTTCATGTCTGAATGGAGATGACTCCGAGCATGTTCATGTCTGAATGGAGGTGACCCAGAGCATGTTCATGTCTGAATGGAGATGACTCCGAGCATGTTCATGTCTGAATGGATATGACTCAGAGCATGTTCATGTCTGAATGGAGATGACTCCGAGCATGTTCATATCTGAGTGGAGATGACTCAGAGCATGTTCATGTCTGAATGGAGATGACTCAGAGCATGTTCATGTCTGAATGGAGATGACTCAGAGCATGTTCATGTCTGAATGGAGATGACTCCGAGCATGTTCATATCTGAATGGAGATGACTCCGAGCATGTTCATGTCTGAATGGAGATGACTCAGAGCATGTTCATGTCTGAATGGAGATGACTCAGAGCATGTTCATGTCTGAATGGATATGACTCAGAGAATGTTCATGTCTGAATGGAGATGACTCCGAGCATGTTCATGTCTGAATGGAGATGATTCAGAGCATGTTCATGTCTGAATGGAGATGACTCAGAGCATGTTCATGTCTGAATAGAGATGACTCAGAGCATTTTCATGTCTGAATGGAGATGACTCAGAGCATGTTCATATCTGAATGGAGATGACTCCGAGCATGTTCATGTTTGAATGGAGATGACTCAGAGCATGTTCATGTCTGAATGGAGATGATTCAGAGCATGTTACATGTCTGAATGGAGATGACTCCGAGCATGTTCATGTCTGAATGGAGATGACTCAGAGCATGTTCATGTCTGAATGGAGATGACTCCGAGCATGTTCATGTCTGAATGGAGATGACTCAGAGCATGTTCATGTCTGAATGGAGAAGACTCAGAGCATGTTCATGTCTGAATGGAGATAACTCCGAGCATGTTCATGTCTGAATGGAGATGACTCAGAGCATGTTACATGTCTGAATGGAGATGACTCCGAGCATGTTAATGTCTGACTGGAGATGACTCAGAGCATGTTCATGTCTGAATGGAGATGACTCAGAGCATGTTCATGTCTGAATGGAGATGACTCAGAGCATGTTCAAGTCTGAATGGAGATGACTCCGAGCATGTTCATGTCTGAATGGAGATGACTCCGAGCATGTTCATGTTTGAATGGAGATGATTCAGAGCATGTTCATGTCTGAATGGAGATGACTCAGAGCATGTTCATGTCTGAATGGAGATGACTCAGAGGATGTTCATGTCTGAATGGAGATGACTCAAAGCATGTTCATGTCTGAATGGAGATGACTCAGAGCATGTTCATGTCTGAATGGAGATGACTCAGAGCATGTTCATGTCTGAATGGAGATGACTCAGAGCATTTTCATGTCTGAATGGAGATGACTCAGAGCATGTTCATGTCTGAATGGAGATGACTCCGAGCATGTTCATGTCTGAATGGAGATGATTCAGAGCATGTTACATGTCTGAATGGAGATGACTCCGAGCATGTTAATGTCTGAATGGAGATGACTCAGAGCATGTTCATGTCTGAATGGAGATGACTCCGAGCATGTTCATGTCTGAATGGAGATGACTCAGAGCATGTTCATTTCTGAATGGAGATGACTCCGAGCATGTTCATGTCTCAATGGAGATGACTCAGAGCATGTTCATGTCTGAATGGAGATGACATAGAGCATGTCCATGTCTGAATGGAGATGACTACGAGCATGTTCATGTCTGAATGGAGATGACTCAGAACATGTTCATGTCTGAATGGAGATGACTCCGAGCATGTTCTTGTCTGAATGCAGATGACTTAGAGCATGTTCATGTCTGAATGGAGATGATTCAGAGCATGTTCATGTCTGAATGGAGATGACTCCGAGCATGTTCATGTCTGAATGGAGATGACTTCGAGCATGTTCATGTCTGAATGGAGATGACTCAGAGCATGTTCATGTCTGAATGGAGATGACTCAGAGCATGTTACATGTCTGAATGGAGATGACTCCGAGCATGTTCATGTCTGAATGGAGATGACTCCGAGCATGTTCATGTCTGAATGGAGATGACTTAGAGCATGTTCATGTCTGAATGGAGATGATTCAGAGCATGTTCATGTCTGAATGGAGATGACTCAGAGCATGTTCATGTCTGAATGGAGATGACTTCGAGCATGTTCATGTCTGAATGGAGATGACTCAGAGAATGTTCATGTCTGAATGGAGATGATTCAGAGCATGTTCATGTCTGAATGGAGATGACTCCGAGCATGTTCATGTTTGAATGGAGATGACTCAGAGCATGTTCATGTCTGAATGGAGATGATTCAGAGCATGTTACATGTCTGAATGGAGATGACTCCGAGCATGTTCATGTCTGAATGGAGATGACTCAGAGCATGTTCATGTCTGAATGGAGATGACTCCGAGCATGTTCATGTCTGAATGGAGATGACTCAGAGCATGTTCATGTCTGAATGGAGAAGACTCAGAGCATGTTCATGTCTGAATGGAGATAACTCCGAGCATGTTCATGTCTGAATGGAGATGACTCAGAGCATGTTACATGTCTGAATGGAGATGACTCCGAGCATGTTAATGTCTGACTGGAGATGACTCAGAGCATGTTCATGTCTGAATGGAGATGACTCAGAGCATGTTCATGTCTGAATGGAGATGACTCAGAGCATGTTCAAGTCTGAATGGAGATGACTCCGAGCATGTTCATGTCTGAATGGAGATGACTCCGAGCATGTTCATGTTTGAATGGAGATGATTCAGAGCATGTTCATGTCTGAATGGAGATGACTCAGAGCATGTTCATGTCTGAATGGAGATGACTCAGAGGATGTTCATGTCTGAATGGAGATGACTCAAAGCATGTTCATGTCTGAATGGAGATGACTCAGAGCATGTTCATGTCTGAATGGAGATGACTCAGAGCATGTTCATGTCTGAATGGAGATGACTCAGAGCATTTTCATGTCTGAATGGAGATGACTCAGAGCATGTTCATGTCTGAATGGAGATGACTCCGAGCATGTTCATGTCTGAATGGAGATGATTCAGAGCATGTTACATGTCTGAATGGAGATGACTCCGAGCATGTTAATGTCTGAATGGAGATGACTCAGAGCATGTTCATGTCTGAATGGAGATGACTCCGAGCATGTTCATGTCTGAATGGAGATGACTCAGAGCATGTTCATTTCTGAATGGAGATGACTCCGAGCATGTTCATGTCTCAATGGAGATGACTCAGAGCATGTTCATGTCTGAATGGAGATGACATAGAGCATGTCCATGTCTGAATGGAGATGACTACGAGCATGTTCATGTCTGAATGGAGATGACTCAGAACATGTTCATGTCTGAATGGAGATGACTCCGAGCATGTTCTTGTCTGAATGCAGATGACTTAGAGCATGTTCATGTCTGAATGGAGATGATTCAGAGCATGTTCATGTCTGAATGGAGATGACTCCGAGCATGTTCATGTCTGAATGGAGATGACTTCGAGCATGTTCATGTCTGAATGGAGATGACTCAGAGCATGTTCATGTCTGAATGGAGATGACTCAGAGCATGTTACATGTCTGAATGGAGATGACTCCGAGCATGTTCATGTCTGAATGGAGATGACTCCGAGCATGTTCATGTCTGAATGGAGATGACTTAGAGCATGTTCATGTCTGAATGGAGATGATTCAGAGCATGTTCATGTCTGAATGGAGATGACTCAGAGCATGTTCATGTCTGAATGGAGATGACTTCGAGCATGTTCATGTCTGAATGGAGATGACTCAGAGAATGTTCATGTCTGAATGGAGATGATTCAGAGCATGTTCATGTCTGAATGGAGATGACTCAGAGCATGTTCATGTCTGAATGGAGATGACTCAGAGCATGTTCATGTCTGAATGGAGATGACTCAGAGCATGTTCATGTCTGAATGGAGATGACTCCGAGCATGTTCATGTCCGAGTGGAGATGACTCAGAGCATGTTCATGTCTGAATGGAGATGACTCAGAGCCTGTTCATGTCTGAATGGAGATGACTCCGAGCATGTTCATGTCTGAATGGAGATGACTCAGAGCATGTTCATGTCTGAATGGAGATGATTCAGAGCATGTTACATGTCTGAATGGAGATGACTCCGAGCATGTTCATGTCTGAATGGAGATGACTCAGAGCATGTTCATGTCTGAATGGAGATGACTCCGAGCATGTTCATGTCTGAATGGAGATGACTCAGAGCATGTTCATGTCTGAATGGAGATGACTCCGAGCATGTTCATGTCTCACTGGAGATGACTCAGAGCATGTTCATGTCTGAATGGAGATGACATAGAGCATGTCCATGTCTGAATGGAGATGACTACGAGCATGTTCATGTCTGAATGGAGATGACTCAGAGCATGTTCATGTCTGAATGGAGATGACTCCGAGCATGTTCATGTCTGAATGCAGATGACTTAGAGCATGTTCATGTCTGAATGGAGATGATTCAGAGCATGTTCATGTCTGAATGGAGATGACTCCGAGGATGTTCATGTCTGAATGGAGATGACTTCGAGCATGTTCATGTCTGAATGGAGATGACTCAGAGCATGTTCATGTCTGAATGGAGATGACTCAGAGCATGTTCCATGTCTGAATGGAGATGACTCCGAGCATGTTCATGTCTGAATGGAGATGACTCCGAGCATGTTCATGTCTGAATGGAGATGACTTAGAGCATGTTCATGTCTGAATGGAGATGATTCAGAGCATGTTCATGTCTGAATGGAGATGACTCAGAGCATGTTCATGTCTGAATGGAGATGACTTCGAGCATGTTCATGTCTGAATGGAGATGACTCAGAGCATGTTCATGTCTGAATGGAGATGATTCAGAGCATGTTCATGTCTGAATGGAGATGACTCCGAGCATGTTCATGTCTGAATGGAGATGACTCAGAGCATGTTCATGTCTGAATGGAGATGACTCAGAGCATGTTCATGTCTGAATGGAGATGACTCCGAGCATGTTCATATCCGAGTGGAGATGACTCAGAGCATGTTCATGTCTGAATGGAGATGACTCAGAGCCTGTTCATATCTAAATGGAGATGATTCCGAGCATGTTCATGTCTGAATGGAGATGACTCCGAGCATGTTCATGTCTGAATGGAGATGACTTAGAGCATGTTCATGTCTGAATGGAGATGATTCAGAGCATGTTCATGTCTGAATGGAGATGATTCAGAGCATGTTCATGTCTGAATGGAGATGACTCAGAGCATGTTCATGTCTGAATGGAGATGACTCAGAGCATGTTCATGTCTGAATGGAGATGACTCAGAGCATGTTCATGTCTGAATGGAGATGACTCAGAGCATGTTCATGTCCGAATGGAGATGACTCAGAGCATGTTCATGTCTGAATGGAGATGACTCAGAGCATGTTCATATCTAAATGGAGATGACTCCGAGCATGTTCATGTCTGAATGGAGATGACTCAGAACATGTTCATGTCTCAATGGAGATGACCCCGAGCCTGTTCATGTCTGAATGGAGATGACTCAGAGCATGTTCATGTCTGAATGGAGATGACTCAGAGCATGTTCATGTCAGAATGGAGATGACTCAGAGCATGTTCATGTCTGAATGGAGATGACTCAGAGCATGTTCATGTCTGAATGGAGATGACTCAGAGCATGTTACATGTTTGAATGGAGATGACTCCGAGCATGTTCATGTCTGAATGGAGATGACTCAGAGCATGTTCATATCTGAATGGAGATGACTCAGAGCATGTTACATGTCTGAATGGAGATGACTCCGAGGATGTTCATGTCTGAATGGAGATGATTCAGAGCATGTTCATGTCTGAATGGAGATGACTCCGAGCATGTTCATGTCTGAATGGAGATGACTCAGAGCATGTTCATGTCTGAATGGAGATGACTCAGAGCATGTTCATGTCTGAATGGAGATGACTCCGAGCATGTTCATGTCCGAGTGGAGATGACTCAGAGCATGTTCATGTCTGAATGGAGATGACTCAGAGCCTGTTCATATCTAAATGGAGATGATTCCGAGCATGTTCATGTCTGAATGGAGATGACTCCGAGCATGTTCATGTCTGAATGGAGATGACTTAGAGCATGTTCATGTCTGAATGGAGATGATTCAGAGCATGTTCATGTCTGAATGGAGATCATTCAGAGCATGTTCATGTCTGAATGGAGATGACTCCGAGCATGTTCATGTCTGAATGGAGATGACTCAGAGCATGTTCATGTCTGAATGGAGATGACTCAGAGCATGTTCATGTCTGAATGGAGATGACTCAGAGCATGTTCATGTTCGAATGGAGATGACTCAGAGCATGTTCATATCTGAATGGAGATGACTCAGAGCATGTTCATATCTAAATGGAGATGACTCCGAGCATGTTCATGTCTGAATGGAGATGACTCAGAACATGTTCATGTCTCAATGGAGATGACCCCAAGCCTGTTCATGTCTGAATGGAGATGACTCAGAGCATGTTCATGTCTGAATAGAGATGACTCAGAGCATGTTCATGTCAGAATGGAGATGACTCAGAGCATGTTCATGTCTGAATGGAGATGACTCAGAGCATGTTCATGTCTGAATGGAGATGACTCAGAGCATGTTACATGTCTGAATGGAGATGACTCCGAGCATGTTCATGTCTGAATGGAGATGACTCAGAGCATGTTCATATCTGAATGGAGATGACTCCGAGCATGTTCATGTCTGAATGGAGATGACTCAGAACATGTTCATGTCTCAATGGAGATGACCTCGAGCCTGTTCATGTCTGAATGGAGATGACTCAGAGCATGTTCATGTCTGAATAGAGATGACTCAGAGCATGTTCATGTCAGAATGGAGATGACTCAGAGCATGTTCATGTTTGAATGGAGATGATTCAGAGCATGTTCATGTCTGAATGGAGATGACTCAGAGCATGTTCATGTCTGAATGGAGATGACTCAGAGGATGTTCATGTCTGAATGGAGATGACTCAAAGCATGTTCATGTCTGAATGGAGATGACTCAGAGCATGTTCATGTCTGAATGGAGATGACTCAGAGCATGTTCATGTCTGAATGGAGATGACTCAGAGCATTTTCATGTCTGAATGGAGATGACTCAGAGCATGTTCATGTCTGAATGGAGATGACTCCGAGCATGTTCATGTCTGAATGGAGATGATTCAGAGCATGTTACATGTCTGAATGGAGATGACTCCGAGCATGTTAATGTCTGAATGGAGATGACTCAGAGCATGTTCATGTCTGAATGGAGATGACTCCGAGCATGTTCATGTCTGAATGGAGATGACTCAGAGCATGTTCATTTCTGAATGGAGATGACTCCGAGCATGTTCATGTCTCAATGGAGATGACTCAGAGCATGTTCATGTCTGAATGGAGATGACATAGAGCATGTCCATGTCTGAATGGAGATGACTACGAGCATGTTCATGTCTGAATGGAGATGACTCCGAGCATGTTCATGTCTGAATGGAGATGACTCCGAGCATGTTCATGTTTGAATGGAGATGATTCAGAGCATAATCATGTCTGAATGGAGATGACTCAGAGCATGTTCATGTCTGAATGGAGATGACTCAGAGGATGTTCATGTCTGAATGGAGATGACTCAAAGCATGTTCATGTCTGAATGGAGATGACTCAGAGCATGTTCATGTCTGAATGGAGATGACTCAGAGCATGTTCATGTCTGAATGGAGATGACTCAGAGCATTTTCATGTCTGAATGGAGATGACTCAGAGCATGTTCATGTCTGAATGGAGATGACTCCGAGCATGTTCATGTCTGAATGGAGATGATTCAGAGCATGTTACATGTCTGAATGGAGATGACTCCGAGCATGTTAATGTCTGAATGGAGATGACTCAGAGCATGTTCATGTCTGAATGGAGATGACTCCGAGCATGTTCATGTCTGAATGGAGATGACTCAGAGCATGTTCATTTCTGAATGGAGATGACTCCGAGCATGTTCATGTCTCAATGGAGATGACTCAGAGCATGTTCATGTCTGAATGGAGATGACATAGAGCATGTCCATGTCTGAATGGAGATGACTACGAGCATGTTCATGTCTGAATGGAGATGACTCAGAGCATGTTCATGTCTGAATGGAGATGACTCCGAGCATGTTCATGTCTGAATGCAGATGACTTAGAGCATGTTCATGTCTGAATGGAGATGATTCAGAGCATGTTCATGTCTGAATGGAGATGACTCCGAGCATGTTCATGTCTGAATGGAGATGACTTCGAGCATGTTCATGTCTGAATGGAGATGACTCAGAGCATATTCATGTCTGAATGGAGATGACTCAGAGCATGTTACATGTCTGAATGGAGATGACTCCGAGCATGTTCATGTCTGAATGGAGATGACTCCGAGCATGTTCATGTCTGAATGGAGATGACTTAGAGCATGTTCATGTCTGAATGGAGATGATTCAGAGCATGTTCATGTCTAAATGGAGATGACTCAGAGCATGTTCATGTCTGAATGGAGATGACTTCGAGCATGTTCATGTCTGAATGGAGATGACTCAGAGCATGTTCATGTCTGAATGGAGATGATTCAGAGCATGTTCATGTCTGAATGGAGATGACTCAGAGCATGTTCATGTCTGAATGGAGATGACTCAGAGCATGTTCATGTCTGAATGGAGATGACTCAGAGCATGTTCATGTCTGAATGGAGATGACTCCGAGCATGTTCATGTCCGAGTGGAGATGACTCAGAGCATGTTCATGTCTGAATGGAGATGACTCAGAGCCTGTTCATGTCTGAATGGAGATGACTCAGAGCATGTTCATGTCTGAATGGAGATGACTCAGAGCATGTTCATGTCTGAATGGAGATGATTCAGAGCATGTTACATGTCTGAATGGAGATGACTCCGAGCATGTTCATGTCTGAATGGAGATGACTCAGAGCATGTTCATGTCTGAATGGAGATGACTCCGAGCATGTTCATGTCTCAATGGAGATGACTCAGAGCATGTTCATGTCTGAATGGAGATGACTCCGAGCATGTTCATGTCTCAATGGAGATGACTCAGAGCATGTTCATGTCTGAATGGAGATGACATAGAGCATGTCCATGTCTGAATGGAGATGACTACGAGCATGTTCATGTCTGAATGGAGATGACTCAGAGCATGTTCATGTCTGAATGGAGATGACTCCGAGCATGTTCATGTCTGAATGCAGATGACTTAGAGCATGTTCATGTCTGAATGGAGATGATTCAGAGCATGTTCATGTCTGAATGGAGATGACTCCGAGGATGTTCATGTCTGAATGGAGATGACTTCGAGCATGTTCATGTCTGAATGGAGATGACTCAGAGCATGTTCATGTCTGAATGGAGATGACTCAGAGCATGTTCCATGTCTGAATGGAGATGACTCCGAGCATGTTCATGTCTGAATGGAGATGACTCCGAGCATGTTCATGTCTGAATGGAGATGACTTAGAGCATGTTCATGTCTGAATGGAGATGATTCAGAGCATGTTCATGTCTGAATGGAGATGACTCAGAGCATGTTCATGTCTGAATGGAGATGACTCAGAGCATGTTCATGTCTGAATGGAGATGATTCAGAGCATGTTCATGTCTGAATGGAGATGACTCCGAGCATGTTCATGTCTGAATGGAGATGACTCAGAGCATGTTCATGTCTGAATGGAGATGACTCAGAGCATGTTCATGTCTGAATGGAGATGACTCCGAGCATGTTCATGTCCGAGTGGAGATGACTCAGAGCATGTTCATGTCTGAATGGAGATGACTCAGAGCCTGTTCATATCTAAATGGAGATGATTCCGAGCATGTTCATGTCTGAATGGAGATGACTCCGAGCATGTTCATGTCTGAATGGAGATGACTTAGAGCATGTTCATGTCTGAATGGAGATGATTCAGAGCATGTTCATGTCTGAATGGAGATGATTCAGAGCATGTTCATGTCTGAATGGAGATGACTCCGAGCATGTTCATGTCTGAATGGAGATGACTCAGAGCATGTTCATGTCTGAATGGAGATGACTCAGAGCATGTTCATGTCTGAATGGAGATGGCTCAGAGCATGTTCATGTCCGAATGGAGATGACTCAGAGCATGTTCATGTCTGAATGGAGATGACTCAGAGCATGTTCATATCTAAATGGAGATGACTCCGAGCATGTTCATGTCTGAATGGAGATGACTCAGAACATGTTCATGTCTCAATGGAGATGACCCCGAGCCTGTTCATGTCTGAATGGAGATGACTCAGAGCATGTTCATGTCTGAATGGAGATGACTCAGAGCATGTTCATGTCAGAATGGAGATGACTCAGAGCATGTTCATGTCTGAATGGAGATGACTCAGAGCATGTTCATGTCTGAATGGAGATGACTCCGAGCATGTTACATGTTTGAATGGAGATAACTCCGAGCATGTTCATGTCTGAATGGAGATGACTCAGAGCATGTTCATATCTGAATGGAGATGACTCAGAGCATGTTACATGTCTGAATGGAGATGACTCCGAGGATGTTCATGTCTGAATGGAGATGATTCAGAGCATGTTCATGTCTGAATGGAGATGACTCCGAGCATGTTCATGTCTGAATGGAGATGACTCAGAGCATGTTCATGTCTGAATGGAGATGACTCAGAGCATGTTCATGTCTGAATGGAGATGACTCCGAGCATGTTCATGTCCGAGTGGAGATGACTCAGAGCATGTTCATGTCTGAATGGAGATGACTCAGAGCCTGTTCATATCTAAATGGAGATGATTCCGAGCATGTTCATGTCTGAATGGAGATGACTCCGAGCATGTTCATGTCTGAATGGAGATGACTTAGAGCATGTTCATGTCTGAATGGAGATGATTCAGAGCATGTTCATGTCTGAATGGAGATGATTCAGAGCATGTTCATGTCTGAATGGAGATGACTCCGAGCATGTTCATGTCTGAATGGAGATGACTCAGAGCATGTTCATGTCTGAATGGAGATGACTCAGAGCATGTTCATGTCTGAATGGAGATGACTCAGAGCATGTTCATGTTCGAATGGAGATGACTCAGAGCATGTTCATATCTGAATGGAGATGACTCAGAGCATGTTAATATCTAAATGGAGATGACTCCGAGCATGTTCATGTCTGAATGGAGATGACTCAGAACATGTTCATGTCTCAATGGAGATGACCCCGAGCCTGTTCATGTCTGAATGGAGATGACTCAGTGCATGTTCATGTCTGAATAGAGATGACTCACAGCATGTTCATGTCAGAATGGAGATGACTCAGAGCATGTTCATGTCTGAATGGAGATGACTCAGAGCATGTTCATGTCTGAATGGAGATGACACAGAGCATGTTACATGTCTGAATGGAGATGACTCCGAGCATGTTCATGTCTGAATGGAGATGACTCAGAGCATGTTCATATCTGAATGGAGATGACTCCGAGCATGTTCATGTCTGAATGGAGATGACTCAGAACATGTTCATGTCTCAATGGAGATGACCCCGAGCCTGTTCATGTCTGAATGGAGATGACTCAGAGCATGTTCATGTCTGAATAGAGATGACTCAGAGCATGTTCATGTCAGAATGGAGATGACTCAGAGCATGTTCATGTCTGAATGGAGATGACTCAGAGCATGTTCATGTCTGAATGGAGATGACTCAGAGCATGTTACATGTCTGAATGGAGATGACTCCGAGCATGTTCATGTCTGAATGGAGATGACTCCGAGCATGTTCATATCTGAATGGAGATGACTCAGAGCATGTTACATGTCTGAATGGAGATGACTCCGAGCATGTTCATGTCTGAATGGAGATGATTCAGAGCATGTTAATGTCTGAATGGAGATGACTCCGAGCATGTTCATGTCTGAATGGAGATGACTCAGAGCATGTTCATGTCTGAATGGAGATGACTCAGAGCATGTTCATGTCTGAATGGAGATGACTCCGAGCATGTTCATGTCCGAGTGGAGATGACTCAGAGCCTGTTCATATATAAATGGAGATGATTCCGAGCATGTTCATGTCTGAATGGAGATGACTCCGAGCATGTTCATGTCTGAATGGAGATGACTTAGAGCATGTTCATGTCTGAATGGAGATGATTCAGA
Source organism: Bathymodiolus septemdierum (assembly GCA_963383655.1). NCBI lineage: Eukaryota > Metazoa > Mollusca > Bivalvia > Mytilida > Modiolidae > Bathymodiolus > Bathymodiolus septemdierum. The sequence continues at coordinate 65,406,113 of OY726529.1, forward strand.
GCATGTTCATGTCTGAATGGAGATGATTCAGAGCATGTTCATGTCTGAATGGAGATGACTCCGAGCATGTTCATGTCTGAATGGAGATGACTCAGAGCATGTTCATGTCTGAATGGAGATGACTCAGAGCATGTTCATGTCTGAATGGAGATGACTCAGAGCATGTTTATGTTCGAATGGAGATGACTCAGAGCATGTTCATATCTGAATGGAGATGACTCAGAGCATGTTCATATCTAAATGGAGATGACTCCGAGCATGTTCATGTCTGAATGGAGATGACTCAGAACATGTTCATGTCTCAATGGAGATGACCCCGAGCCTGTTCATGTCTGAATGGAGATGACTCAGAGCATGTTCATGTCTGAATAGAGATGACTCAGAGCATGTTCATGTCAGAATGGAGATGACTCAGAGCATGTTCATGTCTGAATGGAGATGACTCAGAGCATGTTCATGTCTGAATGGAGATGACTCAGAGCATGTTACATGTCTGAATGGAGATGACTCCGAGCATGTTCATGTCTGAATGGAGATGACTCAGAGCATGTTCATATCTGAATGGAGATGACTCAGAGCATGTTACATGTCTGAATGGAGATGACTCCGAGCATGTTCATGTCTGAATGGAGATGACTCCGAGCATGTTCATGTCTGAATGGAGATGAATCAGAGCATGTTCATATCTGAATGGAGATGACTCAGAGCATGTTACATGTCTGAATGGAGATGACTCCGAGCATATTCATGTCTGAATGGAGATGACTCCGAGCATATTCATGTCTGAATGGAGATGACCCAGAGCATGTTCATGTCTGAGTGGAGATGACTCCGAGCATGTTCATGTCTGAATGGAGATGACTCAGAGCATGTTCATGTCTGAATGGAGATGACTCAGAGCATGTTCATGTCTGAATGGAGATGACTCAGAGCATGTTCATGTCTGAATGGAGATGACTCGGAGCATGTTCATGTCTGAATGGAGATGACTCAGAGCATGTTCATGTCTGAATGGAGATGACTCCGAGCATGTTCATGTCTGAATGGAGATGACTCAGAGCATGCTACATGTCTCAATGGAGATGACTCCGAGCATGTTCATGTCTGAATGGAGATGACTCAGAGCATGTTCATGTCTGAATGGAGATGACTCAGAGCATGTTCATGTCTGAATGGAGATGATTCAGAGCATGTTCATGTCTGAATGGAGATGACTCCGAGCATGTTCATGTCTGAATGGAGATGACTCAGAGCATGTTCATGTCTGAATGGAGATGACTCAGAGCATGTTCATGTCTGAATGGAGATGACTCAGAGCATGTTCATGTCTGAATGGAGATGACTCCGAGCATGTTCATGTCTGAATGGAGATGACTCAGAGCATGTTCATGTCTGAATGGAAATGACTCAGAGCATGTTCATGTCTGAATGGAGATGACTCCGAGCATGTTCATGTCTGAATGGAGATGACTCCGAGCATGTTCATGTCTGAATGGAGATGACTTCGGGCATGTTCATGTCTGAATGGAGATGACTCCGAGCATGTTCATGTCTGAATGGAGATGACTCCGAGCATGTTCATGTCTGAATGGAGATGACTCCTAGCATGTTCATGTCTGAATGGATATGACTCAGAGCATGTTCATGTCTGAATGGAGATGACTCAGAGCATGTTCATGTCTGAATGGAGATGACTCCGAGCATGTTCATGTCTGAATGCAGATGACTCAGAGCATGTTCATATCTGAATGGAGATGACTCAGAGCATGTTCATGTCTGAATGGTGATGACTCAGAGCATGTTCATGTCTGAATGGAGATGACTCAGAGCATGTTCATGTCTGAATGGAGATGACTCAGAGCATGTTCATGTCTGAATGAAGATGACTCAGAGCATGTTCATGTCTGAATGGAGATGACTCAGAGCATGTTCATATCTAAATGGAGATGCCTCAGAGCATGTTCATGTCTGAATGGAGATGACTCGGAACATGTTCATGTCTGAATGGAGATGACCCCGAGCCTGTTCATGTCTCAATGGAGATGACTCCGAGCATGTTCATGTCTCAATGGAGATGACTCCGAGCATGTTCATGTCTGAATGGAGATGACTCAGAGCATGTTCATGTCTCAATGGAGATGACTCAGAGCATGTTCATGTTTGAATGGAGATGACTCAGAGCATGTTCATGTCTGAATGGAGATGACTCCGAGCATTTTCATGTCTGAATGGAGATGACTCAGAGCATGTTCATGTCTGAATGGAGATGACTCAGAGCATTTTCATGTCTGAATGGAGATGACTCAGAGCATGTTCATATCTGAATGGAGATGACTCAGAGCATGTTCATGTCTGAATGGAGATGACTCCAAGCATGTTCATGTCTGAATGGAGATGACTCAGAGCATGTTCATGTCTGAATGGAGATGATTCAGAGCATGTTACATGTCTGAATGGAGATGATTCAGAGCATGTTACATGTCTGAATGGAGATGATTCCGAGGATGTTCATGTCTGAATGGAGATGACTCCGAGCATGTTCATGTCTGAATGGAGATGACTCCGAGCATGTTCATGTCTGAATGGAGGTGACCCAGAGCATGTTCATGTCTGAATGGAGATGACTCAGAGCATGTTCATGTCTGAATGGAGATGACTCAGAGCATGTTCATGTTCGAATGGAGATGACTCAGAGCATGTTCATGTCTGAATGGAGATGACTCAGAGCATGTTCATATCTAAATGGAGATGACTCCGAGCATGTTCATGTCTGAATGGAGATGACTCAGAACATGTTCATGTCTCAATGGAGATGACCCCGAGCCTGTTCATGTCTGAATGGAGATGACTCAGAGCATGTTCATGTCTGAATGGAGATGACTCAGAGCATGTTCATGTCTGAATGGAGATGACTCAGAGCATGTTCATGTTCGAATGGAGATGACTCAGAGCATGTTCATGTCTGAATGGAGATGACTCAGAGCATGTTACATGTCTGAATGGAGATGACTCCGAGCATGTTCATGTCTGAATGGAGATGACTCCGAGCATGTTCATGTCTGAATGGAGATGACTCAGAGCATGTTCATATCTGAATGGAGATGACTCAGAGCATGTTACATGTCTGAATGGAGATGACTCCGAGCATATTCATGTCTGAATGGAGATGACTCCGAGCATGTTCATGTCTGAATGGAGATGACCCAGAGCATGTTCATGTCTGAGTGGAGATGACTCCGAGCATGTTCATGTCTGAATGGAGATGACTCAGAGCATGTTCATGTCTGAATGGAGATGACTCAGAGCATGTTCATGTCTGAATGGAGATGACTCAGAGCATGTTCATGTCTGAATGGAGATGACTCGGAACATGTTCATGTCTGAATGGAGATGACTCAGAGCATGTTCATGTCTGAATGGAGATGACTCAGAGCATGTTCATGTCTGAATGGAGATGATTCAGAGCATGTTCATGTCTGAATGGAGATGACTCCGAGCATGTTCATGTCTGAATGGAGATGACTCAGAGCATGTTCATGTCTGAATGGAGATGACTCAGAGCATGTTCATGTCTGAATGGAGATGACTCAGAGCATGTTCATGTCTGAATGGAGATGACTCCGAGCATGTTCATGTCTGAATGGAGATGACTCAGAGCATGTTCATGTCTGAATGGAAATGACTCAGAGCATGTTCATGTCTGAATGGAGATGACTCCGAGCATGTTCATGTCTGAATGGAGATGACTCCGAGCATGTTCATGTCTGAATGGAGATGACTTCGGGCATGTTCATGTCTGAATGGAGATGACTCCGAGCATGTTCATGTCTGAATGGAGATGACTCCGAGCATGTTCATGTCTGAATGGAGATGACTCCTAGCATGTTCATGTCTGAATGGATATGACTCAGAGCATGTTCATGTCTGAATGGAGATGACTCAGAGCATGTTCATGTCTGAATGGAGATGACTCCGAGCATGTTCATGTCTGAATGGAGATGACTCAGAGCATGTTCATATCTGAATGGAGATGACTCAGAGCATGTTCATGTCTGAATGGAGATGACTCAGAGCATGTTCATGTCTGAATGGAGATGACTCAGAGCATGTTCATGTCCGAATGGAGATGACTCAGAGCATGTTCATGTCTGAATGAAGATGACTCAGAGCATGTTCATGTCTGAATGGAGATGACTCAGAGCATGTTCATATCTAAATGGAGATGCCTCAGAGCATGTTCATGTCTGAATGGAGATGACTCAGAACATGTTCATGTCTGAATGGAGATGACCCCGAGCCTGTTCATGTCTCAATGGAGATGACTCCGAGCATGTTCATGTCTCAATGGAGATGACACCGAGCATGTTCATGTCTGAATGGAGATGACTCAGAGCATGTTCATGTCTCAATGGAGATGACTCAGAGCATGTTCATGTTTGAATGGAGATGACTCAGAGCATGTTCATGTCTGAATGGAGATGACTCCGAGCATGTTCATGTCTGAATGGAGATGACTCAGAGCATTTTCATGTCTGAATGGAGATGACTCAGAGCATGTTCATATCTGAATGGAGATGACTCAGAGCATGTTCATGTCTGAATGGAGATGACTCAGAGCATGTTCATGTCTGAATGGAGATGACTCAGAGCATGTTCATGTCTGAATGGAGATGATTCAGAGCATGTTACATGTCTGAATGGACATGATTCAGAGCATGTTACATATCTGAATGGAGATGACTCCGAGGATGTTCATGTCTGAATGGAGATGACTCCGAGCATGTTCATGTCTGAATGGAGATGACTCCGAGCATGTTCATGTCTGAATGGAGGTGACCCAGAGCATGTTCATGTCAGAGTGGAGATGACTCCGAGCATGTTCATGTCTGAATGGAGATGACTCTGAGCATGTTCATGTCTGAATGGAGATGACTCCGAGCATGTTCATATCTGAATGGAGATGACTCAGAGCATGTTCATGTCTGAATGGAGATGACTCAGAGCATGTTCATGTCTGAATGGAGATGACTCAGAGCATGTTCATGTCTGAATGGAGATGACTCCGAGAATGTTCATGTCTGAATGGAGATGACTCAGAGCATGTTCATGTCTGAATGGAGATGACTCAGAGCATGTTCATGTTTGAATGGAGATGACTCAGAGCATGTTCATATCTGAATGGAGATGACTCCGAGCATGTTCATGTCTGAATGGAGATGACCCAGAGCATGTTCATATCTGAATGGAGATGACTCAGAGCATGTTCATGTCTGAATGGTGATGACTCCGAACATGTTCATGTCTGAATGGAGATGACTCAGAGCATGTTCATGTCTGAATGGTGATGACTCCGAGCATGTTCATGTCTGAATGGAGATGACTCCAAGCATGTTCATGTCTGAATGGAGATGACTCCGAGCATGTTCATGTCTGAATGGAGATGACTCAGAGCAAGTTCATGTCTGAATGGAGATGACTCAGAGCATGTTCATGTCTGAATGGAGATAACTCAGAGCATGTTCATGTCTGAATGGAGATGACTCCGAGCATGTTCATGTCCGAGTGGAGATGACTCAGAGCATGTTCATGTCTGAATGGAGATGACTCAGAGCCTGTTCATATCTAAATGGAGATGATTCCCAGCATGTTCATGTCTGAATGGAGATGACTCCGAGCATGTTCATGTCTGAATGGAGATGACTTAGGGCATGTTCATGTCTGAATGGAGATGATTCAGAGCATGTTCATATCTGAATGGAGATGACTCAGAGCATGTTCATGTCTGAATGGAGATGACTCAGAGCATGTTCATGTCTGAATGGAGATGACTCAGAGCATGTTCATGTCCGAATGGAGATGACTCAGAGCATGTTCATGTCTGAATGGAGATGACTCAGAGCATGTTCATATCTAAATGGAGATGACTCCGAGCATGTTCATGTCTGAATGGAGATGACTCAGAGCATGTTACATGTCTGAATGGAGATGACTCCGAGCATGTTCATGTCTGAATGGAGATGATTCAGAGCATGTTCATATCTGAATGGAGATGACTCAGAGCATGTTACATGTCTGAATGGAGATGACTCCGAGCATGTTCATGTCTGAATGGAGATGACTCCGAGCATGTTCATGTCTGAATGGAGATGACTCAGAGCATGTTCATATCTGAATGGAGATGACTCAGAGCATGTTACATGTCTGAATGGAGATGACTCCGAGCATATTCATGTCTGAATGGAGATGACTCCGAGCATGTTCATGTCTGAATGGAGATGAATCCGAGCATGTTCATGTCTGAATGGAGATGACTCAGAGCATGTTCATGTCTGAATGGAGATGACTCAGAGCATGTTCATGTCTGAATGGAGATGACTCAGAGCATGTTCATGTCTGAATGGAGATGACTCCGAGCATGTTCATGTCTGAATGGAGATGACTCCGAGCATGTTCATGTTTGAATGGAGATGATTCAGAGCATGTTCATGTCTGAATGGAGATGACTCAGAGCATGCTCATGTCTGAATGGAGATGACTCAGAGCATGTTCATGTCTGAATGGAGATGACTCAGAGCATGTTCATGTCTGAATGGAGATGACTCAGAGGATGTTCATGGCTGAATGGAGATGACTCAGAGCATTTTCATGTCTGAATGGAGATGACTCAGAGCATGTTCATATCTGAATGGAGATGACTCAGAGCATGTTCATGTCTGAATGGAGATGACTCCGAGCATGTTCATGTCTGAATGGAGATGACTCAGAGCATGTTCATGTCTGAATGGCGATGATTCAGAGCATGTTACATGTCTGAATGGAGATGACTCCGAGCATGTTCATGTCTGAATGGAGATGACTCAGAGCATGTTCATGTCTGAATGGAGATGACTCCGAGCATGTTCTTGTCTGAATGGAGATGACTCAGAGCATGTTCATGTCTGAATGGAGATGACTCAGAGCATGTTCATGTCTGAATGCAGATGACTCCGAGCATGTTCATGTCTGAATGCAGATGACTCAGGGCATGTTCATGTCTGAATGGAGATGACTCAGAGCATGTTCATGTCTGAATGCAGATGACTCAGAGCATGTTCATGTCTGAATGGAGATGACTCAGAGCATGTTCATGTCTGAATGGAGATGACTCAGAGAATGTTCATATCTGAATGGAGATGACTCAGAGCATGTTCATGTCTGAATGGAGATAACTCCGAGCATGTTCATGTCTCAATGGAGATGACTCCGAGCATATTCATGTCTGAATGGAGATGACTCCGAGCATGTTCATGTCTGAATGGAGATGACTCAGAGCATGTTCCTGTCTGAATGGAGATGACTCCGAGCATGTTCATGTCTGAATGGAGATGACTCAGAGCATGTTCATGTCTGAATGGAGATGACTCGGAGCATGTTCATGTCTGAATGGAGATGACTCAGAGCATGTTACATGTCAGAATCGAAATGATTCAGAGCATGTTCATGTCTGAATGGAGATGACTCAGAGCATGTTCATGTCTGAATGGAGATGACTCAGAACATGTTACATGTCTGAATGGAGATGATTCAGAGCAAGTTCATGTCTGAATGGAGATGACTCCGAGCATGTTCATGTCTGAATGGAGATTACTCCGAACATGTTCATGTCTGAATGGAGATGACTCAGAGCATGTTCATGTCTGAATGGAGATGACTCAGAGCATGTTCATGTCTGAATGCAGATGACTCAGAGCATGTTCATGTCTGAATGCAGATGACTCCGAGCATGTTCATGTCTGAATGCAGATGACTCAGAGCATGTTCATGTCTGAATGCAGATGACTCAGAGCATGTTCATATCTGAATGGAGATGACTCAGAGCATGTTCATGTCTGAATGGAGATGACTCAGAGCATGTTCATGTCTGAATGGAGATGACTCAGAGCATGTTCATGTCTGAATGGAGATGACTCCGAGCATGTTCATGTCTGAATGGAGATGACTCAGAGCATGTTCATGTCTGAATGGAGATGACTCCGAGCATGTTCATGTCTGAATGGAGATGACTCAGTGCATGTTCATGTCTGAATGGAGATGACTCCGAGCATGTTCATGTCTGAATGGAGATGACTCAGAGCATGTTCATATCTGAATGGAGATTACTCAGAGCATGTTTATGTCTGAATGGAGATGACTCCGAGCATGTTCATGTCTGAATGGAGATGACTCAGAGCATGTTCATGTCTGAATTGAGATGACTCCGAGCATGTTCATGTCTGAATGGAGATGACTCCGAGCATGTTCATGTCTGAATGGAGATGACTCCGACCATGTTCATGTCTGAATGGAGATGACTCAGTGCATGTTCATGTCTGAATGGAGATGACTCAGAGCATGTTCATGTCTGAATGGAGATGACTCAGAGCATGTTCATATCTGAATGGAGATTACTCAGAGCATGTTTATGTCTGAATGGAGATTACTCAGAGCATGTTTATGTCTGAATGGAGATAACTCAGAGCATGTTCAAGTCTGAATGGAGATGACTCCGAGCATGTTCATGTCCGAGTGGAGATGACTCAGAGCATGTTCATGTCTGAATGGAGATGACTCAGAGCCTGTTCATATCTAAATGGAGATGATTCCGAGCATGTTCATGTCTGAATGGAGATGACTCCGAGCATGTTCATGTCTGAATGGAGATGACTTAGGGCATGTTCATGTCTGAATGGAGATGATTCAGAGCATGTTCATGTCTGAATGGAGATGACTCCGAGCATGTTCATATCTGAATGGAGATGACTCAGAGCATGTTCATGTCTGAATGGAGATGACTCAGAGCATGTTCATGTCTGAATGGAGATGACTCAGAGCATGTTCATGTCCGAATGGAGATGACTCAGAGCATGTTCATGTCTGAATGGAGATGACTCAGAGCATGTTCATATCTAAATGGAGATGACTCCGAGCATGTTCATGTCTGAATGGAGATGACTCAGAACATGTTCATGTCTCAATGGAGATGACCCCGAGCCTGTTCATGTCTGAATGGAGATGACTCAGAGCATGTTCATGTCTGAATAGAGATGACTCAGAGCATGTTCATGTCTGAATGGAGATGACTCAGAGCATGTTCATGTCTGAATGGAGATGACTCAGAGCATGTTCATGTCTGAATGGAGATGACTCAGAGCATGTTACATGTCTGAATGGAGATGACTCCGAGCATGTTCATGTCTGAATGGAGATGACTCAGAGCATGTTCATATCTGAATGGAGATGACTCAGAGCATGTTACATGTCTGAATGGAGATGACTCCGAGCATGTTCATGTCTGAATGGAGATGACTCCGAGCATGTTCATGTCTGAATGGAGATGACTCAGAGCATGTTCATATCTGAATGGAGATGACTCAGAGCATGTTACATGTCTGAATGGAGATGACTCCGAGCATCTTCATGTCTGAATGGAGATGACTCCGAGCATGTTCATGTCTGAATGGAGATGAATCCGAGCATGTTCATGTCTGAATGGAGATGACTCAGAGCATGTTCATGTCTGAATGGAGATGACTCAGAGCATGTTCATGTCTGAATGGAGATGACTCAGAGCATGTTCATGTCTGAATGGAGATGACTCCGAGCATGTTCATGTCTGAATGGAGATGACTCCGAGCATGTTCATGTTTGAATGGAGATGATTCAGAGCATGTTCATGTCTGAATGGAGATGACTCAGAGCATGCTCATGTCTGAATGGAGATGACTCAGAGCATGTTCATGTCTGAATGGAGATGACTCAGAGCATGTTCATGTCTGAATGGAGTTGACTCAGAGCATGTTCATGTCTGAATGGAGATGACTCCGAGCATGTTCATGTCTGAATGGAGATGACTCAGAGCATGTTACATGTCAGAATCGAAATGATTCAGAGCATGTTCATGTCTGAATGGAGATGACTCAGAGCATGTTCATGTCTGAATGGAGATGACTCAGAACATGTTACATGTCTGAATGGAGATGATTCAGAGCAAGTTCATGTCTGAATGGAGATGACTCCGAGCATGTTCATGTCTGAATGGAGATTACTCCGAACATGTTCATGTCTGAATGGAGATGACTCAGAGCATGTTCATGTCTGAATGGAGATGACTCAGAGCATGTTCATGTCTGAATGCAGATGACTCAGAGCATGTTCATGTCTGAATGCAGATGACTCCGAGCATGTTCATGTCTGAATGCAGATGACTCAGAGCATGTTCATGTCTGAATGCAGATGACTCAGAGCATGTTCATATCTGAATGGAGATGACTCAGAGCATGTTCATGTCTGAATGGAGATGACTCAGAGCATGTTCATGTCTGAATGGAGATGACTCAGAGCATGTTCATGTCTGAATGGAGATGACTCCGAGCATGTTCATGTCTGAATGGAGATGACTCAGAGCATGTTCATGTCTGAATGGAGATGACTCCGAGCATGTTCATGTCTGAATGGAGATGACTCAGTGCATGTTCATGTCTGAATGGAGATGACTCCGAGCATGTTCATGTCTGAATGGAGATGACTCAGAGCATGTTCATATCTGAATGGAGATTACTCAGAGCATGTTTATGTCTGAATGGAGATGACTCCGAGCATGTTCATGTCTGAATGGAGATGACTCAGAGCATGTTCATGTCTGAATTGAGATGACTCCGAGCATGTTCATGTCTGAATGGAGATGACTCCGAGCATGTTCATGTCTGAATGGAGATGACTCCGACCATGTTCATGTCTGAATGGAGATGACTCAGTGCATGTTCATGTCTGAATGGAGATGACTCAGAGCATGTTCATGTCTGAATGGAGATGACTCAGAGCATGTTCATATCTGAATGGAGATTACTCAGAGCATGTTTATGTCTGAATGGAGATGACTCCGAGCATGTTCATGTCTGAATGGAGATGACTCAGAGCATGTTCATGTCTCAATGGAGATGACTCCGAGCATGTTCATGTCTCAATGGAGATGACTCAGAGCATTTTCATGTCTGAATGGAGATGACTCCGAGCATGTTCATGTCTGAATGGAGATGATTCCGAGCATGTTCATGTCTAAATTGAGATGATTCAGAGCATGTTCATGTCTGAATGGAGATGACTCAGAGCATGTTCATGTCTGAATGGAGATGACTCAGAGCATGTTCATGTCTGAATGGAGATGACTCCGAGCATGTTCATGTCTGAATGGAGATGACTCCGAGCATGTTCATGTTTGAATGGAGATGATTCAGAGCATGTTCATGTCTGAATGGAGATGACTCAGAGCATGCTCATGTCTGAATGGAGATGACTCAGAGCATGTTCATGTCTGAATGGAGATGACTCAGAGCATGTTCATGTCTGAATGGAGATGACTCAGAGGATGTTCATGGCTGAATGGAGATGACTCAGAGCATTTTCATGTCTGAATGGAGATGACTCAGAGCATGTTCATATCTGAATGGAGATGACTCAGAGCATGTTCATGTCTGAATGGAGATGACTCCGAGCATGTTCATGTCTGAATGGAGATGACTCAGAGCATGTTCATGTCTGAATGCAGATGACTCAGAGCATGTTCATGTCTGAATGGAGATGACTCAGAGCATGTTCATGTCTGAATGGAGATGACTCAGAGAATGTTCATATCAGAATGGAGATGACTCAGAGCATGTTCATATCTGAATGGAGATGACTCCGAGCATGTTCATGTCTCAATGGAGATGACTCCGAGCATATTCATGTCTGAATGGAGATGACTCCGAGCATGTTCATGTCTGAATGGAGATGACTCAGAGCATGTTCCTGTCTGAATGGAGATGACTCCGAGCGTGTTCATGTCTGAATGGAGATGACTCAGAGCATGTTCATGTCTGAATGGAGATGACTCGGAGCATGTTCATGTCTGAATGGAGATGACTCAGAGCATGTTACATGTCAGAATCGAAATGATTCAGAGCATGTTCATGTCTGAATGGAGATGACTCAGAGCATGTTCATGTCTGAATGGAGATGACTCCGAGCATGTTCATGTCTGAATGGAGATGACTCCGAGCATGTTCATGTTTGAATGGAGATGATTCAGAGCATGTTCATGTCTGAATGGAGATGACTCAGAGCATGCTCATGTCTGAATGGAGATGACTCAGAGCATGTTCATGTCTGAATGGAGATGACTCAGAGCATGTTCATGTCTGAATGGAGATGACTCAGAGGATGTTCATGGCTGAATGGAGATGACTCAGAGCATTTTCATGTCTGAATGGAGATGACTCAGAGCATGTTCATATCTGAATGGAGATGACTCAGAGCATGTTCATGTCTGAATGGAGATGACTCCGAGCATGTTCATGTCTGAATGGAGATGACTCAGAGCATGTTCATGTCTGAATGGCGATGATTCAGAGCATGTTACATGTCTGAATGGAGATGACTCCGAGCATGTTCATGTCTGAATGGAGATGACTCAGAGCATGTTCATGTCTGAATGGAGATGACTCCGAGCATGTTCTTGTCTGAATGGAGATGACTCAGAGCATGTTCATGTCTGAATGGAGATGACTCAGAGCATGTTCATGTCTGAATGCAGATGACTCCGAGCATGTTCATGTCTGAATGCAGATGACTCAGAGCATGTTCATGTCTGAATGGAGATGACTCAGAGCATGTTCATGTCTGAATGCAGATGACTCAGAGCATGTTCATGTCTGAATGGAGATGACTCAGAGCATGTTCATGTCTGAATGGAGATGACTCAGAGAATGTTCATATCTGAATGGAGATGACTCAGAGCATGTTCATGTCTGAATGGAGATGACTCCGAGCATGTTCATGTCTCAATGGAGATGACTCCGAGCATATTCATGTCTGAATGGAGATGACTCCGAGCATGTTCATGTCTGAATGGAGATGACTCAGAGCATGTTCCTGTCTGAATGGAGATGACTCCGAGCATGTTCATGTCTGAATGGAGATGACTCAGAGCATGTTCATGTCTGAATGGAGATGACTCGGAGCATGTTCATGTCTGAATGGAGATGACTCAGAGCATGTTACATGTCAGAATCGAAATGATTCAGAGCATGTTCATATCTGAATGGAGATGACTCCGAGCATGTTCATGTCTGAATGGAGATGACCCAGAGCATGTTCATATCTGAATGGAGATGACTCAGAGCATGTTCATGTCTGAATGGTGATGACTCCGAACATGTTCATGTCTGAATGGAGATGACTCAGAGCATGTTCATGTCTGAATGGTGATGACTCCGAGCATGTTCATGTCTGAATGGAGATGACTCCAAGCATGTTCATGTCTGAATGGAGATGACTCCGAGCATGTTCATGTCTGAATGGAGATGACTCAGAGCAAGTTCATGTCTGAATGGAGATGACTCAGAGCATGTTCATGTCTGAATGGAGATAACTCAGAGCATGTTCATGTCTGAATGGAGATGACTCCGAGCATGTTCATGTCCGAGTGGAGATGACTCAGAGCATGTTCATGTCTGAATGGAGATGACTCAGAGCCTGTTCATATCTAAATGGAGATGATTCCCAGCATGTTCATGTCTGAATGGAGATGACTCCGAGCATGTTCATGTCTGAATGGAGATGACTTAGGGCATGTTCATGTCTGAATGGAGATGATTCAGAGCATGTTCATATCTGAATGGAGATGACTCAGAGCATGTTCATGTCTGAATGGAGATGACTCAGAGCATGTTCATGTCTGAATGGAGATGACTCAGAGCATGTTCATGTCCGAATGGAGATGACTCAGAGCATGTTCATGTCTGAATGGAGATGACTCAGAGCATGTTCATATCTAAATGGAGATGACTCCGAGCATGTTCATGTCTGAATGGAGATGACTCAGAGCATGTTACATGTCTGAATGGAGATGACTCCGAGCATGTTCATGTCTGAATGGAGATGATTCAGAGCATGTTCATATCTGAATGGAGATGACTCAGAGCATGTTACATGTCTGAATGGAGATGACTCCGAGCATGTTCATGTCTGAATGGAGATGACTCCGAGCATGTTCATGTCTGAATGGAGATGACTCAGAGCATGTTCATATCTGAATGGAGATGACTCAGAGCATGTTACATGTCTGAATGGAGATGACTCCGAGCATATTCATGTCTGAATGGAGATGACTCCGAGCATGTTCATGTCTGAATGGAG